>BSBK01005324.1:0-600000 GCA_027943335.1 Chamaecyparis obtusa
GAGCATTATTCATATGATATCCTTGATAGTCTAGTTGATACTTTCTTAAAACATGTTTTATACAAGCTCCTGCACCATCATGCTCTCCCTTTCCATGTCCACTCTCAAAGAAACTCCAAATATGTGGTAGCTTTTGGTATCGATGATATCTACATAGTGCATAAAATGGCCTTGTTGATTTAATTGTGCTACACATCCATCTAAAAAAATGAAATAGTTTTCAAGTTTGATGCCTTTATTTTGCAAATATCCAAAAAATGTCTAAAGCAATGCTTGACAGAATGTATGTCATGCTCTTTATCGTCACTAATCTAAAAGTGATATTCTTTCTTTAAGACCCATGCTTGATATGTACTTTCAACACCATCCAAACCTAATTTTGCATGTCAATAAGACACATGTACCATGATAGCGCTATGCTCTGTATAGTAGTATTATGCTTGAATTTATTTTTGAGAAACAAATGAGTAATTCTCTGCAAAATCAACAACTGATAAAATTGTTCCAACTGGAAAAGTTTCTTTTAGTATTTGGAACTGTTTTGCTTGCCATTTAGCAAAAAAAATATGATGTATGTATGGTTGAATCAATTTACAAAAATTCTCCATAAATGTTGCAATAGGTATCTCGTCCTCTACATATACCAACCTTTTTTATTCTTTCCCAACTTTTGTTTGACTTTATGTACTTGTATCTCTTACATTTTACCATCGTCATCATGTCAGTGTCTTCAAGTCTCAAAGTAAATTTAGCCAAATCCCTACATGTTTGACAAGTTCCTCTTATGCTATCTATTTCAGGTATTTCATGATCAATTAATTTTGACATAATATTGATGCTATAAATTGGCTTGGACATTTAGGAAAATAACTTTGATAACCACCACTTTCTTATATCATCTTTCTAAAACCTTGATAGTAGAGATTGAATTCAATATGATATCGACAACAACAAGTTTCAAAATATTTAATTATCTTTACAAAAAATGGTTTTAATCTTTTAGACATTTTTTGTCCAATCTTAATTGGTCTAACTAGGTTCATGTTAAGTCAAAATAGGTCCTAATAGGTATAAAGAGGTCCTAATGGGTCTAATTGGGTCCTAATAGGTCATATTAGGTCTTAATAGGTTTATATTATGTCTAATTGGTCTAACTAGGTTCATATTAAGTCAAAATAGGTCCTAATAGGTATAAAGAGGTCCTAATGGGTCTAATTGGGTAATATTAGGTCCTAATAGGTTCATATTATGTATAATTGATCTAACTAGGTTCATATTAAGTCAAAATAGGTCCTAATAGGTATGAAGAGGTCCTAATGGGTCTTATTGGGTTCTAATAGGTCATATTATGTCCTAATAGGTTCATAATATGTCTAATTGGTCTAACTAGGTTCATATTAAGTCTAAATAGGTCCTAATAGGTTCATATAAAGTCTAAATAGGTTAGGTAATAGGTCTAATTGGGTCCTAATGGATCTAATTATGTCCTAATTAGGTCCTATTGGGTCTAATTGGGTCGTAATTAGTCCTAATTGGTCCTAATAGGTCTAATTGGGTCCTAATAGGTCCTAATAGATCTAGAATTAAGTTTAATTAGGTCCTAATTGGTCTAATTGAGTCTGATTAGGTTCTAATTGGTCTAATTAAGTCTAATTAGGTCCTAATTGATGTAATTAAGTCAAATTAAGTCTAACTAGGTCCTAATAGGTACAAAGAGGTCCTAATGGGCCTAATTAGGTCCTAATTGGTCCTAATAGGTCTAATTGGGTCCTAATAGGTCATATTAGTCCTAATAGGTTCATATTATGTCTAATTCGTCTAACTAGGTTCATATTAAGTCTAAATATGTCAGGTAATAAGTATAATTGGTTCTAATTAGGTCTAATTGGGTCCTTGGATCCTAATGGGTCTAATTGGATCCTAATTGGGTCCTAATAGGTCCGACTAGGTCCTAATTGGTCTAAAATTAAGTCTAATTAGGTCCTATTTGGTCTAATTAAGTATAATTAGGTCTTAATTTATTTAATTAAGTCAAATTAAGTCTAAAATATTTAAATATTGGACCAAATAAATGCCCTTTTTGTGAATGTTGTAAAAACAAAAAACACATTTTTTGGTTTTTTTTCTGAGATGAGAAAAAATGGATTTCTATTTTTTATATATTTTCATAGTATCTTTGATCATGTTTTGGGTTTGAAAGAAGTTGTAATAGGTTTTTAGTTTTGTAATAATATTATTCTTGATTCAATCAAACAAATTGATGAACATTTTGAAAATAGATGTTTTGTTGTATTTTCTAGCCATTTTATTCATCAAGAAGTAGTAATATTATAGTTTTCTTGTGAAATCCTACCAGAACTTTTTTTTTTTGTTTAGAGGTAGAAAATGTGGCTGCCTACAACAAGCATTTGGAGGAGATCGAGTATCAATCTTTTTATTTGATTGAAGATGTTAGATGATGAATATAAATACCTAAGATGTGTAAGTTTGAAGTCTAGGTCTTGTTCAACTTATGTATTTCTTGATGGATCTTGGTGCTTACAGTTGAGGCAACTAATAATATATATTAATGAATATATGTAATCTTCTTTTATTTAGTTTCTTCTTTTGGAGTTCTACTTTAAATACTATTTTATTCTTACATAAACAATATTTTTCCATTAAAAAAAATATTGAATTTATGTATTAATTATTATTTTAAGTCTTCTAATAGTTTGGTTATGTAGTTGATATTTCTTTCAGCCTTTCTTTTTAATTTTTAACTTATAGCTAAGTTTCTTTTCATTTAACTACATATAACTCATTCATTATAATTTGATTTGTTTCAAAATAGAAAAATATTGTAAATACAAAGATTCAAGTATTAAATATCAATAAAAAAAATATGTAATTGAAAAACTCTACAAAATATTCCACTTATTACCAATAATAACAATGATCCATGCATTGAATATAATAATAATATCTCATTGAAAAATGATACCAAATATTACGATTATTACCAAAAAGAAAATTCATAATGAATGTAGTCATTGTTCAAATTTAAAATGTTGAATGAAAACAATAATCTGTGAAGAGATACATTCAATATTGTGACCATAATTCTAAGAATTACAAATCCATCCACTCATCTATTTGTTTTACATTCTTTAGTTAATAGATTAATAGTACGAGTGTGCATTGTAGAGATATTTTTGCAGTGCATGTGTCCTAAATGAAAATAGTCCACATGGTTGAGAATCCAGATAAAATGCGAGTGACTAAGGAACCGAGATGATGCAGAGGCTTAGGTAGATATTTTATTTGGCTTAAGAAAAGGTTTCATGTGATGTAGAATTACATAGGGTATAATTCTTGACGTTACATCATAGTATTATTCTATTTATCTAAATTTAAAAATAAAATACTCTTTAATGTTTAAATGATATAGATCAAAATTTAATTCATACAATACCTTTATATTAAAGATAAAATTAAGGTATGAAAAAAAATAAATTGAGTACACAGCCGTATAAGCATTATCATAACTCATCATTACATTAATATAGTCTATGAAAGTGGAGTTAGAAAAGTATTATTTATATTCACAGTTACATATAGCCATGTCTAATATTCTATACTATCATTTTAATGAATGATAAAACTAATAATTAAAGAATCTAATTCATGTTCTTAGTCACATAATATAATGTCTTTTAATAATAGGCTACTTTTAGATCCTAAAATTGTTAAACACTTTTCTAGAAGATTTTTTTACAATTTGGAGCTAGCAAAATTGCATTCTTAAGAGGGAAAAAATATATTCATCAATGATTGAGGGATAATAGGATATTTATTGAGAATGGGTAGACTCCCATTCACTTAAGACTCAACTTAACATGTGAGGACAAGAAGTGACCTTTAAAAGGGGTTTTTTTACAAAAAAAGATATAAATGTGATAAGAAATCTGTAATACCACCTAGATAATTATTTGATCTTGAATTATAAAACTAGGGGAGATGGATTGATAGGTCATAGGAGTACCAATACATGTTATAGTAGGTGGACAAAATAAACTCCATAGTGGTGCACAAATTTTTTTATATTAATTTATATTCCTAGAAGGATTCCTCTAGGTCTCAATAAATAATCAATCATGCGATGCAACAAAATTGTGTTGTTAAACATGACTTAGTGCACACCTATTAGTCTTATCACTTTTGGACCTGATGTGAGTGTCCCAAGGCTTGCTTTCACTGCTATTAAGAGACCTAGCTTGTCTCTTCTAGGAACCTAGTCTCCTATAGTTCCTTATTGGTTTAGGTGATTAACTAAGACCAATCCTAACTCTTCTCTAAGAGTTCTTATCCTTTGTGCTTAACCTTGAAAGACTAACACCCTAGATTTAGTACAATTCTTCACACTCACTTAGAAAGCTCTAAGTGCCAATTCTTCGCAAACTCCAATCTTCATTGCAGGGGTCTTCATCCTTATGAAAAAATTCATAACTTGTTCCATTTGATCCATTTTAGAAGGATCTTGAATCATATCCTTACCGGCTTCAATAGTTCATCATTTAGAGACCTTAAAATAGGCCTAATCCTTGTAGCCTTTTGCAAAGGCTTTTGTCCTTTCTTGCTAAAATTATTTAAAGAACTTGCAAAACCAATTGGGGATTTGGATACCCTTTTGGCTCTTACTAAATATTCTACAAGTTTTAGGCTCTGGTAGCCTCCGTACATCACCTTCCTATAAACTAGGGCAAACAGGGCTAATTTACCTATTTTATAGGACTGATTGTATCCTAGTGTGAATCTTTCTCAAAACTCAATCTAAGTGATTGGTATGAACCCAATCTTCATAATATGCTGAGATATGATGAACACCTTCTCAAAAAAGTACTAGAGCCATACTGTACCTTTCTACCCTGCAATATATCTTCAATCTTCATAACCTAGACCTCTAACCGGGCTCTGTCTGCTCGCCTAGGGCCTAATGGTAAAAATAGCTCTCCAAACATTGACAACTCCTAATCCTAAACATATGTACACTAGTGACTCCCCTATAATTTCCATCTACCCTTAGGTGTTTCCCATGGTTAGATTTCATGGGGGAGCCATGAATGCTTGGACTAGTCAGAACAGAACCAGTGGAAGCTCTAAAACAAAATCAACTTAACCGACGTAGTATATCTAATCTAAACACCTTTCTTAACAAATGAAAAGTCTTAGAACAGTCTATAGAACACTAAAAAAACATTGGATTTATACTTTCAATCCATTTCAAATCACTGTCAACACAAAAGCTCGAGATATTCACTGTAACACTATTGCAAAGCTCTATTCAATACTCAAAAACTATTACAATGCTTGTATATCCTCAAGATTCAAGTCTTCGCTAATAGTAGATTCCATCTCCATGATTCTAGCGCTTTTTGGCCGAACACCCACCTCCTATTCTCAAGGGGACCCAAGGATAACCGAGTTGCATGCAAAATTTGTAATAATTGCAAATGTTGTCATGACAACTTCTTTGCAAAATTTGGCATCTTTCACTTATGCCATCATCCTATTTCTTAGGACTAATAACCTCCAATATTTCAAGGATCAAAGACCATATTAATGACCCTATGGGATCTTTACAACATCATAATGTGCTTAAGACACATTAAAGACTCTATCTCAAACTACTAACACTAAGAATTTAAAGACTACTAACATTGGCTATTTGTGTGACCTTAGTCCTAATGAATAACTCACTTAGCCTACATTGCAAATGACCTTCTAAGGTCTAAAATCAAACTAATCTACTCTTCTTGACTTGGCTAGAGTCAAGTACAAGCCAAAATAATTCTAACATGGAGGTTAGCCTAGGTGTGCTCCTACACCATCCTCCCTAAAACAAAAAAGATCAATCCACCCTTGGATTGAGAATTCTTGGATCAATCCCCATCTTTTTGAACTCTGACTCCTTTATCTAGATTTCATTAGTATTGTTTTGGCCATGCTTCTTTATCAAGTGTTCCTTGTATGCTATGGTTCTAGTCTATTTGTAGACTTTTGTATCCAACACACTATCAGCTCCTGTGACTATAGCAATAGGTAATTGTAGATCCTCCACATCTCTGATCACCTCATGAAGAGTTTGATCCATATCTTGTTGTGGTCCTTTATAATGGACTAAGTCTACAATATTAAAAATAGGGGACATACCACTATCTACCGGGAGCTCAACTTTGAATGCATTATCACCATACCAAGCTAAAATAGGACAGGGACCTGTCATCCTCATCTACAACTTGTGAGGAACTCCCTTTTCCAATCTTGACTTGTTAAGATTCTCCATAACCAAGTCACCTACGTTGAACTAAACTATCCTTCTACTTTTATCCACCTTGGCTTTGTGTTTCATGGTGTTCTTTGTCAAGGTCTTCCTCATTGTCTCATGTATCTCCTGCATAGCATATGCAAAATCATCAGCATATCCACTTCCCTTCACTCCATCCTTAAAATCTCTTAATTCATAAACACCTCTAGGATGTAGTCCATAGACTATTTCAAAGGGACTCTTCCCTATGGTATTCAGCTTTCCCAATCAACTGATCCCATTGTTGACCATACTCCTTGGTCAAGCACCTTAGCAAATTTCCAAGGCTTTTATTGACAACCTCGGTCTAACCATCAGTTTGGGGATGGTAAGCCAATCAAAAGGACAATTTAGTGCCTAACCTTTTCCAAAGAGTCTTCCAAAAATGACTCATGAATTTAGTGTCTCTGTCTGACACAATGTTGATAGGTAACCCATGGATTCTTACAATTTCTTTGAAGAAAAGAGAGGCTATTTGACTAGCATAATTAGTGGTCTTGCATGGCACAAAGTGAGCCATCTTTCTGAATCTATCCACAACAACATACACACTATCCATGTCTTGTCTTGTCTTGGGTAACCCAACTACAAAATCCATACTCAAGCATTTTGATGGCCTAGTAGGAATAGGTAGTGGTTTATAAAGGCTTGCATTTGAAGAAGTACCCTTGGCCTTTTGACATACAACACAACTTTCCACATACCTTCTAACATCTAGATTCATCCTTGGCCAATAATAGAACCTTGAAACAAGTTCTTGAGTCTTAGTGATCCCAAAGTGACCACTCAAAGCACCATTATGTTTTTCTTGAATCAAATTCTCTCTAATAGAGCCTCTAGGAACACATAATTGATTCCCTTTAAACAAGAGTTCACTTTGCAAAGTATACTCAGCATATCTACTATGAAAATGATTCTTTTATTCAGCACATACCTTATAAATGTCTGCAAAATCCTCATCATCACCATATAGATCCTTGAAGTGATCTATTCCCATGCTCTTCAACTGAATCTCCCAAATTGTGAGACCTCTTCTAGACAATGCATCTACCACTTTATTGAGGACAACTTTCTTGTGCTTGATATTGAAGGTGTAAGCTTGTAGGTACTCAACCCACTTCATGTGCTTGTGACTCAACTTCTCTTGTGAATTTAAGAAACTAAGTACTTGGTTGTCTGAATACACAATGAATTCCTTGGGAAGCAAGTAGTGCCTCCATTTCCTTAGAGCTTGGACCAATGCATACATCTCAAGGTCATATGAAGAGTATTTTTTCTTGGCCTCACTCAAATTATTTGAATGGAAAGCCACCGGTCTACCTTCTTGGCTTAGAACAGCCCCATTTGCCACATTGCTAGCATCACACTCAATGGTGAAAAGATTCTCAAAACTTGGCAACACTAAAACAGGTTGGGTAGCTATCTTCTCCTTTAGCAACTCAAAGCTTTTGTTAGCATGCTCATTCAATATAAACTTAGTTTCCATTCCTCCCTTAATAGTATTCAACATGGGAGCACAAATTGCACTAAATTGCCTTATGAATTTCCTATAATATTGTGCAAGGCCATGAAAACTCCTTACCTTGGTTGTTGTCCTTGGAGTAGGCCAAATCATGATAGCCTCCACTTTACTTTTGTCCATTTTCAAATTTCCATGTGATAGGAAAAACCCAAAGTATACTAGCTCTATTTTTATGAACTCACACTTCTCCAAGTTGATCATCAACTTCTCCTCATGTATCTTTTTGAAAACAATATGAAGATGTTCTAGGTGCTCACTCCTTGTCTTGCTAAAAATTAATATATCATCCAGATATACCACTACAAACTTGCCTATGTAGTCTTTGAGAACTTCATTCATGAGCCTCATGAATGTGGAGGGGACATTGGATAATCCAAATGGCATGAAAATCCGTTCATACAACCCTTCATTGGTCTTGAAGGCTATTTTCCACTCATCTCCTTCATGTATTCTTATTAGGTGATAGCCACTCTTCAAGTCTATCTTGCTATAGTACTTGGCTTCACCTAGACAATCCATTAGATCTTAAATCCTAGGGATAGGGAACCTATACCTTATAGTTATGCTATTAATAGCCCTTGAATCAGTACAAATCCTCCAAGTTCCTCCTTTCTTAGGTGCAAGTAGAGTGGGTACGACACATGGACTAATGCCCTTTCTAATAAAACCTTGGTTTAGGAGTTCTTGTATTTGTCTTGCTATTTCCTCATTTTGTTGAGGGGTCATCTTGTAGGCTTCTTTTTTAGGTAGGGTAGCTCCTAGGATAAGGTCTATCCTATGACTTATGGCTCTCTTAGTGGGTAAGGTTGATGGTTGTCCATCACTCACTATACCTTGGTAAGTCTGCAGCATGCTTTAAATTTCCTTTGGTAATTTTTTCTTCTTAGCCACCTTGTCTTCATCTAACTCCTTAGGTCTTAGCACCAATGCAAATCCAACTCCTTCACTCTCTTCCATGGTTTTCAAGAAATATTTTTCACCCACCATAAGAACATTTGGACCTTCTGTCTTCACCTCAACATCTTCTAATAATGACTATATTTTGAAGGTCACATTGTCCTTCTTGAAAGAATAAGAATTTTTTCCTCCATCATGTATGGCTTGGTGGTCAAATTTCCATTGTCTACCTAGGAGCAAATGGCATGCATCCATAGGCAACACATCACACAAAACTTTGTCTTCATACCTTCCAATGGAGAACTCCACCCATGCTTCTTCATTCACTAACACATGTTGGCATTTATTGAGCCAAGTGACCTTGCAAGGATTGGTGTGTGGTATCCTTGTCAACTTTAGCTTGCTGACTACTTCGTCTAACACAATATTGTCAGTAGAGCCTATGTTAATGATGACCCTACTACTTTCTCCATCATTTTTCACTTAATCCTAATCAAAGACCTCCTTTGGCTTGGCTCTTCCTTCATTGGCTCCTTGAACAAAGTTCCTCACCATGAGGTTCTCTCCCTCTTCTAAATTAAATGGTACTTCAACATGATTCTCTTCTACATTAGAGTCATCTTGGACTAGGTTAGCTCTGTTGTCACCTCCTTGTGATGAATTACCTTTATCTGGACATCTATAGGCAGGGTGCCCCATTTGATTGCAATCATAGCACTTCATATTGGAAAATTAGTTGCTTCTTCCTCCTTGTCCACCACTTCTTCCTCTAGAGCTAGAGTTAGAACTCCTTCCTCTACCACCTCTACTTGAGCTTCCTTCTTACTGCTCACTGAATTTTATGTCTCCTTGAGTCCTTGATTCAGAACTTCTTCCACCATAGCCACCTATTTGCCCTCTACTATCCTTGCCTTTACCTTTTCCTTTGGAGGTTTCTTGTTTCCTTCTACTTTTCTCTTCTATCTTCAAGGCCATTTGATAGCATTGGTGAATGGATTTGAAGTTCACTAAACTCATCTCTTCTTGAATAGACCATTTGAGGCCATTCAAGTACCTTGCAAGCTTGATGCTTTCCTCTTCAACTACCTTAGATCTCAAACATAGCTTTTGAAACTCCTCGATGTATGCTTGGACATCTAAATATTTTTGTCTAAGATTGTGTCTCCTCCTATGAAGCTGAAATTCATAGTCATCAAGAAGGTAGGTCTACTTCACTTTAGATACCATTCCCTTGCATGTCACTATAGGACCTTTTCCATCCTTTTCCCTCTTGATTTGCACAAACTTCCACCAAGTAAGAGCTGAACCTCTTAGTCTAGACTTGGCCACCACAAATTTTTGTGCCTCAGAGATACCATCAAATTAAAAATGGTTCTCAATGCCATCAATCCAATCCACAACTGAATCTGGATCCATTTTTCCACTATATAGTGGCACACCTTCCGAAGCTTCACCACTCAATGCTTTCAATGCTTTTAAGAATGGCTCTTCAGGAAGAATAGGGTCAGGTGTTGGTGCTTCCTCCTCCAACTCTAATTCATTCTCACTTTCTTCAGCTTCTTCATTTTGGTCAAATTTGTCATTGACCTTATCAGCCTTGTCTTGGACTTCACCCAAGAGCTGCTCCATTTGAGCTAGTTTTCACCTTAGCAACTTGTTATCTTCTTCTTGTTCCTCAACCTTCTTGGCTAACTCAGTGTTAGTCACCATGGTTTTTTCTTCTACTAATCCAATTGGTGTATTTTTTTCCACTAATTCAGTAGGTTGCAACATCCATCATAAGCCTAATCAATTCAAGCTCTGATACCAATATGATGTGAGTGTTCCAAGGCTTGCTTGCATTGCTATTAAGAGACCTAGCTTGTCTCTTCTAGGAACCTAGTCTCATCTAGGTTCTTATTGGTTTAGGTGATTAACTAAGACCAATCCTAACTCTTCTCTAAGAGATCTCATCCTTTTTTCTTAACCTTGAAAGACTAACACACTAGATTTAGTACAATTCTTCACACTCACTTAGAAAGCTCTAAGTGGCAATTCTTCGCAAAATCCAATATTCATTGTAGGGGTCTTCATCCTAAAAAAATTCATAACTTGGTCCATTTGATCCATTTTAGAAAGATCTTGAATCATATCCTAACTGGCTTCAATAGTTCATCATTTAGAGACCTTAAAATAGGCCTAATCCTTGTAGCCTTTTGTATAGGTTTTTGTCGTTTATTGCTAAAATTATTCAAACAACTTGCAAAACCAATTGGTCATTTGGATACCCTTTTGGATCTTACTAAATATTTTGCAATTTTTAGGCCCCAGTAGCCTCCGTACATCACCTTCCTATAAACTAGGGCAAATAGGGCTAATTTACCTATTTTCTAGGACTGGCTATATCCTAGTGTGAATCTTGCTCAAAACTCAATCTAAGTGATTGGTATGAGTCCAATCTTCATAATATGCTTAGATATGATGAACACCTTCTCAAAAAAGTAGTGGAGCTAGACTGTACCTTTCTACCCTATAATATATCTTCAATCTTCACAACCTAGACCTCTAACCGGCCTTTGTCTGCTCACCTAGGGCCTAATGGTAAAAATAGCTCTCCAAACTTTGACAATTCATAATCCTAAACATATGTACACTAGTGAATCCCTAGCAATTACATCTACCCTTAGGTGTTTCCCATGGTTAGATTTCATGGGGGAGCCATGAATGCTTGGACTGGTCAGAACAGAACCAGTGGAAGCTTTAAAACAAAATCAACTTAACCGATGTAGTATATCTACTCTAAACACCTTTCTTAACAAATGAAAAAGTCTTAGAATAGTCTATAGAACACTAAGAAACCACTAGATTTAGACATTCAATCCATTTCAATGCACTGTCAACACAAAAACTCAAGATATTCATTGTAACACTATTCCAGAGCTCTATTCAATACACAAAAACTATTACAATGCTTGTATATCCTTGAGATTTGAGTCTTGGATAATAGTAGATGCCATCTCCATGATTCTAGGGTCTATTTTCTGAACACCCACCTCCTATTCTCAAGGGGATCCAAGGATAACCGAGTTTCATGCAACATTTGCAATAATTGCAAATGTTGTCATGACAACTTCTTTGCAACATTTGGAATCTTTCACTTATGCCATCATCCTATTTCTTAGGACTAATAACCTCCAATATTTCAAGGATCCAAGACCATATTAATGACCCTATGGCATCTTTACAACATCATAATGTGCTTAAGATACATTAAAGACTCTATCTCAAACTACTAACACTAAGAATTTAAAGACTACTAACATTGGCTATTTGTGTGACCTTAGTCCTAATGACTAACTCACTTAGCCTTCATTGAAAATGACCTTCTAAGGTCTAAAATCAAACTACTCTACTCTTCTTGACTTGGCTAGAGTCAAGTACAAGCCAAAATAATTCTAACATGGAGGTTAGCCTAGGTGTACTCCTACACCAGGACCATACCAGACACCTTACACAAAAAAGCATGCCGATGTGGCATCATATTTGAATATGTCAACAAAATGTTTTTTTTAAATAGAGGACTTGACAAGTAAACTTTTGTATAAAATTTAGAGTGATTTTAAATATCCATAGAGGATTTTTGGTGTAGGAGCACCTAGGTTTTTGGCTAACCTAACTCATGGTTTTTGGCTTGTAGTGACCTTAGCCAAGTCACTATCCAATAAGGACTAAGAGAAGTCCCTAGTGTGTGTCTGTGAGGAGATCCATTAGTTCTAGGAATGTTTCTAGAAGTATTAACTAAGGTTTTAATAGTCTTGGATGTAGTTAGGAAGTTTTGACTACATGCTATATTAGCATGCCAGTCAATCAAAGCCTAAGATTGATGATATAAAATGAAGAAATAACATAATAAATGGTCCTATAAGGGATATTTAAGCCTTAGATGTAATTTAAGACCCATTGGGATGACTTAGAAAATGTTGTTAATGACAACTTTGCAATTTTGCAAAGTTGTCATGACAACATTTTGTCAAATGACTGTCTAAGGGCCAGAGTTCGTTAGGGGACCTTATAATTGACTTAGTTCAGTTCCTCTATGTTATTTAAGCCATATCATGACCAAAGAACAAGGTTGGATCTTTGTAATCATTTTTTTTTTGTTAATGAAGTAACTAATGCAACTGTTAGACCGTGACAGAGACCAAAGCTCGGTTGTCCTTCATCCATGGATTAGACCAAAGAATTACCTTGTATGTGTTGTTTCTACATAGTTTGTAAAGTCATTTAGTGTTTTTTTTTGTTGTTAGGATATTTCTTTTGTGTTTTTTTTAATTCCTCCTCTTTGACCAATTTATTGGTTCGTCCAGAGTGGAGAGTAATAAAATGACCCTAGCATGAAATCCCATAGAGGAAACTGTATGACCCTTTGGGATATGCTAGGGTATTGTATATACTTTGTAAATATGTATTATCTTGGCTAGGTTTCCAGTGGAACCATTTTTTGAATCAATCCCTAGATGAGCTAGTGCATGATTGGTTAGGAAGCTTGATAGTGAATCAACAAAGGATAGAAGGCTCAGGGATTGAGGAAATCAATCCAAGGATAGAAGAGTGAAGGATATATGTGAAAGACTCAATTCTAAGAAGGAGATCCCATGACCAATCCAAAAAAGGATCTGAAATCAAAACCCTCACTAAAAACCAGAGAAGCCTAATTAGGCCTAGAAATTAGGCATGGTTGTAGGAAGTAGATTACGAACACCTCGAGGACCCAAGAACTAGTGAATCCAAAAGAAATTCCAAAAGGGTGTTAGAATATGGGCTTAATTTTTTAACTTTTTGGGAGAGTTTGAGAGCTATACCCCAAAAAGGAGGTTTGGAGACATAGAAAGGCCTAATAGGGCTTTAGGCCTAGTTCAAGAAGATCAACTTTTGAATGAAGGTAGATAGAGGTTAGAACACCTCAAATCAAGTCAAAACAATCCAAAGAGAAGTCTTCTATCCTGATTGCAAAGTAATGACAACTTCTTCGTAAGAGGATGAACTTGAGAAATGAGTTCATGTGAGGAAGTTAAATAGAAAGAAGGGAAATACAACTTGGTAGAGAGGTCTAGTGGAGTGGAGGTGATTGCCAAGAATTTCTATTTGAATAGGGTCTAAGGTAACTCTAGAAAAGGTCAGGAGAAGGGCCTAGATCAAGTCCTAGGTGAAATAGGACAAGTGAGTAAAGAACTCTGTATCAAATTGGTATCAAATCCAATAAAACTTTGGGATAAGACATAGTGTATGTCAGAAGGTGGAAGTACATAAGTGGGATAATCTACCATGGTGACCAATGTTGACCTGGCAAGGGAAGTGGTAGAACAAAAAGATAGGAACCGGATCCTTGAAGAGACTATAGAAGCTTTGAAGGATAAGCTTGATGAAGTTGCATAGTCAGTTGGTAAAATGAAAGAGAATTTGGAAGTTGAAGATGGAAAAGGAAATATAGTAGTTGAGGATGACTACATTCCTGAACTAGATCCACCAATGCAAGAGGAACCCTTCCTTAAATCCATTAAGGAATTGAGAGGAAAATCACTTGAGGGGATACCCCTATTCACCAGCAAGATGGAATCAGAGTTAGTCATGGAATGGATTGAAGGGATTGAGAATCTTTTTGAGTAGGAAGGTGTCTCAGAGGCACAAAGGGTGAAGGTTTCCAAGTCAAGACTCAGGGGACCAACCCTAACATGGTGGAAGTTCCTCCAAGAAGAGAGGGAAAGAGAGGGGAAAAGACCAATATCCAATTGGAGGGCTATGGTAACAAAGATTAAAGACAATTATCTACTAGAGGGTGATGAGATCCAAATTCACAAGAAGAGGCAAAGTCTCAGACAAAAGGAAATGGATGTGGCCTCTTACAACGAGGAGTTTCAAAAACTTTTCTTAAGGTCTAAAGTCCAAGAAGAGGAGAGCATCCAATTAGCTAGATATTTGGGTGGATTAAGGTGGAACATCCAAGAGGAGATTAGTTTCTGGACTTCAACTACTATTCACAAGTTCTTTCAATTAGCACTTAAGGTGTAAGAGAAAAACAAGAAGAAGCAAAACTCTAATCCTAGAGGTAGAGGCACAGGAAGAGACTCTAGAGGACATAGGGGTGGATATGGTGGCAGAATTAATGAGCCAAGAAGTCAAGGAGACTCTAAGTTGGTTGAGTAGATTAGTGAGCCAAGTAGAAGAAGTAATTATGGTAGAGGAAGAGGATTTCAAGGTGGTGGAAGAGGCAGATCAAGAAGTTTCAGCAAAGGGTCACAATTTGCAACCATGAAGTGTTACAATTGGAATTAACTAGGCCACCCTGCCTATAGGTTCCTTGACAAAGCTTCTAGCTCACAAGGGGAGAATAAGATATCTTATGCACAAGAGGAAGTGACTAATGTGAAGTAGCCAAAGGGTAGCTTGGATTCAAAGAATGGTTGGAACCTCATGTTTAGGAGGGTTCTACTTAAGGAACTAGTTTGAAAAGTGTGAAAAGTTATAATTGATTCAGGTTCAACTAATAACATAATCTCATAGGAGGTAGTCCAAAAACTAAAACTTGTTAGGATACCTCATACTCATCCTTGCAAAGTTACCTAGTTAAACAAGGGGTGGAATGTGCTAGTGAATGAACAAGTGCAGGTGGAGTTCATGATAGGTGGTTATCAAGATAAAATGTTGTGTGACATCCTACCAATGGATGCTTGCCATTTTGTGCTAGGAAGACCTTGGCAATATGATCGAGATGTAGTCTATCATGGAAAGAAGAATATGTACACCTTCAAGAAAGATGGTGTTACTTATAAAATATAGTCACTTATGGAGGAAGGAGTTGCAAGTACATGTGATCCTAATGAACTTTTGATGAGTGGGAAGGAGTTATTGCATGAAGTCAAGGATGAGGAAGGAGTTGGACTAGCCATAGTTCTAAAACCTAAGAAAGAGACCAAGGCACTACACCCCACTTTTCCAAAAGAAGTACAACACCTTTTGGATCAGTTTAAAGACATAATCAGTGATGGTACACCAGCTACTCTTCCTCCTCAAAGAGAAATCATCCATCAAAATGAATTTTTACCTAGAGCATATTTTCCTAACAAAGTAGCATACAAAATGACCCCAGACCAGATTAAAGAAATTGGAAGGCAAATTCAAGAGCTACTTGATCAATGGTTGATAAGAAAGATAATTAGCCCATGTGTTGTTCTAGTCATTTTGGCACAAAAGAAGGGAGGCAAGTCGAGGTTATGTACTAATTCTAGGGAAATCAATAGGATAACTATTAGATATAGGTTTCCCATCCCTAGAATAAAAGACCTTATGGATTGTCTTGGGGGGTCTAGATACTTTACCAAAATTGACCTTGAAAGTGGGTATCACCAAATTAGAATGAAAGAAGAGGATGAGTTCAATTCAGCCTTTAAAACTTATGAGGGTCTTTATGAATGGTTAGTTATGCCCTTTGGGCTTACAAATGCACCTATTACATTCATGAGATTAATGAATGAGGTCCTAAAAGATTATATAGGTAGGTTTATTATGGTGTACTTAGATGAAATCCTCATCATTAGAATGACCAAGAAAGAACATATGCAACACCTAGAGATTGTCTTGAAAGGTTGCATGAAGAGAAACTAGCCATCAATCTAGAAAAGAGTGAATTCCTAAAGAAAGAACTAGTCTACCTAGGCTTTGTTGTGTCTCAAGGTGACCTTAAGATGGATCCAAGTAAAGTTGAAGCCATTCTAAGTTGGCCCACTCCTAAAACAAGGACATAAGTAAGGACCTTCCATGGATTAGCTCAGTTCTATAGGAAGTTCGTAAGAGGTTTTAGTGAAATATGTGCACCCTTGCTAAATACCATTAAAGAAGGACTGAAAACCAAGTTCATATGGATCAAGGAATCTCAAGAAGGCTTTGAAAAACTGAATCAAAGAGTGGAAACTCAGCCCATTCTAGTCCTACCAAGCTTTGAAAAGCTATTTATAGTGGGATGTGATGCAAGCAACATAATAGTGGGAGAAGTCCTTAATCAAGAAGGAAGACCGGTTGCATTTTTTAGTGAGAGATTGAATGAGGCTAAGTCAAGGTACTTTTCATATGATTTGGAGCTCTATGCATTGATACAAGCACTTGAGAAATGGAGGCATTAACTATTGCCTAAGGAGTTTGTGGTCTATACAGATAAAAAAGCATTAAGCTACATCAACACACAAGAAAATTTAAGTCATAGGCACATCAAGTGGATGGAGTTTCTCCAAGCCTATACATTTACCATTAAACATAACAATGGTCTAAACAACAAGGTAGTTGATCCACTTCGTTGAAGGTTGCTGACTATCCAAGAAATCCATCTTCAAAGCATTGGTTTAGAGGGATTTAAGGAACTCTATAAGGAAGATAAGGACTTCTCCAAGGCATATAAGGTATGTGATTTTAATTGATCTCATTTGATTTATTTGATTTTAATTGATTTTATGACTTTTGATATTTAATTAAAATTGAATTTTGGCTTGATTGCAATTTTGCTTTGATTTTAGCTTGATTTGATTTTTTCCTCGATTGCTCACGTAATTGTTCTTGTCCAATTTCAGGTGATTACATATATAATATAAACATACATATATATTTTTAGGAATGAATACAAAGTATTTTGGCAGCCATTCTGTAGCAGTTGTTGTTGCATTCATGACTTGGATTGTCATTGATGTCAACACAGTGATATTCTGGATATTAGCAGGAAAGTAGGTACAGTTTTGTTTTGCGCACATGTTATATTGAAGATTGGATTTTGCACAATTGATGGTATGTTCTTTTTTGTGTTATTAACCTATGGTTAACAACACAAAAATAAATTCATTCATTTGTGAGAGTTATGAGCATTTTGGTGAAAGCAGTGTTTAGACAATGTTTCTATGAAGCGATGTTTGGAAATCAGAGGATATCTCTTAGCTGGGATGGAATATAATTTTGTGTAGTTAAAGGGATGTTGGAGACTCATTAATGATGATGTGGTTTATAGTGAAAACTTTGAGGATATGTTTGGAGAAAGTTACAGTATCTGGAAACCGGCAGTTTTATGTGAATTCTGTGTGGAGTGTGTAGAATTTATTATTTTGTAATTGAGGACCGACTCATTTGTAATTATTTGAGTTTGGTATATAAGAAGGAATTTTTTCCTTGTTTTAATGGGTACTATGAATATTTTGATGCGAATATATGCATGAAGTGAAGAAAAGAGCTAATTCAGTGATGAAGGAAGACTTGTGAGTACAGAGATCTGGAATTGTGATCTTGTGTAGCAGAGAGTGCAATTTTCGCACAATGTGAAGGAGGTAATATATTTCATATTATTCTATTTAATAATTCTAAGATCTTTTGGACAGTGTGCTCAAAGATCTTGCCTTGAAGCTGTTTGGGAAGTGGGTCCTTCTGTCTTCCATAAACTCTTAACCGGGTTAGAATCTTTTAATAGGGATTCAAAATCTCCTAATAGGGATTTATATGTAGTAAATGTATTTCATAAGACTCCTAATAGGGTCCATCCTCTAACAAGGAACTTTCATATTAGTGCATCATTTTGTGGGCATCATTCCCACCGGGGTTAACTCTTTTCAAGAGGTTCCCTAGTCAACATATCTTGTGTTATTGTGCAATTGTGTATGATTATTTTTCAATGGTTGATCAGTACATTGATTACATTATTTAAAGTAGTTATCAGATAACTAATTCACCTCCCCCCCTCTCAGTTATCTTGGGGATCTTTACTTTCTAACAATTGGTATCAGAGCAGCAGGTCCTTGAAAGAAAAGTTTAACAACTTAAGGAGATCCATGGTGAATTTCAAAAAAGAAAGTCCTAAGTTTGATGGAGTAAATTTTGATAGCTAGAAAGAAAAGATGAAGACACATCTATTGTGTTTAGGACCAAATTATTGGTTGATTACAAAGAATGAGAAGACTATCATTGAGGAAGACAATCTAGAGGCAGGAACTAAAGACGAACTAGATCTATTCATGTGTAACATACTTGCAAGAGAAGCACTTTTGTCAGCACTAATGGAGAATGAATATAGTTAGGTAAGATGTTTGAAAACATCTCATGCAATTTGGAAAGCTTTACATTCTACTTTTGAAGGTGATGAACATGCAAAGAAGGCTAGATTACATAATTGGATTTGTGCATTTGAAGATATCAGAATGATGGAAGATGAATCTATTAGAAGCTATATTGGTAGGATATCTGAGATTGTAACAGGAATAAAGTCATGTGGAGGTGATAAGATAGAGAATGAAGTGATATGTTAAATTCTGAGAACTTTGACACCAGTATTGAAGCAGACAATGCAAATGATTGAACAAGTGATACCTTGTACATCAAACTTTTCAAGAGAGACTCTTCTTGGAAGATTAGAAACAATAGAGATGAACTTGAGATTATCAGGAGAGCTACCTAAAATGGAAATAGAATTCAGTGCTCTTAACATTAGACATACAAGAAGTACTAGTGTGAATGGAGATTATGCCAGTAGTAGCAAATCTGAGGAAGATAAGAAGATTGAAGAAGGTATTGCATTACTTGTAAAAAGAGAACCAGATGGTAAGAAAATCTTTAAATGTTGGACTTGTCAAGAATATGGTCATTTTGCATCTAAATGTCCTAAAAGAGTTAAGAAGTATAGAAGCAACTTTAAACCTAGGATATCTAAAGAATGTTATTATGCAAATGATGAAGATCTTGAAGCAGGAATTGAAAAACATTTAAATGACAGTGATAATGATAACTTTGAGGAAATAGGATTTGTAGCAATTAAATAAGAAAGTTCTAAATCTGATAAAAGGGAAGAAAAAGCATTAGTTTCACAAGTTGAAAAGAAATCTGATTGGATTATAGACAGTGGTTGTTCACATCATATGACTGGAGATAAAAGAAAGTTTGTTAAGTTAGATAATTATGATGGAGGAATTGTTAGGGTTGGTAACAATGCACCTTGTTTGATTAAGGGTATAGGATCTATTACTCTTGATGGAAAGACTAACACTGATGATGTTTACTTTGTTGATGGACTGAGACATAATCTACTAAGCATTGGACAATTGGCTGATAAGGGTTATCAAGTTTGGTTTTCTGAGAAAACTTGTGTGATAAAAGATAAAGATGGAAATCTGATTGGAAAAGGATCTAGAACTAGAGGTAATGTATTTCAGTTGAATCCTACTAAGATGACATGTTTGATAACTAGGATTGATGACAGTTGGTTATGGCATAAAAGGTTTTGTCATATAAACTTTGATAATATTTTCAAGGTGACCACTACATTGCGGTAAGAGATTTACCTAGAATTATGAAACCTACTATCATGATTTGCAAAGAATGTATGATGGCAAAGCAGAAAAGGAGTTCTTTTCCCAACAAGAAGTTCACATCGACAAAGAAGCTAGAGATTGTTCATACAGACTTGAGTGGTCCTACTAGGACTAGAGGATTCTATGGAGAAAGGTATTTTATGATTCTTGTTGATGATTTTACAAGAATGATGTGGATTGCATTTTTGAAAGAAAAATTTGAAGCATTTGATAAATTTAAGATCACGAAAAGAAAAATTGAGAATGAATTTGGAATGATGATTAAGTGTCTAAGATCTGATAGAGGTGGTGAATTTACATCTAGAGAGTTTAACACCTTTTGTGAAATGAATGATATTAAGAGACAACTTTCAGCCCCTAGAACACGAAAACAAAATGGTATTGCAGAAAGAAGGAACATGTCAATAACTGAAGCAACAAGAGCTATGTTGTTTGAAAATGATTTGGCTAAGACTTTTTGGAGAGAAGCAGTGAACACAATAGTATACACTATGAACAGAGTACAAATCAGAGTAGATACAAACAAGACACCTTATGAATTATGGTTTGGACATACACCCTCAGTCAAGTATTTTAGAATTTTTGGAAGTAAATGTTATATAAAGAGAGATGATGATATAGGAAAGTTTGTTCCTAGAAGTGATGAAGGAATATTTCTTGGATATTCTTTAAAAAGAAAAGCATATAGATGTTATAACAAGAGAACTAAGACTATTTTTGAAAGTGCAAATGTAAAAGTTGATGAGAAGTTTAAAATTCAGGAAAGAATGCTTGATTATGAATCTGATGGAGAAGCATAACCTCAACGTAACATTGAAAATGCAGAATTATTTTTTGAAACTAACAGTGATTTGCTGAATGAAAGTCATACTGAAGAAAATAGAGAAGAAAACAAAGAAGAAAATAGAGAAGAAAATAGAGAAGAAAGCAGAGAAGAATCTACAGTCGGAACAAGATCAGTAACTATGACACCTAACAGGTATACTTCAAGACATCACCCTATTGAGAAAGTTATTGGAAGTTTAGATAGAGGAGTTTTGACTCAAAATAAGGTACATTTATGTTTGATTTCTCAAATTGAACCTAAGAATACTAATGAATCTTGTGAAGATGAACATTGGATTAATGCTATGAAAGAAGAACTAGAGCAGATTGTAAAAAAAAAGACATGGGAATTGGTCCCTAGACCTGAAGACAAGAATGTGATTGGAACAAAGTGGGTATTCAGAAACAAGATGAATGAACAAGGAGAAGTGATAAGAAACAAAGAAAGGTTGGTATGTAAAGGATATTCACAACAAGAAGGAATTGACTATGAAGAAACTTTTGCACCTGTGGCCAAACTTGAAGCAGTGAGAATGTTTCTAGCATATGCAACTTACAAGAAATTCAGAGTGTATTAGATGGATGTGAAGTCAACATTTTTGAATGGTGAATTGGAAGAAGAAGTCTACATTGAGCAGCCTGAAGGTTTTCCTTTGACACAAGAAGGAGATATGGTATGTAAGTTAAAGAAAGCTCTATATGGACTAAAATAAGCACCTAGAACCTGGTATGTAAGATTGGATAAGTATTTATTGAAATTGGGATTTATAAAAGGAACAGCAGATAGTAACTTATACACAAAATAAATTGAGAATGGTTTGTTGGTTATAGTTATATTTGTTGATGATATTATCTTTGGAGGAGAAGATGAAGCTAGTGACAAATTTGCAGATGAAATGAAGACTGAATTTGAGATGAGCATGATTGGAGAAATGAAATATTTTTTGGGATTATAGATAACACAAAGCAAGGAAGGTATATTTGTAAGTCAGACTAAGTATTTGAATGACTTATTGAAAATATTTGGAATGGAAGATTCTAAACCTATTGGAACACCTATGGTAACCGGACATAAGTTATCTAGCAAAGATGAGACACCAGTAGTTGAGCAAAAAAAGTATAGATCTATGATTGGAGGATTGTAGTAATTGACACATACAAGACCTGATATAGCACATTCAATGTGGATTGTAGCAAGATTTCAAGCAGAACCTAGAGAATCACATTATGCAGCAGTAAAGAGGATACTAAGATATCTGAAAGGAATAATGGATTATGGATTATGGTATGAGAATTCTGATGATTTTACTTTATGTGTCTATACTGATGCAGATTGGGGAGGCAACGTTGATGAAAAGAAAAGCACCATTGGTGGAGCCTTTTTTCTTGGAGGAAAATTGGTCTCTTGGCTAAGTAAGAAGCAAAATTGTACTTCACAAAGCACGGTAGAAGTAGAATATGTTGCAGCAGCAAATAATTGTAATCAAATTATTTGGATGAAGCAGATGTTGAAGGGTATTGGAATAAAGTTTGATGAGTCTGTTGTTATACATTGTGATAACACCAATACAGTGAGCATGTCAAAAAATCCTGTTTTACATTCTAAGACTAAACATATTGAGATCAAGTATCATGTTGTAAGAGAGAAAGTTGTAGAAAAAGAAGTAAGATTGGAGTACATAAGTACAAAGGAGCAGATAGCAGATATATTTATAAAGCCTTTACCTAAGGATACATTTGTGTATCTAAGAGGTATGCTTGGGGTTATGCCCCAACCTATTTTGAGAATTGATGCAGATGATTGCATCTATCCAGTGGTATATGAGCCCTATCTTTCTTCTGGATTGGATGTTGGAAGTTCCTCTATGGGGGATTTTATCAGCTGAGTCATGAGGACTCTTGTTATTGTATTTTTCTGAAAAGTGTCTTTTGACATTAAGTTGTTGTTGACTTAGTGATGGAATTTCTATCATTGATGTCAATGGGGGAGAGATATACATGAAAAACATTGTGGATTGTATGAGTGAGTTGAATAGGAAAAAGAAGCAAGATTTGATTTGATATTTTGCAGTGATGTTGTAGTATTGGATTTTTGGAACATTGGATTTTTTTCATCTATGTTGCCATCAATGCCAATGGGGGAGATTGTTAGGAATGAATGCAAAGTATTTTGGCAGTCATTCTGTAGCAGTTGTTGTTGCATTCATGACTTGGATTGTCATTGATGTCAACACAGTGATATTCTGGATATTAGCAGGAAAGCAGGTATAATTTTGTTTTGCGCACATGTTGTATTGTAGATTGGCTTTTGTGCAGTTGATGGTATATTATTTGGTGTGTTATTAACCTATGGTTAACAGTGCAAAAAGAAATTCATTCATTTGTGAGAGTTATGAGCATTTTAGTGAAAGCAGTGTTTAGACAGTGTTTCTGTGAAGCGATGTTTTGAAATCGGAGGATATCTCTTAGCTGGGATGGAATCTTATTTTGCACAATTAAAGGGATTTTGGAGACTCATTAATGATGATGTGGTTCATAGCACAAACTTTGAGGATATGTTTGGAGAAAGTTACAGTATTTGGAAGCTGACAGTTTTATGTGAATTTTGTGTGTAGCGTGTAGAATTTATTATTTTGTAATTGAGGACCGACTCATTTGTAATTATTTGAGTTTGGTATATAAGAAGGAATGTTTTCCTTTTTGTAATGGGTACTATGAAGATTGTGATGTGAATATATGCATGAAGTGAAGAAAAGAGCTAATTCAGTGATGAAGGAAGACTTGTGAGTACAGAGATCTGGAATTGTGATCTCGTGTAGTAGAGAGTGTAGTTTTGGCACAGTGTGAAGGAGGTAATATATTTCATATTATTCTATTGAATAATTCTAAGATCTTTTGGACAGTGGGTTCAAAGATTTTGCTTTGAAGCTGTTTGGGCAGTGGGTCCTTCTGTCTTCCATAAACTCTTAACCGGGTTAGAATATTTTAACAGGGATTCAAAATCTCCTAACAGGGATTTATATGTACTGAATGTATTTCATAAGACTCCTAACAGGGTCCATCCTCTAACAAGGAACTTTCATATTAGTGCATCATTTTGTGGGCATCATTCCCACCGGGGTTTACTCTTTTGAAGAGGTTCCCTAGTCAACATATCTTGTGTTATTGTGCAATTGTGTATGATTATTTTTCTATGGTTGATTAGTACATTGATTACATTGTTTAAAGCAGTTGAATGGATAAATTATCAGATAACTGATTCACCCCCCCCCTCTCAGTTATCTTGGGGATCTTTACTTTTTAACATATATATGACATGTATACATACATATGTGCATACATGTGTACATATATATACATATATGTCATATACATATCAACATGTGTCATATATATATATATATATATATATATATATATATATATATATATATATATATATATATATATATATATATATATATATATATATATATATATATATATATATATATATATATATATATATATATATATATCTATGTGTGTGTGTCTGTATATGTACATGTGTATATATATATACACACTCACATGCACACACACACACACACACACATGTATGTGTACATGACATGTGTGTGTGTGTGTGTATATATACATATGTATATATACATATATATACATATATATATATACATATACATATGTATATATATATATATATATATATATATATACATACATACATAGTTACATACTTACATACATACATACATACATACATACATACATACATACATACATACATATATATATATATATATATATATATATATATATGAGTACATGACACACACACACACACATATACACATGTATACACACACACATGCACACACACACACACATAGTACACACACACATATATATGCATGTATATGTCATATATATACATATACACATACATATATATACATGACATGTATACATACATACATATGTACATACACATGTACATATGTATGACATGTATACATGTCATATATATACATGTCATACATATACATATGTGTATGTACATATATACATGTACATGTCATATATATACATGTGTATATATATGCATGTGTACATATATGCATGTACATATGTGTACATGTATATATGCATGTACACGTGTGTGTACATATGTATAGTACACATTTATTTACATTTAAATATAATTTATGTAATTGATTTTACTTTGAAACAATGTAGCGAAATGTGCATGCTTTAATTCTATTTTCAATTAAATTAGGAAAACTTATATATGTAGACTTCATTTGATAATAAATAAAATCTTTCAAGTATACATATTCTATCTATTAGACATATTATTGCATGTCACACATGGCAGATGAGCTGATTCCCCCTGTATAACTATTTGCACACACTAATAGAGAAATTGAACAGTTGCAAGAATCCATAAATAATTTGACTAGCTCTAGTGTCTATAAGAGCACATGTCAATCCATATTTACTAGCTTCGCTAGCATTAGGGATTACATTCATGGTACCATTCCCTATGGCCTAGATGTTATAGAGGCAATACTTGAGAGGAATAGACTAGAGGTTGGATTTGGTCTTTCTCTTAAGGAGGTATAGGCTTTAGTGCCTAAAGTTACCCTGAAAGGGGAAGCTTTCCCATATTATGTAGATTTACAGTATGTGAAGGGATATTAGGTTAACTAGTGTCAGGATCCTACTATATCAGCATTGATATACCCACAATTTCTAGCTGCCCATGGTCTTTATCTGAATAAGGACCAGATTCAATTGTACTTTGCATAATAGATTTTTCCTGAGGTTCATTTAGGGAGGGTTGTTAATTACATTAATTTTCTAGCACATCTAAGATAGGGGCGTGGAAGACTTTCTAATAGAGATACTTTTCATCAAGTTGATTGATAGAGGCCAATACACAGGGCCATTGTTGGTCAGAGGGCACCTGCTACAGCTCCTTCATTGGGTCATGTTGTAGATGATGTTATTCATAGAACCCATCTTTGAGGTGTGATTGATAGTGTGGGGGACACTGCAGTAGCTTTTGCATCCATATCTAGTGATCAGGTTGGTTAGTACCTAATGTCTCGATGACATTCCAGATCATTATGTGGAGCACCCTCTAGAAGGACCATGCATGACATGTATAGTGCAACAAGAATCCCTTCACTTTCTAGCCTGGAGGGACTTACAAGAGAGATGGCACATGTCACATTGACTAGTTTGGCTGAGGATTTGTAGGATGCATATGCATTTATAGTAGCAGAGCATAATATCCCCATATCAAATGTTAGATCTCATGTGGGTACTATTAGTTACGCTCAGCCACATCCTTCTCACCTAGACCATGGCCATAGTGGTAGTGCTTGTGAGGATCCACCTACTAACCACTCTATTGTTGCACAAGGAGAGGCACAATGTACAAACCCTTCAATTAGTGCAGGATACTAGTTCTCTAATGCCGGCCTTGATGATGTTGACTTCGACATGACCACTATGGGTCATCTAGATTTGAAGACACATGATGATACAACTTCCATGCCATCTCATTTGATTAGTCCATTACATTCATCATTAGAGAGACATGAGTAGTTCTACTCATGTTGCAGATGTAGAGTTGAGCTAGACTAGACACAACTAAATCTTGATACCTTGGTTAATAGGATCGAGTCTAGGCAGTCTGAGTACTACCAATTTCCACAACCTACATAGATATAAATTAGATTATATATATTTAATGTTACAATATATATATATATATATATATATATATATATATATATATATATATATATATATATATATATATATATATATATATATATATATATATATATATATATATATATATATATATATATATATATATATATATATATATGTATATATATGTGTGTGTGTATATATATGTATATGTGTGTGTGTGTATATACACACACACATATATATACATATATATATACACATATATATACATATATGTATATATACACATATATATGTATATGTATATATATATATATGTGTGTGTGTGTGTGTGTGTATATACATATATATATACATATATATAGATACATATATACATATATATAGATACATATATATATACATACATACATATATATATACATACATATATATATATATATACATATATACACATGTATATACATATATATATATATATATATATATGTGTGTGTGTATGTATATATATATGTATGTATATATATATATATATGCATACATACATACATATGTGTGTGTATATATGTGTGTGTGTGTGTGTATGTATATATATGATTTTTTTTTGTCTACTTGGATATGCCTAGATTGTTACTCCTTTGAGCATTGATCGTGTACATCGTCGAGACACACTCTATGATGACATCAGTAGTAGACATGTGATTTTTTAATTTATTGATGTGTACACAATTTATAACATATTTTCTTATACAATATTTTATCAAACTTAAGATGTGTACAATATTTATATATTAATTTTTATATCTCTTTCTCTATAGGGATCTGTACATCCTTCACAATATAGTAGGCACTCTAGGTCTGACTGCTTAGTGAGGAGTCATCATGATGAGTCCTAGGCACTTTCATAATTGATCTAGACATATTTTATATTACATGTATATTCACGTGTTTGATAAATTATATTTCATTTCTAGACTCTATAGTTGATTGATGTGTTTGAATTTATATTTAATTTCTAGACCCTTTTGATAGAATATTTGACACATGATTGATCCATATTTTTCATATTTATAGTACTTGATCTACACATGATTGATGTTTCCTACATGTTATATAGATACTTTCACTCTAGATACATGTGCATGTGTGATGAGCTTGTACACATGTTTGATTCTTCATGAGTTCATGTGATTTCAATCTAAATAAATTCAATTTATGTGTTTTTAATTTTATAAATGTAAATTCAATACTTTCAATAGATTACATGTTTAATTTAAATACATGTGTACATGTTGGATTATATATGAATTTTATTTTTAAAATTTATATGTACATGTGTTTGATTCAACACATTAATGATGTTTGATTGTACATGTTTGTAAAAGTTATCAATGATGTAAATTTGACACATGTGAGCTATATAATTGAGACTGAGATAATATCTCATCTTAAGGGGACCTTCATGAAATAAGTCTTTACAAGCTTGAATGTCAAAGGTAATAATTTATAAACTAATGAGAGAAACACATACTTATTTGACCTTGGGTTGACCCTTCTTTAAAGTCCATTACTTCAACGTGGGATGCCCCTTTTCCAACATTTTCATCATCAAAGGTTGCCTATACACAACAAAAATAATAAATTATTAAGGGGAAAGACCCAAAATGCATATTCGGAAGTAAGAGACTAAATTGAGATAGTGAGAGAGAGTTAGAGAGAGAGAGAGAGAGAGAGAGAGATGTATACTTTTTTTATATTATGATATTTATGCTTGTTGAGCTTGCGATGACCCTTCTCCAACTTTTGAAGGTTGGTCTTGTTGATCTTGTAATGACCCTTCTCCAACTTCAGAAGGTTCTACTTCTTGAGCAATTCCTACATATGAAGTAAAAATTATTAAACAAAAACTTTTGAATGAATTTAGGTCTAACTAGGCTCATGTATTAAGTCAAAATAGGTCCTAATAGGTCTAGTTGGATCTAATTGGGTCCTAATAGGTCCTAATTGGTCTAGAATTAAATTTAATTAGGTCCTAATTGGTATAATTGAGTCTAATTAGGTCTAATTAGGTGTAATTGGGTCCTAATTGGGTCCTAGTGGGTCTAATTGGGTCCGAATTGGTCCCAATAGGTCTAATTGGGTCTAATTGGGTCCTAATTGGTCTAGAATTAAGTTTAATTAGGTCCTAATTGGTCTAACTGAGTTTAATTAGGTCTAATTGGGTGTAATTAGGTCCTAATTGGGTCCTAGTGGGTCTAATTGGGTCCTAATTGGTCCCAATAGGTCTAATTGTGTCCTAATAGGTCCTAATTGGTCTAGAATTGAGTCTAATTAGGTCCTAATTGGTCTAATTAAGTCATATTAGGTGTTATTTGGTTTAATTAAGTCTAATTGGGTCCTAATTGGTCACATTAGGTCCTAATTGGTTCTAATTGAGTCTAATCAGTCTAATTAAGTCTAATTAGGTTCTAATTGGTTCTAATTGGGTCTAACTAGTTTAATTGCTCTTCCAATCGGGTCTAATTGGTCTTAATAGGTTCATATTATGTCTAATTAGGTTGTAATTGGTCTAATTAAGTCTAATTGGGTTGTAATAGATCATATTAGGTCCTAATAGCTTCATATTAAGTCTAATTGGTGTAATTGAGTCTAATTAGGTCCTAATTGGTCTAATTGGTCTATAATTAAGTTTAATTAGGTCCTAATTGGTCTAGCTAGTCTAGAATTAAGTCTAATTAGGTCGTAATTGGTCTAATAGGTCCTACTTGGTTTAATTGAGTCTAATTGGTCATAATTGGTCCTAATTAGTCTAGAATTAAGTCTAATTAGGTCCTCATTGGTCTAATTGAGTCTAATTAGGTCCTAATAGGTCATATTAGGTCCTAATAGGTTTATATTATGTCTAATTAGCTCCTATGTGGCCTAATTAAGTCTAATTGGGTCCTAATAGGTCATAATGGGTTCATATTATGTCTAATTGGTCTTTAATTAAGCCTAATTAGGTCCTAATTAGTTCTAATTATGTCTAATTAGTCTAATTAGCTCTAATTAAGTCCTAATTGGTTCTAATTGAGTCTAATTAGGTCCTAATTGAGTCTAATTATGTCCTAATTGGTTCTAATTGAGTCTAATTATGTCCTAATTAGTTCTAATTGGGTCTAATTGGTCATAATTAAATTTAATTATGTCCTAATTGGACTAATTGAGTCTAACTAGGTCCTAATTGGTCTAATTGAGTCTAATTAGGTCTAATTGGGTGTAATTGGGTCCTAATGGGTCTAATTGGGTCCTAATGGGTCCTAATTGGTCCTAATAGGTCTAATTGGGTCTAATTGGGTCCTAATATGTCCTAATTGGTCTAGAATTAAGTTAAATTAGGTCCTAATTGGTCTAATTGAGTCTAATTAGGTCATAATTGGTCTAATTGAATCTAATTAGGTCTAATTAGGTCTAATTAGGTCCTAATTGGGTCCTAGTGGGTCGAATTTGGTCCTAATTGGTCTAATTGCGTCTAATTGGATCCTAATAGGTCCTAATTGGTCTAGAATTGAGTCTAATTAGGTCCTAATTAGTCTAATTAAGTCAAATTAGGTCTTAATTGGTCTAATTAAGTCTAATTAGGTATAAATAGGTCCTAATTGGTCCTAATAGGTCTAATTGGGTCCTAATTGGTGCTAATTGGTCTAGAATTAAGTCTAATTAGGTCCTAATTGGTCTAATTGAGTCTAATTAGGTCCTACTTGGTCCTAATTTGTCTAATTGGTCTAGCATTAAGTCTAATTAGGTTGTAATTGGTCTAATTAGTCTAAAATTAAGTCTAGTTAGGTCCTAATTGGTCTAATTGAGTATAATTGGTCCTAATTGGTCCTAATTAGTCTAGAATTAAGTCTAATTAGATCCTAATTAGTCTAATTGAGTCTACTTAGGTCCTAATTGGTGTAATTATGTCAAATTGGGTCTTAATTGATCTAATTAAGTCTAATTAAGTGTAATTGGGTCCTAACTGGTATAAACAGGTCCTAATTCATCGTAATAGGTCTAATTGGGTCTAATTGGTTCCTAATAGGTCCTAATTGGTCTATAATTAAGTCTAATTAGGTTCTAATTAGTCTAATTGAGTCTAATTAGGTCCTAATTGGTCTAATTGATCTAGAATTAAGTCTAATTATGTCCTAATTGGTCTAATTGATCTAGAATTAAGTCTAATTAGGTTCTAATTGGTCTTAATAGGTTCATATTTTAGTCCTAATAGGTCCTAATTGGTCTAATTAAGTCTAATTGGTCCTAATTGGTCTAGAATTAAGTCTAATTATGTCATAATTGGTCTAATTGAGTCTAATTAGGTCCTAATAGGTTCATATTATGTCTAATTAGGTCCTAATTGATCTAATTAAGTCTAATTGGGTCATAATAGGTCATAATAGGTTCATATTATGTCTAATTGGTCTTTAATTAAGTCTAATTAGGTCCTAATTGGTTCTAATTGGTTCTAATTAGGTCTAATTAGTCTAATTAGGTCTAATTAGTCTAATTAGGTCTAATTAGGTCTAATTAGCTAATTAGGTCCTAATTGGTTATAATTGAGTCTAATTACATCCTAATTGGTTCTAATTAAGTCTAATTACGTCCTAATTAGCTCTAATTGAGTCCAATTAGGTCTTAATTAGTTCTAATTGAGTCTAATTAGTCTAATTGCCTATCTAATCGGGTCTAATTGGTCTAATTACCCATCTAATTGGGTCTAATTGGTCCTAATAGGTTCATATTATGTCTAATTAGGTCCTAATTGGTCTAATTAAGTCTAATTGGGTCCTAATAGGTCATATTAGGTCCTAATTGGATCTAATCAGTCTAACTAAGTCTAATTAGGTCCTTATTGGTTCTTATTGTGTGTAATTGGGTCTAATTAGGTCTAATTAGGTCCTAATTAGGTCTAGAATTGGTCCTAATTGATCCTAATAGGTCCTATTTGGTCTAGTTTTAAGTCTAATTTTGTCTAATTGGGTCCTAATTGGTCATATTAGGTCCTAATTGGTTCTAATTGAGTCTAATCGGTCTAATCGGTTCATAGCACTAATTGTATTGACCTAGATATTGCAGGAATCCATCCCATTTCCTTATCGTTCTGAAGAGAGTTTCCTACATTTTTTATTTTATCACTTAGATCTGAAAGAATTGACATTAGATGCAACTAAATACTTTATGTTACAAAGGGTTGAACATATGGAGAATGAAAATAGAACTTTGAATATGGATTTTTCTTCCATGATGATACTTCATCACATTTGTCAACAAGTTCATTCAACATCTTTTGAGTCTCAATGAAAATGTGCTACTTGGAAGGATCCAAAGCAGAAAGGTAAAATAATTGAACGAGGAGTTGAACATGCTCATGAATCAAACAATGCAATTGCCCAATCTGATGGGTTGTGAACCCAGTTAGCAGATTTGAGAACTCTGATGGATGTCCATGTCCTGGTCAAAAGCCCATTTTAGTACTAGTAAGGAGAACATTGGAAAAGGTTATGCAGTCTTCCTTAGAATGAAATAAAACACAAAAAAACAAATGTTATATCCATCTCCATTAAATTTATGAAACATGCCAACATACATGCTACAATTTTTTTGTGCCAAAGCCAAGAAAAACATTTCTTCTAAAGATTCCAAATGCCCTTCTTTCCATGAGATGCAACCTGCATGGGAACAAATTAATTTACATAGTTAAATCTCACAGAATTTCAATGGGTTTCAAACCCTATAATAGGGTTTAAAGGGAATTGAACATTGATTTGGACTAGTTATGACAGGTGGTAACGATGGCCCAACTTCCTGAACTTGATGGAAATAATCTGAAACAAACCAAAAGATAAAAATTTCCCCACGCAAAAAAGAGTATCGAGAGGCAATGGATTTTGCATAACCTTTCTAATCCTTCTTGGTGCCTAAAAAGTTTTGCGGGTATGATTTGACATTTTTCCAATGAAAGTGTCCATAAGGAATAGTCTTAGGGACTAATTAAACTACCTTTGTGTGCAATGGGTATCCGGAATAGGTGTGGAAGGTCAATTAGGAAAAAAAATGGTCTATTATTTCCATACATATACATTTGTACAAACATGAGGTCAACCGGTAGTCATTTAGCAAATGATATTTGTGCAACAAAAGTCACAATGGAAAATTATTAGCTTCAAATAAACTATGCATCTTCTTAAAGGGATGAAAACATGATTGAAACAAAACCTCTTAATGAAGAAAATAATTAATCTCCATTACCAATAGACTCATATTATTGTTATGTTTGACAGAGAAGATGTCAAAAAATCCCCTTCTATTATGTTGCTCTTATTTTGGCACAATTAAGTAAAAAGTAGGCAATTATTTGTAAGAAAAAATGTGCATATCCTATGATCTTAAAAATAAATAATTGTACATCTTTAGATAACTCTACCAAACAAATCTTTCTCACATGATTTGATCATTTTGAGTTTAGATCAAAGTGTCACTCATTAATATGTGTTGTTTGATTACTCTTCACATAGTGTAGCTGGCATGTTATAAAGCTTCATTACTTCTTACCCAAAAAATAATGGGTGAAGTTCTTTCTAGTTGATTTATTAAGAAGGACCTTAGTGTAGAGTGATTTGTAGGTATGATGTATACCTTATAGCATAGAGTTAATTCTTTCATTGTATTTTTAACATTAAACTATGTTCTCTTTTATATTTCTAATTAACACCCATATAATTTTAACCCTTTTTTAAGTGATAAAATTTCTATCAATACTAAACAACTCTCACCAAAATTATTTTTATTTACTAATTATATTTTCAATGAAAATATCAATCTATCCTAAATTATGTATATGCTGTTTCACTTTAATATTGATTTAAAAATCTTAATAAAATACTTCATACTTGATTTCAACCAAATTTACTTATTTTTTATATAAATAGAAATATTATGATAGAATCTAATTTTTTATTTGATTTATAATATTTTATAAAAATAAAATGACAAATACAAGAACACATAATTTTTATATTTTTATAATTTTTACATTTTTAATATATAATAAAACTTATTTAAAAGAAAAGTGAAAATAATTGAAAATAATAATATATTTTTTAACTTGAATACTCTCAATATATATGTAAAATAAAGAAAGAAAACTTGAAAATAATGATATATTATATTCTTTATTCAATACAAATATTTTAAAAATTATGTCAAAATATAAATAATTTTGATAAAATAATTTTTTTTAATGATAATGTAAACATATTATATTGCATTCTTTACAATTGAAAAAATTTAAGAAAACTCATGTAAAATATTTATTTTCAATAAAAAATCTAAATACTCATATATATTGAAAATTCATTTGAGAATAAATGGTGCAGGAGCACCTAGGTTCTTGGCCAACCTAGCTCCTAGATACCTAGTTTTGGCTTGTAGTGACCTTGGCCAAGTCGTTGTCCTTTAAGGACTTTTGGTTTTATGTTTTTAGTGTAGGGTGTGTTTGAGATCCAATAGATTCTCAGGAAGATGTTTTATCTCTTAGTGGTGGTCTCATTGGACTAGTATAGACCCAAGGGATATGGCTTGTATTCCATTGGATGTTATCATTTGGTCAAAGGCATGGTTTGACTATGAAAATAAGATAAATGAGTGAAATAAAGTTGAGAGAGGGTCTTATAAGTCTTAGGTGAGTCTTGGGGATCTTTTTAGACCTACTGGCGCAACTTTAGAAAAGTTGGCAAGCAAATTGTAAAAGTAGTCATGACAACTTTGCAATTTTACAAAGTTGTCATGACAATAATTTTTTTAAGGCCTTTTCGAGAGATAGAGGTAGTTATAGGGTTGAAACCAAACAAGCTTGGTTGACTAAGCCTATATATGGCTTGTTTTTATCAAGATATAAGGTTGGACATTGTTTTTTGTGAGTACTTTCATATTTTCATAACCTCGTGTGACTATACCCATTACAAATTGAATAGAAAGCTCAGTAATCCTTGATCATGGATTAGACCTGAGAAAAAGATTTGCATGAGTTGATTCTCTATTTTTTGATAAGTAGATTAGAGCTTTGTTTTGGTTTAATAGTTTTCTTTTAAGCTTTGTAACTTAAATCCTCCTCTATGACCAACTTGCTAGATTGTTCAGAGTAGAGGTAAGAAAAATGGCTCTAACATAGGTTTCCATGGATGGTTTTGTACAGCCTCTTGGAATATGTTAGGGAATTGTATAGGCTATGTAAATATGTAATTTTATGGTTTAGTTTGTAGGGGAAATATTTTTAAGAGAAAGCCCTAAGCGAGCTAGAGCTAGCTCAGTTAGGTAGCTTGTTGTTGATCCAGCAAATGGGAGAGGGCTCAGGGATTGATAATGTCAATCTAGCTTTAGGAAAGTGTTCCTTAATGATCAAAGCCTCAATCTTGTGAAGGAGAGACTTTGACCAAATTGGAAATGGGTGTAACCATCAAACCCTCACTAAAAACCAATGAGGCCTAATTAGGCCTAAAAATAAGGCTTAAAGATAGGAAAGTATTGTACGAAGGAATTGGAGAGCTAAGGAGTTCAAAAACCTTTGTAACTTCGAAAAGGGTATCAAGAAATGTAATCACTTTGGTCACTTGTGTGGAAAGTTGAAAATTTAAGCCCTAATGAGTGTGTTGAAAGACCTACTTCAAGGACCTAGTAGCTTGCTTGGTCTAAGTTTTGGAGATCGACTTGTAGAAGGGACACTAGTACATTTTGCACCATTTTTCGATGCACTATTGGTTGAGGTTTCTACCCAACTCAGTCGAATGGTCGACCAATGGGTTCATCACTATTATTTGCATCAAAATATAGACTATATACTAAACTCATCAAATTATTGACTTCGGTCTTGGTCAAAAATGAGGGTAACCTACGCCGAAGATAACATTGGTAAGTGTTTGTGTGTTGATCGATCATTTGACCAATATGGGTCGAAAACTTTGGTCGCTCTGACCAGGATACCAAACTCATGATGGTCCTATTTCAACCACATTTGGTCAAAATATTTAGTGGCTTCGACTAGGATGCCAAACTCGTGACACCACATTTTGACACAGAATGGTCGAGTTTCGGCCACACTTTCAACACAGGTAGGTTGAAAGTCTGACGTAACTCAGAGTGTTTAAAAAAAATTGAAGATAAATATCTAGACTAATCACCTACAACATCCTCATCAGTGATTAGTCTAGATATTTATCTTCAATTGTCCACACTCGTTCTGCTGCTTGTTGCCAGAAGGTCCCTACTCGTTCTATTTTCCAAACTGCTTTGGGCTCTAGCAATCCATCTGGTCTGCTATGCATGAAAGTGTTGGCTTTTTCAATTTTTTTGAACTATTTGAGAGATAGGCTCTGACTGGTGATCCATGAATTGGTAGAGATTCCTCTTAGATGCCCACAACTCTTCAAATCTATTGGTGTGAAGTCCCCAAAGGGTATTCTGCTCTATGGACCTCCTGGTTCTGGGAAAAATTTAATTGCTAGGGAAGTGGCAAATGAAACTGGTGCCTTCTTTTTCTATATTAATGGACTTGAGATCATGTCAAAGTTGTTTGGAGAAAGTGAAAGCAATCTCTGGAAGGCTTTTAAGGAGTGATGCATAATTGTTTTTCATGTTTGCAGCATGGAAGCAGTGTTGGGGATGTTGCCGGTGCTGTGGACAAAGTCCTTAACCAGTTGTTGATGAAGATGGATGGAATGACAACCAAGAAAATAGTTTTCATTATACCTAATGGCATTGGCCTGTTATACCCAAGGATTCATTGGAGCTGATATTATAGAGATTTGTCAGCGGGCTTGCAAGTATGCTATTAGAAAAAATATTGAGAAGGTGAGTTTCAATTGCGGTGGCTTTTGCAAACTAGATTTGGTTATGAATTTCGTAATGGTTTTTTCTGAATTGGTTTGTTATAATTTTACATTTTTTGATTCAATTTTCCTCAACTTGTATCTTATTATTTCAATTTTTCATGTTCTCTTTTCTCTACACTTTTACAGGATATTTTACGTGAAAGGAAAAGAAGTGAGAAACCCAAGGCAATGGATGCAGATGATAGTGATGAGGTAGTTGAAATAAAGGATGCTCATTTTGAGGAGTCAATGAAATATGCCCAAAAAGTGTTAGTGATTTATTTGCTACTGTTGTTGCTTCGAATGTATTTGATAAGATGATTTCCCCTGCCAAGATGATGTGCATCCATTTTATGGAGATCTGCTAAATTTTTTATATGATAAAGATCACTACAAGTTGGCCCTTGACCAAATCAATATTGCTCACAATCTCATTGCCAAAGTGGCCAAAGACTATGTTAGGCTGATAAAATATGGGGATTCTCTTTACCGCTGCAAATATTTGAAGGTTGTTGCACTTGGACAAACATGTACCATTGTTAAGAGAGTTGGACCGAGTTTGGCTTACCTCAAATAGGTGAGGTAGCATATGGTTATGTTCTTTTTTCTATCTATCTAGTTTTCACTACCTATCATTCCTTGGGATATCTTGCAAGGGTTCTATAAATTGATGGTCTATATTTTGGTGGGTGTCTTGTATGGGCCTATGAACTTTTTTATCTTTTCTTTTTTTTCAATCCTACAACTAGATTTTGATATGTGGATTACTTGTAAGGAACTTTGATACTGCCATTTCAGTAGTTCTTCATATGATAGTTTTCTATGCAGTCCCCAGTCTAGGCTTTATTTGTACATTTTTTATCTCAATATTAAAAGAATTAATTTATTTAAATAAAGCTTTATGTCCCAAACACAATGACAACTAGGATGTGAATTTAATCTTTTTGACAACTAAAGAGTCAAAAAAGATAAAAGATGGTTCAATATAACCTACAACTTTGTCCATGTAAGAGTTGAACTCTAAAATTTATGGTATGAAGACCTACAACTTGTAGCTAAGAATTGATGAACTAAAACTGATTTAGAACTTGAATGAAGAATTTTTGATTAAAGATCACTGAGGATTTTTTGATTAGATATGAAAGATGATTAAATCAATATTATGTTGTCATTGATGTCAACTAGCTTGATAGTACTTATCTTGTAAGTTACTATACCGAAACATCTTAAGAAAGGTGAAAGAGATGAAGAATAGAAGTATCTACATGAGGAAGATGTATATGTCAGATGAGGATAAGGAATACACTAAGTAACTTGTTGATTAGTCTCTGACTTGATGATATTGACTTTATTATGTTACATTCATCTATGATGAAGAATAAAGTTGAATGACACAAAACAGTGTTGTCAGTAAATGAAGCATTCCAATATACACCGACGGAGTGTAGTGTATACCAAACATAGTGTTAACCAAGCTTGTGCTCACTGACACATTTCTTTGTTAACCGAGTAGAATAGAAAGGAATTAAATGATTAGTTTAGCCGATAAATTAATGAGATGGAAAGAGTATGAAATCTACGTAACAAATAAGGTTTGTTATGAAGATCAAAAGCTAACATAATTCAAGGAAGATCTAATGGAGTGGATTGAAACATGTTACTAACACATCAACTAAAGAAGGTTAAACCAAAAAAATCAATGAATGAGATTAAGTGGCAAAATCACATGGACAAAAAGAAAATGGTTTACTTGTCTATATAAGAGAAATTGGTTTCATTGTTGAAACAATGTCAGAGGAAGAAGATACTATAGAATTATCATGTGAACAAGTTTTCATGCATTCTGATCATACTGGTTAATGAGAACTAAACTACAGAACAATTACCGAGCTAGAGAGAGTAATTACCGATGGACAGTAAGTTGATATAGTGTTGAATCTGAAGTGATATATTGATCAAAAAGATTTGTATGAGCTAAATATTGATTTGTAAACTACAATTGGAGTTTTCTCAATGTAGATCATCTATTGTTACATATTTAACCATTGTACATAGTCAAATCTCTTAATCGAGTGGACTAAGAAAGCCTTTTTATGTTTCATTCATAGAGTGAACATTGTTATCTTGTCAACCCTAGAGTGACTACTGGTTGGATGATAACTTCTGGTCTAAAATCCTCTAACAAGGTCACACCTAACAGTTTGTTTGTAACCTTTAATAGGGTTGGGTCTTCATTGACCTCACTTCAGAAGAGTCAACATTTTTGGGTTTCCGGTCCTAGGTTGTTTTTCCCTTCACAGGGTTTCCATGTTAAATCTCTTGTGTTATGTGTTGATTGTGATATTTTTTTGTTATCATACTTTGCATATTGCATGTTATATTTGATTGGTAACTACTATAAGTTTTAGATTGATAATATGTAAAAGCACAGGCAGTGAAAGTATTTTATGTTTACCGAGTAGTAGAAGTTGAAGAATTTGTTTTGTATTGTACATTTTTTTTTGGGACACTGGATAACTGATTCACCCCCCTCTCAGTTAAATCTAACAATTGGTATCAGAGATGTGGTTGCTTAGAATAGAGTTTTAAGGACTCCAGCACAAAAATCTCAAGATGTATAAAAGGGAAGTGCCAAAGCTGAACAAAGAGAACTTCACAGTATGGCAAAGCTGGATGAAGTTGCACATATCTGGAATTGGGAATTCTACACTAGAACTAATGTAGAATGGCTACATTGAACCAACACCTAGTCCCTTAACCCTTGATCAACTGAAAGAAAGGCATGAACACAATATTAATATGATGGAACTTGTTGCTACATATACCGATGCTAAATTTGAAGACATTAAGGGATGCACTACTACCAAATCCATGTGGGATAAACTAACTCTAATATACAGTGGAGATTTGAATGTTAAAAGAGCCAGAGTAAAAAACCTAAGAGGTTGATTTGATGATATGAAGATGAAAGAAGGTGAGAACATTATGCAATACTCAAATAGACTAAAAGGGGTAGTACATGCTATTAGAGCATCAGATGGAATTATTGAGGATGAAACAGTGATAAGAAAGACTCTTAAAACTTTACTACCAGTTTATGCAATCAGGATCTCGATAATTCATGAAACAAGAGCTACATCCAACCTTACTCTTGAAACACTGATTGGTAAGCTTACAACCTTTGAATTGAATAACTTTGACAATAGTGTTGTACCTTCTATTGAATCCACTTTCATGTCTTCTTTGAAGATTGGTAAATCTAGTAGCAAGAATAATAAGAATAATGATAGTGATATCGATGATGAACTTGATGAGCTTGAAGCTCTTAAGGCTAGAAGGTTACCCAAAGGTAAAGGAAGGTATATAGGTAAGCTACCTTTGGCATGCTTTAATTGTAAATAAGTTGGCCACATCACTGCTAGATGTCTGAATAAGAAAGATGATGATAGATCCAAAGACTGATCTGAAGGAAGCTATGGGAGAAGAATCAATAGAGGCTATCAACATAACAATAGAGATAACTGAGATAGCTATGAAAAAGGGAAAAAGGTATGTTACATAGCTGAAGATATTGAATCTGAATCTGACATTGATGATAATATAGAATTAGTATTTGTTTCCATGAAAGATGACTCAGAGGAAGAAGAGAAAAATGAGGAAACAACACTAATCTCTAAAGTAAGTAGAAATGATACATGGATCATAGACAGTGGCTGTACACATCATATGACTGGTGATGTAGAGAAATTTGACCTACTTGATGAGTACAATGGAGGATCTATTAGGATGGGAAATGATGCACCCTGTATGGTAAGAGGTAAAGGTTCACTGATGATTAATTATAGAATAAAATGTGAAAATGCATACTAGGTAGATGGACTAAACTATAATTTGTTAAGTGTGGCATAGTTGAATAATTCAAGCCACTGACTTGCTTTTGAGAGAAAAAAGGTAAAAAACTATGATGATGGAGGAAGGCTTGTTAGAATTGGTACACAATCCAGAGGTAATCTATTTTATCTTGATATTGATTAGTCTTCTTGTTTATTAATGAAGGATGAAGATGCATGGTTGTGGCATAAAAGGTTATGCCATGTGAACTTTGGTAACATGATCAAGATTAGTAAGAAGAAAAGAGTTAGAGGGTTGCCTAACTTGTCAAAACCTGATCATGCTATGTGTCATGAATGTTAGAAAGGTAAGATGACTAGGTCTAGTTTTAAAAGCAAAGACTACTCAACAAAGAAGATACTTGAGTTGGTTCATACCGACCTATGTGGTCCTATGAGAACTTGGAGTTATTATGGTGATAGATACTTTATTCTTTTTGTTGATGACTATACTAGACTGATGACAATTATGTTCTTAAAAGAAAAATTTGAAGCATTTAAGATGTTTAAGTGGTATAAGGAAAAGGTAGAAAAAGAGACTGGAAAAGAATTAAAATGCTTAAGATCTGATAGAGGAGGTGAATTTATCTCTGATGAATTTTCTAATTTATGTAATGAGCATGGTATCAAAAGATAGGACTCTGCACCGAGAACACCTCAGCAGAATGGGATTGCTGAAAGAAGGAATAGGTCAATAATTGACTATGCAAGAACACTAATGCTACAAAAGAATATTTCTTAGACATACTAGAGGGAAGTTTTCAATACAACTGTATATGTGCTTAACTAAGTACAACTGAGAAAGGACACCAACTGGACACCCTTTGAGCTATGGTTTGGACACAAACCTATTGTAAGTTATTTCAAGATTTTTGGAAGAAAATGTTTTATTCTGAAAGATGAGAGGAATGGGAAATTTGATTCAAAAGGTGATGAAGGAGTATTCTTAGGATATTCTACTAAGAGTAAAGCATATAAATGTCTGAATAAGGTTACAAATAAGATAATTGAAAGTACTAATGTCTGTGTTGATGAGTTTGATGACAAGAACATAGAGGAAAGTAGAAAGGAACTGGAAGAGTATGGTAGATTCACTTACATTGAACATCTTGATTATCTACCAAAGTCGTAACCTGTGATAACTGGTCAGCAGGAAAATGACCTCGAGGAATAGGAAAGGGAAATTGATGAACAAGATGGAGCTACTGAGAAAGCACATGAACTTGAACAAGATGAACAAGAAAGAAGAAACTAAGTACTGGCTAGTTTTTTCAGGAGACATCATCCTGAGACACAAATTATTGGAGACAAACAAGCTGGCATGCAGACAAGAAGTAAAGAAAGACAAGGCACATGTCTAGTTTGTGAATTTGAAACAAAAAATGTGAAAGTTGAATTAGAGAATGAAGAATGGGTTAATGCAATGGGAGAGGAAATAGAACAAATAGAGAAGAACAAAACCTAGTCCTTAGTACCCCGACCTAAAGATAAGAATGTTATTAGTACTAAGTGGATATTTAGGAACAAATTAAATGAAAATGGTGAGGTGATAAGAAATAAAGCTAGATTGGTATGCAAGGGATATGCACATGAAGAAGGCATTGACTATGGTGAGACATTTGCACTTGTTGCTAGATTTTTTGCTAACCCTAGAGAATTGCACATGATTGCTACTAAAAAGATCTTAAGATACCTGAAAAAGATAGAGGATTATGGATTATGGTATCCTAAGGAAGGTAAGTTTGAACTGAAGGTCTATACCAATGCTGATTGGGCTAGAAACGTGGATGACAGAAAAAGCACCACAGGAGGAGTATTCTTCTCTGGTGAAAGACTTGTAACCTGGACAAGTAAAAAGCGGGCCTATATTTCTTAGTCTACAACTGAAGTAGAGTATGTTGTTGTTGCTACTAATTGCTCAAACATTGCATATATCAAGCAAGTGTTGTAAGGAATGAATGAAGTAATCACTGACTTGGTGATTATATACTGTGACAACACCAGTGCTATTAATATTTCAAAGAATCCAGTGATGCAATCTAAGAAAAATTATATATCAATTAAGTATCACTACTTAAGAGAACAAGTGCAAGAGAAGCAAGTGAAGTTAGAATTTTTTACATCTAAAGAACAACTTGTAGATATCTTTAAAAAGCCTCTACCGAAGGACACATTTGAATACTTGAGGACTAGACTTGGGGTCCATCCCCTATCTATCGATCACTAATGTGATCTGGATGTTGCATCAACTTAAACTTATCAAAAGATCACACATGTTGATGCAACATAGTTCACACTTTGGATAATTTTCAAGGTTGTGATTAAGTTTGAAGAACTGAAACAGATTGAGATATCAGTATACAGAGATACAGAGACTGTATTGAACAATAGAGAGTTACTTAGCTACTACAGAGCTGATTATTTATTTGTTTCTTTGGCATTATTGTCAAAGGGAGAGATAAATAATATGAAAGAAATGATAAACATGCACCGATGAGAACTATCTAAGGGAGAGATAATCTGAAAGAAATAGAACATTGAAGATTAGTTATAGAGAACAGAAGCAGGAACCTAAGAGCTGAAAAGATCATATCTACAGAATGACAAAGCTGTATTTTATAATTTTGTTTAGTAATGTAGTGATTAAACATATTAAGCTAGGGAAAGCTTACACAACATTTGTTCACAAAGTTGCAGAATACATGTTTGGTATGTGTATGGTACACTTCATATTACTTGAGTTGCCATCAATACCAAAGGGAGGGATTGATGAACTATAACTAATTTAGAACCTGAATGAAGAATCTATGATTAAAGATCACTGAGGAGTTGCTAATTAGATATGCAAAATGATTAAATTAGTATTATGTTGTCATTGATGTCAACTAGCTTGATAGTACTTATCTTGTAAGTTACTATACCAAAACATCTGAAGAAAGGTGAAACAGATCAAGAAAAAAAGTATCTACATGAGGAAGATGTATGTGTCTGATGAGGATAACGAATACACTGAGTAACTTTTTGATGAGTATATGACTTGATGATATTGACTTTATTATGTTACATTCATCTATGATGAAGAATAAAGTTGAATGACACAAAGCAGTGTTGTTGGTAAATGAAGCATTCTAGTATACGCCGATGGAGTGTAGTGTATACCAAGCATAGTGTTAATCGAGCTTGTGTTCACCGACACATTTCTTTGTTAATCGAGCAGAATAGAAAGGAATTAAATGATTAGTTTAGCTGATAAATCGATGAGCTGGAAAGAGTATGAGATCTAGGTAACAGATAAGGTTTGTTATGAAGATCGATGACTAACATAATTCAAGGAAGATCTAATGGATTAGATTGAAACATGTTACTGAAACATCAACCGAAGAAGGGTAAAGTGGAAAAATCAATGAATGAGATTAAGTGGCAAAATCTGATGGAAAAAAAAGAAAATGATTTACTCGTTTATATAAGAGACATTGGTTTCATTGTTGAAACAATGCCGGAGGAAGAAGATATTGTAGAATTATCACATGAAGAATTTTTCATGCATTCTGATCATACTGGTTAATGAGAACCAAACTGCAAAACAATTACTGAGCTACAGAGAGTAATTATCGATAGATAGTAAGTTGATATAGTGTTGAATCTAAAGTGATATATTGATCAGAAAGATTTGTATGAGATGAATATTGATCTGTAAACTGCAATTGGAGTTGTATCAAGGAAGATCATCTATTGTTACATATTTAACCACTATACATAGTCAAATCTCTTAACCGAGTGGACTAAGAAAGTCTTTTTATGTTTCATTCATAGAGTGAACATTGTTATCCTGTCAACCCTAGAGTGACTGTTGGTTGGATGATAAATTTTGGTCTAAAATCCTCTAACAAGGTCACACCTAACAGTGTGTTTGTAACCTTTAACAGGGTTGGGTCTTCACCGACCTCACTTCAGAAGAGTGAACATTTTTGGGTTGCCGGTCCCAGGTGGTTTTTCCCTTCACAAGGTTTCCACATTAAATCTCTTGTGTTATGTGTTGATTGTGATATTTTTTTGTTATCATACTTTTCATATTGCATGTTAGATTTGATTGGTAACTACTATAAGTTTTAGACTAATAATCAGTAAAAGCACAGACAGTGAAAGTATTTTATGTTTATCGAGTAGTAGAAGTTGAAGAAATTATTTTGGATTATACATTTTTTTTTGGGACACTGGATAACTGATTCAGTCCCCTCTCAGTTACATCTAACAAGAATATGATACTAAATAATTATGACTTATTTTTAAGATTTAGGAAAACTTACCCATTTTTGTAGCGATTACTTAAAGAAAACTATACCTGATCGATGACTCAATATTTGTAACCTCTCAGAAACTTTTCCTTTCCACTTCAATATCTTTCCTTGATAATTCTTGATCTCCTCAGAATGACTAGAAAAAAACCAATGACAATAGAACTTGGTACTTTAGAAAATTGCATGAATACTTAACTTAAACATTACAGTCATGAAGGGTGTAACAAAATTAGATATGCTAATAGACAAACTCATTTTGCACAAAATGGCATTAATCATGGATTTTGGTTTACATGTGGTACATCAATTCCTTCATCAAAGAAATTATCTATTACATTTATAATTATTTATTTAGGTTCCATAGCACTAGCATATACACAAAAAGAATCTATATTAAAAAAAACATGGACACTACATATATATAAAAATACCTTTAAAAAAAAAAGAGGCCACTGAGGACAATTGCACAGGTCTCTAGAAACAACATTACCCAACTCTTTCTCTCAAGCCAAAGACTCAGTGTGTTCAATGGCCCAAACTAGCGGTCAATTCTATGTTGAGTATATATGTTAGGCCCTCCTTCAGTTTGAACAAATTAAGAATAGAATATAGGAACTGATTTAACACTTCACCTACTCAAAAACAAAAACCAATGAAATAATCCACATTACACCAAGACAGGTTGATGCATTCAATATGAGAATAATTACACAAAATGAAGCTAAATCATTCCAGACAATGAAAATGAGAAGTTGACTATTGGCCCTTCTAGTTTTTTATTTCATAGTTGCCTGACAATGACACATTCAAAATGCACTTATAAGAAAAGACCTAGAACGAATGAAATTAATTAAATAATGAAGGTATGTTAATTTGAGCTTCACTTGGTTTTGAGAATACTTTAATATTCTCTACTTAACAAGGCCAACCACGTGAAGGTGGAAGCTCATATGGCCTCACCCCCCCTCCCCCTACCATCAATGTAAATTCCCCATTAACACATAAAAATATTCATTAACATGACATATAATTCAATATTAATACACAACATTCATAGATAATTACTTAAAACAATAGTCATGGAGTTATTATGATAGTTTTACTGATATTTTTGTCACAATTTGATGTTCAGGATAGGGGAAAAGCACCCGCAACAACAGAGGCAATAGCTGTAGGTATAGATGATGATATCCTAGAAATCCCTAATATAATAAATTTGGTGAAGAAAAAACTAAAAACATTAATGCAAAAATTATTACTATTTTGTAGGGTGCTACTACCGGCCTCACTGCGATGTCCATGACCAGGTAATTGAGCAAACAAAAAATCCTGTAACAATAACAAATACATATTTTAGTTCATGGCATAAAAGAGTATAAAATTTAAACCTTTATTGAACTTTTGTTATAACTAAAGATTCATTACTACTTAATTCAAAATGACATGCTCACACCATCAATTCATTTTTCCTCTTCAACATCTCCTCAGTTGGATTTGCATCTTCCAAAATAGTAATAATTTTTGCATTACTCTTTTTCTTCACCATATTTATTATATTAGAGATTTGGGATATCCTCATTTGTATCTATAGCTATTGCCTCTGTTGTTGCAGATGCTTTTCCCCTATTTGATATTTATCTTCAGTTGTCCACACTCATTCTATTGCTTGTTGCTAGGAGGTCACAGTTAGTGATTGGGAGAGCCTTGTTTTGGCACTAGTCATGTAGTACAAGCACTAGAATTGATTTTTTCGGCATGGCTAGGAAATTTTTGTATATCAACATGTGATAGAGTTTTTTCCCAAACTCTATCACATGTTGATATACAAAAATTTCCCAACCTGTGCCAAAAAAATCAATTCTAGTGCTTGTACTGAGACATTAAATTATTGAGCTTCTCTTTGTTTCAAGAATAGTTTAACATTCTCTGAGAAACATAATTGTAGGCATCATGGTCACATTTTTTTAGAGATAATGTAATTGAGTGGTATACCCAAACAATGGAGAGAAACTTTTGCACCTCCAGTTCCAAGTTCTTCTTTATCCCACAGTGTCAACTTGGAATCGGAGGTGTAGAAGTTGCACTCCGTCTGGGTATACAACTCAATTATGTTGTCTCCAAAAAAATGTGACTATGATGCCTACAATTATGTTTGTCAGCTATTGTGAAATCTTCATCACCCTTAGCTACCATCCTAAGCCCTTCTTCCCTCTCCAGTTCTTCAAGCCTCTACAAGATATCTGGATCAATAAAGTCTACAACATTGTGTCCATCCATGATCTCAAGAATATCATTTTCTTTCCACTCTTCATTTGCTAAAATATACCACTTCTTCAAGCTTGTAGAGTAGTCTCTAGTGGTTTCAAATCAATCTTATTACAAACTACAATAAGAGGCTTAGTAAGTCTAATTTAATTTGTTTGTGGACTGAGACCTTAAATTATTGAGCTTCTCTTTGTTTCAAGAATAGTTTAATTAACATTCTCTACTTAACAGGGCCAACCACATGAAGGTGGAAGCTCATCTGGCCCCTCCTAGGATCCTCTTATGACCTTTTATGACATTTTAAGACCTCTAAGATGTATTCTTAGAGGTCGTAAATAGTCGTAAAGGGTCATAAGGGGTCCTGGGACACAACAACTGAGAAACATAATTGTAGGCATCACGGTCACTTCTTTTTGGAGACAATGTAATTGAGTTGTATACCCAAGTGATGAAGTGCAACTTCTACACCTTTGATTCCAAATTGACACTATGGGATTCAAAGATCAGGAATAAACTTAGAGAGTGGAGGAGGGCCATAACGACAAAAATAATACAAGATAAACCTCAAGTTAAATGAGGAAACTACAAACATTTTAATAGATTTTTATTATTAAATAATGAAATTTGCATATACTAGTGTTCTAAGCCCCCTCATTACATGATTTATTATTGTAAGCCCCCTCTAACTTATGCATCTAGAAAATGAAACTACAACCTATTGGGATTGAGACAAACCTTATAGAATAACAACAACTAGGAAGGATCACTTTCCAATATCTGTTGAATACATCTATTGGAGGACCTTGTATTCATGAACTACAAATGTATTCAAAAGATGTATTCAATAGATGTTGGCAATCAATCATTCCTAACTATTGTTGTTCTATAAGGTTTGTCTCAATCCCAATAGGTTGTGGTTTCATTTTCTAGATGCATAAGTTAGAGGAGGCTTACAATAATAAATCATGTAATGAGGGGGCTTACAACACTAGTATATGTAAATTTCATTATTTAATAATAAAAATCTATTAAAATGTTTGCAATTGCCTCATTTAACTTGAGGTTTTTCCTATATTATTTTGGTCATTATGGACCTCCTCTGCTCTCTAAATTTATTCCTTATCTACGGTCTTTTTATCTTGTAGTGTCAACTTGGAATCGAAGGTGCTGAAGTTGCACTCCATTGCTTGGGTATACAACTCAATTACGTTGTCTCCAAAAAATTGTGACCATGATGCCTACAATTATGTTTCTCAACAGTTTTGAAATCTACATTTATGTTTCTCAGCTATCGTGTTTATACCTTCTCTCATTTGCTAGTATAATTCCTCTTTGAGTATCCCCATTCTCCTTTGCATCCAAAATGAACTCATTCCAATCCCTCACTAGAATAAAGGGAGACTTCATACCATGTTGCACTCAAACTTCAATGAAACTTCATACCACATAGTGTTCATAGATTACATTCAATGTATTATTTACACTTGTATTGGTGGGAAAACTCTTGAAAACATGCAAAAGAGATTACATTCAACCATGTTTTTTACATGACACATGTAGTTTACATCTAGCATAAATCAGCATTGCGTACAAATCTGTGAATGCTGCATGGTACGAAGCCTCGCTCAAGCTTGAAAATGATAGTCAATCCATAGTCAAGGTCAAGGAACAAATGGAATAGCTAAGAAAACACTATACATTAAATCATGTGATTGATAGTAGATTGGGGCTCATCTAAGCCATAAACATGAAGAATTATTCTTAAAAAAGATGTAAACCATATATATGCACACTTGAGGCAAAGAGAAGTTATATCATATTAGTATTAAAATATTAGTTACAATATGAAAATACTAAACTAACTAATTCCTAAGTTCATCTCTGCATATGGTCGCAACAAAGATATGCGATTACAATACAAAGAAGGCATCATAAAAATATAATTTCAGAATTTTCCCTAGCCTAACATATTTTGCACTCAAATCCTTCATCACGGATAAGTGGAGATGGGTGGATAGATGCAGATGAGTTGTCATCAACCCAACTAAAGTATCTGCAACCATTATTTCCCTATGATACCCAGTCTACATTAGTTCTTATATTATAATGAATAGTATTTACATTAGAAACTTTAAATAAATACACATTAGCAACCTTTTTTCTATTTGGCCAAGACCAAAATTGTCATCCAGGGTTGTTTGGTGTCTGTGAAGTCTTCAAGACACACTGCCCACCACCACATTGATAGTTTTACACATTAATAAGAGTCATCGAGCCTATATCAATAATGCACTGCACCATTGTTACTACATTTATTATTTTTATATGAAATACACCAAGGAGTACCATCACAAATATTAACCATTTACAATAATGAAAAGTAAACCTAAATCAAATAACTCATTTTTTTATCAGCATGTGTAGTCTCTGTGTATATGAAAAATGAAAGAAATATGAAGCTGAAATAAAATAGTGAACAAAATAGTATTCCACAGAGAGTGAATGAAATATACCATCAAAAGAAGGTGACAAAATTTGTCACGAAGCACAGACATAGGAAATAAAAAAGGGACAAAAGACAAGAAATAAGAAAAATCATTATGACTATAGAAAAATCATTTATACTATAATAAAAAAAAGAAACACTCTTTGTCAACAATTTTCAAAATCATTAGGACTATAGAAAAATAATTAAGACTATACAAAATCAAATTTTAGAAATGGACAGTTCTGATGCTTTGCCATTAAAACAATTGAGCATTCATCATTTGGTATTGTGTATTCCATTTAAGTATGTCAACAATGTTCAAAATCCTCTCACCAAGCATAGACAAGAAATAAGAAAAATCATTAGGACTAATTCTGATAATGTTATTTGGCCCATTCCAATACTAGTGTATCTTATATGCACATGTCAAATTGTTCTCTCATATATTCACTTACATATTTCCTATCGGCTAACCCTTGCACCTCTTTTGGACTAATCTACAGTGCCTCCAAAGCTTCTACTCAAAAGAATCTTCTCACCACTCGTGACTCTTCAAATTCTCTTGTTTCCTTCAGACCTCCAAACATGTGTACTATGAATTGACCTCCAACAAATGGACTTGTGATTGTTTTCACAATAGTACATGTGTTGGAGGAAAGTTCACAATACTGCTTAGGAAAATTTGAATGATAAGTAAAAAATATAATATGTATGAGAAGGATAATTCATGATGGCTACTCTAATACATATATTGTTCAAGAAGAGAAATGCTTGGAATGTATAGGCATGATCTAAAGAAATCAGCAAATAAAAACTAACATGCAAAATGTTAAATTGAATGACATTTTATTTTAGAGATAAATGTGTTGTCTAGATTACTACATTTCAAAAAGAAATATTGATATGCCAAAGCACCTTTCAAGTTGGGAAAAGTTGAGACCAAGAAGAATTGCTTCACTCTCTATATGCATGATGGTATATTGATTTATTATCATTTTCCTTGCATTTATTTCATTTATTTCATGAATTTTTAAGGTAGAGAACACAAGTTGCTCTTGAGTGTCCTATACAAGGGTTTTTCAATCAGCAATCTTGTTTTGAAGTTGCATTTGAAGAAATTTGCACATGATAGACCATATAGAGCCTCATGAATAAGTGATGAGAAAAGTCTTGTGAGTAGGGAACAATATTATGTAGATTTTTCTATTGGTGAGTACAAGGAGAAATTTTTGTGTGATATAGTACCAATGACATGTTGTCACATCCTCTTAGGAAGACCTTGGCAGTCCCTAAGAAGGAAAATATGATGGGTACAAGAATACTTGTTCATAAGGATGGTAACAAGTTTATTCTCAAGCCTTTGCAAAAATAATTCTTCATATGAGATAAGGGTTATCTATTTTGGAAAGAAAGAGTATGCTGATTTGAAGAGTCACACAAGGAAGAGGTCTATGAAAGAGGATTAGAAGATTGGAGCATCAATAATGGTTCTAAAAATTGAAGATTATGACAGTGAACAAAAGATGGAAAATTGGAAGAGTAGTGTGATTGAAGATGTAGTTATGTGCACACATTGGTGTCCTATCATTGCACAAGTGTAAGACAGTAAGGGTCTATTCATGGAGGGAAGATAAAAAGTTCATTTTAACCTTACAAGGCAAGAGGAGAGACAGTCCAAATAATTCTATGGTGACTGTCCCAAACAATAGACAAATGATGGAATTGCTAACATGTTTTCTTTTCATGTTTCTAACAAGTTTTTTGTAGGTTCTAAGAGGTTGAATAAGGAGTTCTTATTGCAATAGATTCCTAAGAGAGGAGAAAAGTGTAGAATTCCTTTTAGAAGACTTAGACATGTGAAGACATAGAACTATTTGGATGTACGAACTGTGACATGGGACAACAATAAAAGTTACATTTTCTGTACATTTTTGTTGTTTCCATCTTAATTTTTATTAGAGATTGATATTCTGAGATAATTATAGTGCCAAGAGATTGAGGATCTTCATTATTAAGTGTTTTGTTGGCATCTTCTATCAGGTTTCTTGGTGTGGGGGTATCCATTCTACCACTATGTATCTGTTCTATCAAAATGGGTAAGGGTAGAATCTTTACCTTATTGGAGTACTCCAATAAGGCCAAAATTTGCTAATATCTTTCAAGCTAAGAAGTATCCATTCTACCATTGGATATCCCTTCTGTCTAAGTGGGCCACTTGACCTTATCTCTTAAATCCTATTTATGGTACTGGTCTCATTTTTTATATCATACATACCTCAAATAGTTTAAATTTTGGTGGGGGGTGTAATCAAGAAACATATCATCACCCTTACCAATTATGCTTGAAATAGAATTAAATCTATCTGATATGATCTTTGACATTTAAGATTTAACTTTATAAATAGTAATTTGAATTAAAAAGTTAGAAATTAAAACAAAAACATTAAAGAGTCTCAAAGAGAGGAACACATTGAGAAATTAATATTTCATTTAGGCTATACTTGGGACTGCCATAAACATTTATCATCATTGAAGGGGATTAATTCATATTCGATAGATAACTATGGTAAGCAATGAAATACAAACATTTCATTTCCAATTATTATCGGTGAGATAAATAAATTTGGGCCAAGAGTACGGAATATGGAGAAGACTCCAAACATAAGTGAGTTGGCGGTCAAAATGTCTTAATAGAATTTACATCAAAACCAAAAAAATTAATTATTTGATTAATATATAAGCTCCTCAAGGATGAGTTGGAGAGGACTACATTACAAGTTGAGACACAATATAGTTTTGACAAGTTGGTGACTATTATAATCATTAGGCAGATTAGGCTATAATTGGTGGAGAGAAGTATGCATGTAGATCAGAAAGAATAGAGTACACACCAGTGTCTTGCATAAGTGAAAGATGAAATGTAGATTTCATTTAAAGAATAGCAGCATTCTTTGGACATTCAAAGGCATGTTTTAGACATAGAAAAAGAGTAAATTGTTGAAGGAAGTAACATAGAAAAGGAGTAAATTTTCAAAGATAGTGATAATTTAAAAGAATTGGAAAAATACAGTGTACAAGAAATGATAGTGTGCCATGGGAAGTCACAATAAGTATGAAACCATAGAGGATTTTCATTGTTTCCTAAAAGAAGATCATTTTCAAAGTGAGATTTAGCTACATAGAGGTGAAGCCATGACATACAGAAGGTAAGAGAACCTCAAAGCTTCTGACATATAATGCTATCATTTCAAAAGGACAACAAAGTGTAGTTTTTAGAAAAATGGAACAACCATCTCTCTTAAAAGGAACAACCATCATGTTATAGAGTTATTGAATATGGCCATTATCATGAGATCATAGGGAAAAATACATGGATCATAGACTGATTTTCTTAACTCTCTATGCCTAGTCTAGAGAAGTCAAGTGTAGATGGTTTAAGCACTAATTTTCTTAACTCTTTATGTAGAGTAATCATCCCTTGACTCTCACACCCTTTAGCAAGGACATCAAACACTTCTGCCATCATTTCACATGAACCTATGGGTGATAGACACCAAGCATGGATCCATTGATGGATGGACTATTAGAATTCCAAAACATTAAACTAGGTGAGTAAATGTTTATGAGATTCACAAATCTATGCAACAACTCATGGACTCCTAACCAATGTGAGAGGACCATGTTTGGACCTAAACCAAACACCCAACCAAACTAGTTGTGGTTTTACAAGGTAATCAGAGAATTAAACCAGGGAAAGGGCTAATAACACTATCTCGTAACATCAATAATTTTAGCCTAAAAGACTTCCAAACAACCTATGACTCAGGTCCTAGAATTAGACACCATTAAAAAGACACATTCATTCACAAGAACACCAAAGCTTCAAATGTCACATTAAACTTGGAACCGAGTAGTTGCAGGCAGAGCCAAGGAGTGAATTAGGCCTCCTTCAAAGAAGGAAGTGCACATAAATGATGGTACATTCTTCTATATTTGATTGGGACGTCTAGAGAAGGTACATTCAACCCTAAATCCTAAGTTTGGGCCTTAGTGGTTGACTAGCTTATAATTGTGCACTGGCATGCATCTTAGACTAGTGCACACCGAAGGTATCCACTTAGGGCTTGCTCACGTACCCTTCTTCCTTCATGATTTTGCAAACTACCATAGAAATATTCAAAGTCATGTTAAAGAGAAGCTTTCCACCAGAAATCAGTCAATTTCCATGGTGGAATCACTCCAGGAAAGCTCTCCAATGCAGAAAGCTCGTGAGGTTATGCCAAAATGGCTGTAGAGACCAAAAATGTGATAACATGAGCTGTAGGAGGTCTTTTTCTCCTCAAATCACCTATGTTTGAAAGCTAGGGCATAGGGCTATCAAACCAAATTGGTCTCATCTACTTTCAAGGTCATATGAGGCCATACAAATGACTGGTAATCCAAAATTGGAGGAAAATGATTTTATTTTATTGATTAGAGCCAAAAATTACATCTAAATCCAATGATGGAATCTTTTAGTGGAGAGTAATTCACATACCTCTCATTCAAGCCTAGAATATTTCTTAAACCTATTCCTTCTAGCTATTCCTCCTTCACACGTGCTGCAAGCTTATCTAATAATGAAATGAGGTTTGAAATCTTTTTTTTTAAGTTATGCCTGTGTTGGTCAAAATTTTAACCTATACAGTATTCGTTGAACTTTCGACCAACATGGGCATGGATTAAAAAAAAACAAAAGTTTTCCTTCTATAATCCCACCAACCTAAACCTTTTTATTTGATGGTCAAACATTTTGGTGGAAAAATGAGATCAAATGTAGTAGTGGGAGATGCTACATGGTGGAACACCTCAAAATGAATCAAACTAAGAAAAATTGAGTCTTCTCTCATTCTCAATACTTGAAATCAGGTATTTGGATGTAGAGATGAATTCCATAGTTGAATTCATATGAAGGGTATTGAGAACAAGAGTGATTTGTAATCCTTGGTAGTGAGATCTTGAGGAATATAGGAGATTAGGAAGAATCCCTCAGTGTGAAGGGTCTAAAGAACCCTAAGATAGGTCAAGGAAAGGCCTCGGTAAGTCCTAAAGGAAGTAGGGATAGTTGGAAGAAGATCTCCCTATCAAATTGGTATTAGAGCCATTCAAAGGCTTGGGTAGTGAAAGGTGTATGTCAAAAAGAAGTGAATCCATTGGAGATAACACAATGGTGACCAATATTGAATTGGACAGAGAATTAGTTGAACAAAAAGATAGAAATAGACTCCTAGAGGAGACTATGGAAGCTTTGAAAGGTAAGATTGATGAAGTGGCAATGACTGTTGGTAGAATGTAAGAGAAGATGGAAGTTGAAGATGAGAAAGGTAAAGCATTAGCTGATGAATATTATGTCCCTGAAATCAATCCACCTATACAAGAAGAACCTTTTCTAAAAGCCATTAATGCATTAGAAGGGATACCCTTGTTCACTGGCAAGATGGATTCAAAGCTAGTGATGGAGTGGATTGAAGGGATGGAGAATCATTTTGAATGTGAAGGTGTCTCAGAGGAACAAAGAATGAAGGTGGCTAAATCAAGGCTAAGGGGACCAGCCCTAACATGGTGGAAGTTCCTTCAAGAAGAGAGGGAAAGAGAAGGGAAAAGACCCATTACAAATTGGAGAGCTATGGTCACAAAGATCAAGGAGAATTATCTACCAGAGGATCATGACATCCAAATGCATAAGGAAAGACAAAATCTTAGACAAAAAGAGATGGATGTGGCTTCTTACAATGAGGAGTTTCAAAAAATTTGTTTAAGGTCCAAGTTTGAAGAAGAAGAGAGTACCCAGGTTGCTAGATACTTGGAAGGATTATGATGGAGTATTCAAGAAGAGATTAGACTTTGGACTCCTACTACTATCCACAAGTACTTCCAATTGGTACTAAAGGTAGAAGAAAAGAAAAAGAATAAGAAATAATCTAACCCAAAAAAAAGAGGTAGATGGAGAGACTCTAGGGGGCATAGAGGTGGCTATGGTGGTAAGCGAAATAAACCTAGAAGTCAAGGAGACTCCAAGCTAGTTGAGAAAATTAGTGAACCAAGTGCAAGAGGGAATTATGGTAGAGGTAGAGGATTCTAATGTGGTAGAGGAAGATCAAGTGGATTTAACAAGGGATTACACTTTGCAAGCATGAAGTGTTATAATTGTGGACAACTAGGCCATCCTTCCTATAGGTATCCTAACAAGGCTTCTAGTTCTCAAGGAGAGAAGAAGATAACATATGCCCAACAAGAAGAAAGTAGTGTGAAGTCACTGGAAGTGAATTTGGATTCATAACATGGAGAGAACCTCATGTTTAGGAGAGTTCTACTCAAATAACCTATCAAGGAAGAACCTAAGCATAGGAGTGATCTTTTTAGGATCAAATGCAAGATCCTTGGTTAAGTTTGTAAAGTTATCATTGATTTAGGTTCAACTGATAATATAATCTCAGAGGAAGCAGTCCAAAATGTCAACCTTGAAAGGATACCTCATAGTCATCCTTATAAGGTGACTTGGTAAAATAAGGGGTAGAATGTTCTAGTGAATGAATAGGCATGGGTGGACTTCATGATAGGTGGTTATCAAGACAAGATGCTATGTGACATCCTACCATTGGATGCTTTCCATTTTCTATTAGGAAGGCCATGGCAATATGACTGGGATGCAATGTATCATGGGAAGAGGAATGTGTATAACTTCAAGAAAGATGGAGTGACTTATAAAATTTAGTCTCTTGTGGAGGAAGGAGCTTCAAGTTTATTTTACCCTAATGTACTCTTGATGAGTGGGAAGGAGTTCTTGAATGAACTCAAGGAAGAAGGAGTAGGGTTAGCCATATTCCTAAAGCCCAAGAAGAGACTAGGGCTCTACACTCTACATTGCGAAAGGAAGTGCAAAAACTACTGAATCAATTTAAGGATATTATAAGTGATGGGGCACTAGCCACTCTTCCTCCTCAAAGAGAAATTAGTCATTAAATTGACTTTGTACTTGGAGCATCCTTACCTAACAAAGTAGTATATAAAGTGACCCTGGACCACAATAAAGATATTCCAAGGAAGATTCAACAGCTTCATGATCAAGGGCTGATAAGAAAAAGTATTAGTCGATGTGCTGTCCCATTGGTTTTGGCACCAAAGAAGGGAGGTAAGTGGGGATTATGTACTGATTCTAGGTCAATCAATAGGATTACCATTACATATAGGTTTCCTATCCTTATAATATAAGACCTTATGGATTGTCTTGGGGGGTCTCAATATTTTACCAAAATTTACCTTAAAAGTGGGTATCACCAAATTAGGATGAAAGAAGGGGATGAGTGGAAGTCAGCCTTAAAAGCTAATGAGGGTCTTTATAAATGGTTAGTCATGCCCTTTGGGCTTACAAATGCACCTAGTACATTCATCAAGTTAATAAATGAGATCCTAAAAGGCTATATTGGTAGGTTTGTTGTGGTGTACCTAGATGACATTCTCATCTTTAACAAGACTAAGGAGGAACACATGCAGCACCTAGAGGTTGTCCTAAAAATATTACATGAGAAGAAACTAGCCATTAACCTAGAGAAGAGTGAATTCCTTAAACAAGAGCTAGTGTACCTAGGCTTTGTGGTGTCTCAAGGTGATGTTAAGATGGATCCAAGAAAATTGGAAGCCATACTAAGTTGGCCCACTCCTAAAAAAGGGATAGAAGTGAGGAGCTTCCATAGATTATCTTAGTTTTGTAGGAAGTTGATAAGATGATTTAGTGAGATATGTGTACTTATGCTAAACACCATCAAAGGTGGAGTTAAAAAAAAAAAATTTGGACCAAAGAAGCTCAAGAGGGTTTTGAGAAATTGAAGGAAAGGGCAGAAACTCAACCTATTTTGGTCTTACCAAGCTTTGATAAATTGTTTATTATTTAATGTGATGCAAGCAACATAGCAGTGGGAGTAGTCTTGAATCAAGAAGGGAGATTGGTTGCATTTTTCTATGAAAGGTTGAATGAGGATAAGTCAAGATATTCGTCATATGATTTTGAGTTGTATGCATTGATTCAAGCACTTAAAAAGTGGAGGCCCTACCTATTGCCTAAGGAGTTTGTAGTCTATACAGACAATCAAGCTTTAAGCTACATTAACACTCAAGATAAGCTAAGTCATAGGTACATCAAGGGGATGGAGTTCCTCCAAGCCTATACCTTTACTATCAAACATAATAAGGGGCTTAACAACAAGGTAGTTGATTCCTTAAGCTAAAGGTTGTAGATTGTCCAAGAAATCTAGCTTCAAAGCATTGGTGTGGAAGGATTCAAAGAACTCTAGAAGGAGGATGAGGACTTCTCCAAAGCCTATAAGGTATGTGAAGACTTTGAGAATCATTTTCATAGTGAGTTTTATAACTACACATTGTAGAATGGTTTCCTATTCAAGGTTAACTAGCTATGTGTACCTAAAGGTTCAATGAGCGAGACCCTTATATAGGAAAAATACGATGGCAGTCTTATTGGACACTTTGGCTTGAATAAGACACTAGACCTAGTGCAAAGGTTATACTATTGGCCCAAGATGCCAAGAGATGTTAGAAGGTATGTAGAGAAATGTATTTTTTTCCAAAAGGCTAAAGTAACATCTTCCAATGTAGGGTTATATCAGCCTTTATCAATCCCGAAGAGGCCATGGGAGTGTCTATGGACTTTATAGTTGGCTTGCCTAAGATAACTACTAGTTTTGATAGTGTCTATGTGGCGGTAGATAGATTCAAAAAATGAGCCATTTCATACCATGCAAGACCACACATGATGTCATCTATATAGCACATCTATTTTTTAGGGAAGTGGTAAGGATTCATGGCCTACCAATCAACATATTGTCAGATAGGGATTTTAAATTCATTGGGCATTTTTAGAAGACTTTGTGGAAGAAATTAGGAACCAACCTTGCATTTGGGTCAACTTATCATCCTTAAATGGATGGCCAAGAAGAGGTGATCAATAGGGTGTTTGGGAACCTCTTAAGATGTCTTACCAAGGAGTATGGACAAGTGTGGTACCAGGTGTTACCACAAGCTGAATTTTACTATAATGATAACAATAACAGGTCTACCGACAAGAGCCCCTTTGAAGTGGTGTATGGAATGCACCCAAGAGGTGTGTATCAGCTTAGAGAACTTGTAAATCAAGTGGGAGTGAGTGGACATACTGAAGAATTTTCCCAATCCATGCAAGAGGTCCATGAATAGGTAAGAAGGACATTGGATGAAGCCAATCAAAAAGTGAAAGCTAAAGTTGATGAAAGAAGGAAGGATATTCAGTTTGAAGTAGGAGATTGGTTGATGGTGCATCTCAAAAAATAAAGGCTTCAAAAGGGCATACGCAACAAGATTCAAATGAGGAGAGTTAGACCTTGTAAGGTTCTAGCCAAGTATGGCTCAAATGCATATAAGATAGGCCTACCTAGTGAACTATCTATCTCTCTGGTTTTCAATGTTCAAGACTTGGTCAAATACAAAGGGCCTGATGTGAAAGAGGAAGAACATAGCTGAGATGTTCATGTTGATGTTAAAGACCTCAAAATACTAGTACAAGTGAAGCCTCAAGCTAAGAAGATACTAGATTCAAGGATAAAGAAACAAACTAGACATGGAATCTACATGGAGCACCTTGTGAAGTAGAAGTCTCTTTCTAAATCAGAGGCTCAATGGATTGAATAAAATAGCTTCAAGAAGTTTCATATTGATGTTGTTTTAAAGTTGTCTATATTGATGTATATGACTTAATATAGTGTTTTCATTATGGCAGCAAAGTCATATACTAGTTTGGAGTTAGCGCACTTGAAGAGAAGATTAGAAATTAGTTAAGTGTTGAAGACTAGATAGTGTACAGAGTTCCTGCAGCTCAAAGCATCAGCGCATATGGATATGGAAAAATTATGGTATGCACCCTAGAAGTTAAGTTGGTTAGACTATATTTATGATTATTCTATGAGTGCATGATCAGATGTGCAAGTATGAGAAAGTTATAGTTAGTTGAAGTTGCACAGCCAGTGTGTGCCAGAGAAGAACAGAGCATGAAGCCGATAGTTAGTATTTTGGTTTGTGATTATAATATAATGTTGTAAAGGCTATGTGCCCATTTTATTTAGGTTTTTGACATATATTCTTGTTTTTTTATAAGAACACTTAAGCCAGTTCATTTGGAAGCATTGTATGTAATAGGTCTAAGGGCTGACCTAGTTGTTTATTTTGTATGAGCATATAAATATAAGGTGCGCCCATTGTATTTAGTATGGAAGCTGATAGAGAGTTGTAATAAGTAGAGAAGAAGTATGTGAATACACTATAAGATGTATTAGATCTTTTCTAGAGGTCAAAGCATCAGTGCATCAAAGGAATTGATCTGACAAGCAGTATCACAGTGATAGTTCATCCTGCAGATATAGTGTGTATCTAAGATTAGAGGGTTGTAGCCTTCACCACTTGAGTAGTGAGCTCTTGGAAAGTGCATCATCTCCCCTAAAAGGGACTATTGTAAAAGACTCCTAACAAGTTCTAACCCTTAACAAGGTCTACTATACTAAAAGCATTGTAAAGAAACTCCTAACAGGGTTAAGGATATTCTAACAAGGATCAGAAAACACTAGTGCAGAATATTAGTGGGTGTCAATTCCCATTGGGGTTTCTACCTATTTGGGTTTCCTTGTAATCATATTGGTGTCATGTTTTGATTTCATGTTTCATGTTTATGTGAATGTTTAATTTAGTACTTAAGCATTTAAGTTTAGTATAAAAGTGAAAAGTAAAAATATAGTGAGCACTGATTCACCCCCCCGGCCCCCCCTCTTAGTGTTCCCATTCCTAACAATTGGTATCAAACATCTTGTCATCAACATAGAAGTTTAACCACTTGAGGATATCATGGACAAAGTAGAAATGAAACATCTGAAAAGAAATCTTAAAGCTTCTCTTGAAGACCTAGACAAATCAAAAAGAGAAATTGAAGAACTAAAAGAAAAATTTAGTGATGCACAATTGGTTATCAAGAGGCTAAGAAAGGATTTGAAAGAATGCTCTACTAGTGATCTAGGAGCAAAGATCAACAAGCTAAATGAAGAACATGCATCTATGAAAGAACTACTTGAAGAATTTGATGATAAGTTGATCAACAATCAAGAAGTCTACAATGAACCAGTCAAAGAGAACCTTCAACTCAATGAAGAATTAAGGGAAGCCAATTTGGAAATCTTGGAGCTAAGGAATTGCAAAGAAAGATTAGAGTCTAAATTAAAAGAAGCAAAGAATCATATTAACAAATTACACACCAGTTCTGATTTGATAGAATCTCAGTTTTATGTAAGGAGAGCCAAAGGAGACACTAGCTGTATTAGATACAATGAAGCACAAAATCATATTGACAACATGTGAGAAAGAAAGGACTCATAGAAGGACTCTACTGATGCTGAAAGGACTAAAGATCAAACCAAAAATAATGGTGAGGCACCTAAGAATGAGCGCAAGCCTATAAAATGCACTTTTTTTGCATGTAACAAGCATGGACACATTGCAAGGAATTGTATAGAGGTAAGAGCTTTTAATGGTTAATTTTATTCATCCAATAAGTTTGGTCATAGAGCTATGAATTACAAGACTAGCAAGAAGAATAGGATTCAGCATGATCAGAGAAATCAGAATCAGACAAACATAAGAAGTTCTCAGAATGTTACATGTTAGATATGTAACTACAATGGTCACTCAGTGAGACAATGGAGATTGGTGACTCATGTCAATGTGCCAAGGAATATAAGACCTCCAGTCATTTTTACTCTTGTAACAAGGATGGACATATGTCAAGGTTCTGTAGATCAAGGATGCAAGGTTAGGAAAGCCCTAAAAAGGCCGAAGAACCTATTTTGGATCCCGAAGGAGAATTCAAGTTTGTGAAATCCTCAGAGGATGTGAGGTTGATTTAGATAGAAGAAAAGAAGGAAAATTTTGATGAGAATGTATTGGATGCATCCATAGTGGACACACCCTCTACATCTGGATGAATGACCCTCGGGGTCATAGGGGGAGGTAATTTAGCTCTAGACCACTACATGGCTGGTATACTCATCCTCATAGTATGCACCTTTGGACTTAAGATTTTGGAGTATAAAGGTACCTTTGTGCAAGAGTGCACATGGTGATTGTGAATAGAACTCAAGTTGGAAATTTTGAAGTGACAGCCTGGTTTATGTGACTTGCATTAATGGTAGAATTCTCACTTTAAGTACACATAAAATTATTTAATTACTCATTACATTTGAACTCAGAGTGATTGAAGAGTAGAAAGAGCCTTGGAAGTTGTTGTGAAGAGGTGGAGACTAATCTATCAGTGATTTGCATTGCATTCCATCAGTTGCAAAAACACTAGTTCATCATGTTGATCCATAAGTCTTTAGATTATCTCGGATATCAGTTGGAAAGCGATTAAAAAAGTAAGTCATGACCACTCCCATAGTTTATGATGTCACTAAGAAGAAGAGATATGTATTCAAGAAGCATCCATTTAAGTCAACCCTAGATGATTTATAGGGAGCTTTCTCCTGCGTGCCTATGGGCGTCATGCATGTTGAGGATATTAGTTCATATATCTACTGCAAGAAAGAACCAGTAGGGTTGGATACATTAAGGGCACACATGGATACCATGTTGAAACTAGAAAAAACATTCGTGAATGAATATGTTAAATGGAATGATCACCCTATTTTTAAGTATGCTATGGAATATGAATTCTATGAGACAAAATGGATAAATATTTTATTGAGCAAAATTCATGATGATTTGTTTTGGATAGGTGATGTGCTAGTAAGAATCACCAGTGACTTGATATATGAGATGACATGCCTTTCTAGGATAGGTGACATCCTTCCTATGGGCAAGGATGTTAGAAATATTGTTGAGCAGACTTGTAAGTCAAGGAGTGATAAGCGTGGGATGACTATTGAGCCTATTGAACAAGCAGACATAAAATTGATGTCAATGATACTGGGATACAAGTTTCATCACACCAGTAGGGTGAATAGTGTGTTTGTGGGCACAATTCTAGCAGCCATCAGACTTGTGAAGGAAGATGGATAGTTCAATTTGTGTGAGATCTTGTGCGCACAGTTGATTGATAACATCAAGGCCATCAAGCATGATAAGACCAAAATTTTTAGGTTTGGGTCTTTAATCATTTACATGTACCTTCATATTGTTGGGAGAGTATCAAATTTGTATTTGGACAAGTCCATTCCAACCATGCCACAAATATCTAACAAAGCATCCATTGAGAGTACATTGAGATATTATATAACATTATAGTTGAAGACCTTTAGGGTCAAGATGAAAATGAGGTACATGATTTCAGAGAGCATTGTGTAAAAGTAGAAGGATACAATTTTTTTGATGGTGGAGATAGACACAACTTGTATGGAAGCTATTGATCCAAGAACTAAGTGGATTCATCCACTTGGTTATAAGGTAGAGGAACAAGTCCTTGAAGCATATGCACATGTACTACTATTAGCCCCCAAAGATCCTAATGAACCTAGGTGGGGAACATATGAGGAGAAAACTAGAGAAGTAGATGCTAAACTTAATAGTGCAACAACAAAAAGAAAGGTTCCTAAAGTCACATCAGAGATCTTAAGGATTCATGGTGTATCTCAAGAAAACCTTGATAAAGCAAGAGATGAAAAGATTGCTTTGGAAATTAAGAGCACATCCACATTGGAAGCTAAGTCTGATGATCCCAAGATGAAGAAGGTGAAAATTGAAAAAGATGATAGTCAGAAGGGTAAAGAAGATGATATTCCTTCTACACCCAAGATAACCATTGGCCTTATTGCTCCTCTCGAGTATAAGGCAATGCCTAAGAGGAAGAAAGAGGTTGGCACTAGTCATCCATCCTTGCAAGTCACAAGAAATAGAAGGAACACTCAAGCACCTCCTGAAGTAAGCTTCAAACCTAGTCTTAGTGTGCTAAGTGCCAGAATAGTTGATGAAGAGAGAATTGATCAAGTAGGGAAGTTTTATGATAAGTATAGTGAAATTGAGAAGTCAGAGATTCATAGCATGATCATAAAGCACATGATCAATTCCAAAAGGATAGTTTTGGAACTAAAAACAATGATTCCTGACAATGTATGGAATATCCTCAAATTCCAAAAGAGACAGGCTATTGAGGAAGATATGCGGATAAGGGAAAAGATTATTGATGATACCCTTCCTATGTGTGAACTAGAAGAAAAGAAATTTCTGTTAGATCTGGTGAAGCCTCACCTTAGAACTAAGACAAGGACTCTGAACATAATGGATAAAAATTATGAGCTAATTGCAAAAGAGATAGAGAAAGCCTTTGAGAAGGTATTTATGAATTGAAACATCTATCCACCTACTGCGCCCATAGAAAATGCACCCATAATAGTCACCAAAGGGTAAGAGACCATCAAAGTACATTCTACAGGTCCTTAGGATTTTGTGCCTATAGTGGAAGTACAATCAGAGGTAGACAAGTCTACACCCATGTTAGGATCACTCAGGGACATCACCATTATCATTGATAATATGGAGATAGCCATGGTGGCCACTAACAAAGAATTGGACAAGTTTGATGAAGCTTTTGTGAGCACACAAGAAGATGATATTTTATGTAGTAGCACACCTCCCACTCATCAAGAAGAGGTATTGATTGAAAATATAACAGATGAGAAAGAAGAAGAAGAAGAAGAAAAAAAAAAGAGAAAGATGAAACTTCTATTGAGCTAGCCAAGGTAAAACTAGAAGTGATGGATAGCACTCCCATCACTCCCGCCTCAGCATTGTTGTCAAGTTTGACACCGGACACATCTAGTTTGGACTCATGGATAGAAGAAGACTGGATTAAGTTTAGCATCCTAGCTATGGAGAAGGCAAAGGAGAAACAAGCAATGAGAAATCCTCTCCTTATTGAATTAGTGAACATACTGAACAGTTTGTTGCTGGTAGATACGAAAGTGTCTAAGGTACACTCTATTTCTAATGTAAGTACAATAATTTCTTAGTTCAAAAGTTCTCAAGCCTTGAAGAATCTACATCCCAAGTTGCAAAAGAAAAGTATTTGAAGAAGAGATTGAATGAGTTGATGAGAAACTTTGCACTAGATTTGAATTCACTCAAGATTAGTCAACCATCTTTAAAAGAATTTGCTGATCAAGGATGGAAATTCATTGTAGACTACATCGATCAAGATAAGCTTACTGATGCCCATCTTAAGAAAATAAAAGAGGCAAAAGCTATGATTGAGCAGGTGAAGAGTTAAGTGAAAGACACATCCATTGATGTGAACATGTGCAACAATGCGTACCAAGGTTAGTTGGACAAAATTGAGAAGGTAGATAAAGAGATGGAAAAGATAAGGGCTAGATAGAATCAGTTGAGGAATGCTCTTGTACCCTCATTAGAAATCCTCAATTAGAGCATCAAGGAGATTTATGCCACAATGGTAACATATGATCAAGGTCCTTCCACATATTTGAAGAAGATGGAGAAGCTTTAGTATGCTTTATGCGCCCATCTCCAGATAGTAAACTCTTTGATCACTTTTTGGAAGTAGGAGATCCAGAACCTAAAGATTGCATATCTGGATGTTTTCACTTAGTGAGTATGTGTAGATACAATTTTTTGTAACACCTTTGTCATTAATTTCAAAGGGGGAGTTGTGTATATAATATGGATCATAACATGTATAGGGAGATATAAGTATATGTATAGATGACAAAAAGTTTTTTGTATTAAGGACAGTTAGCAACTTGGCCATATTCCTTTGTTTCCATCAATGAAAAAGGGGGAGATTGTTGGAAAGTTTTCTATACTGATGTATATGAATTAATATAGTGTTTTCATTAAGGAAAAAAAGTCATATAGTAGTTTGGAGTTAGTGCACTTGAAGCGAAGATCAGAAATCAGTTAAGTGTTAAAGACTAGACAGTGTACAGAGTTCCTATAGCTTAGAGAATCAACACACATGCATATGGATGAATTATGGTATGCACCATAGAAGTTAAGTTGGTTAGACTATAATCATGCTTATTCTATGAAAGAATGATAAGATGTGCAAGTATGAGAAAGATATAGTCAGTTGAAGTTGCACAGCCAGTGTGTGCCAGAGAAGAATAGAGCATGAAGCTGACAGTTAGTATTTTGGTTTGTGATTATAATATAATGTTGTAAAGGATATGCACCCATTGTATTTAGGTTTCCAACATATATACTTGTTTGTTTTTAAGAACACTTAAGCCAATTCATTTGCAAGCATTGTATGTAATAGGTCTAAGGGCCGACCTAGTTGTTTATTTTGTATGAGCATATAAATATAAGGTGCACCCATTGTATTTAGTATGGAAGTTGATAGAGAGTTGTAATAAGTAGAGAAGAAGTATGTGAAGACATTAGAAGATGTATTAGAGCTTTGCTAGAGGTCCAAGCATCAACGCATCAAAGGAACTAATTTGACAAGTAGTGTCATAGTAACAGTTCATCCTGTAGATATAGTGTGTATCTGAGATTAGAGGGTTGTAGCCTTCACCACTTGAGCAATGAGCTCTTGGAAAGTGTGTCCTCTCCCCTAACAGGGACTATTGTAAAAGAATCCTAATAGGGTTTGACCCTTAACAAGGTCTACTATGCTAAAAGCATTGTAAACCAACTCCTAACAGGGTTAAGGATCTTCTAACAAGGATCAGAAAACACTAGTGTAGAATATTAGTGGGTGTCAATTCCCACTGGGGTTTTTACCTATTTGGGTTTCCCCGTAATCATATTTGTGTCATGTGTTGATTTCATGTTTCATGTTTATGTGAATGTTTAATTTAGTACTTAAGCATTTAAGTTCAATATAAAAGTGAAAAGTAAAAATACAGTAAACACTGATTCATCCCCCCCCCCTCACAGTTTTCCTATTCCTAACAGATGTAACACTCTTTTATCCTAATGAGACTTAGTTTATTTTTGCAGGGGAGTATGGTGCATGAGCACCTAGGTTCTTGGCCAACTTATCTCCTAGACACCTAGTGTTGGCTTGTAGTGATCTTGGCCAAGTCACTGTCCATTGAGGACTTTTGGTTTTTTGTTTTTAGTGTAGGGTTTTTTTGAGATCCAATAGATTCTCGGAAAGATGTTTTATGTCTTAGTGATGGTCTCATTGGACTAGTATAGACCCAAGGGATATGGCTTGTATGCCATTGGATGTTATCATTTAGTCAAAGGCATGGTTTCACTTTGAAAATGAGATAAATGAATGAAATAAAGTTGAGAAAGGGTCTTCAAATTCTTAGGTGAGTCTTGGGGGTCTTTTTAGACCTAATGTCATAACTTTAGAAAAGTTGGCAAGAAAATTGTAAAAGTTGTCATGACAACTTTGCAATTTTGCAAAGTTGTCATGACAATAATTTGTCTAAGGCTTATCTGAGAGACAAAGATATTTATAGGGTTGAAACAGACCAAGATTTTTTGACTAAGCCTATATATGGCTTGTTTATATCAAGACATAAGGTTAGACATTGTTTTTTGTGAGTACTTTCAAATTTTCATAACCTTGTGTGACTGTACCTATTTTGGATTGAATACAAAGCTCAGTAGTCATTGATCATGGATTAGACCTGAGAAAAATCTTTGCATGAGTTGATTCTCTAAGTTTTGATAAGTATATTCAATATTTTTTTTGTTTACTAGTTTTATTTTAATCAAGTTGTAATTTAAATCCTCCTCTGTGACCAGCTTGCTAGATTGTTCAGAGTAGAGTTAAGAAAAATGGCTCTAACATAGGTTTCCATGGATGGTTTTGCATGACCTCCTCGAATATGTTAGGGAATTGTATAGGCTATGTAAATATGTATTTTTAAGGTTTATTTTTCATGGGAAATATTTTTAAGAGAAATCCCTAGGCGAGCCAGAGCTAGCATAGTTAGGTAGCTTGTTGTTGATCTAGAAAATGTGAGAGGGCTCAGGGATTAATAATGTCAATCCAGCTTTAGGAAAGTGTTCCTTAATGATCAAAGATTCAATCCTATGAAGGAAAGCCTTTGACCAAATTGGCAAGGGGTGTAACCATCAAACTATCACTGAAAAGTAGTGAGGCATAATTAGGCCTAAAAACAAGGCTTAAATATAGGAAGGTATTGTACGAAGGACTTGGAGACCTAAGCAGTTCAAAAACCTTTGTAACCTCAAAAATGGTATTAGGAAATGTAATTAGTTTGGCCACTTATGTGGAAAGTTGAAAATTTAAAACCTAATAAGTGTGTTGAAAGACCTACAAGGACCTAGTAGCATTTTTGGTCTAAGTTTTGGAGATCGAATTGTAGAAGGGAGATCCTACATGGTGGAACACCTAAAAATCAATCAAACTAAGAAAATTTGAGTCTTCTATCATGCTCAATGCTTTAAATTAGGTATTTGGATGCAGGGATGAATTCCATAGTTGAATTCATATGAAGGGTATTGTGAACAAGAGTGAGTTGTAATTCTTGGTAGTGAGATCTTGAGGAGTAGAGGAGATTAGGAAGAATCCCTCAGTGTGAAGGGTCTAAAGAACCCTAAGATAGGTCAAGGAAAGGCCTAGGTAAGTCCTAAAGGAAGTAGAGCTAGTTGGAAGAAGATCTCCCTATCAATAAACACAATTAACATAGGGTCTCTTGTTAACTTCAAATTATTTAGTCATTTTTGTTTAAGTGGCTAAATATTAGTGACTAATTATTCAGTCATTTATTTGGTCATTTATTTAGTCATTTTTATTTGCCTAACCTTTTTATTTTACCTGATGACCAAATTAGTCATTTATTTAGTCATTTATTCTTGTGAATTACAAAAAAATAGTAGAATTTGATTAGTTTTAGTCACATGACTAAAATTTTTAGTCACGTGACTACAATCTTTAGTTGCGTAGTCATTTATTTACTAAATTCTAGTAGTGAGACCACCATGTTGTCTTTGCATAATTTAGCCATAATCATCCTAGATAGGATGCCTCCTATAGCACAAAAGGAACAACATGAGGATGTCGAGGGACTTAGAGTGCTAGCCAGAGAGCAGAGTAGGAGTCCTCCTCTGAGACTTACACAAAGGTAGGTAGAGTATGACGTTGAGTCTGTGCATGGGCCAAAGCCTCCACCAGGCTTAGTGGCTCAGGTGGTTGAGAGAGTTCCTTGGAATATAGGGGTCAAATCATAGAATTTTTGCAACTCAACCCAACTAATTTTCTAGGATCTACCGAGGTGACAAAGGTCGAGTCTTGTCTTCTAAGCCTAGGAAGGTGATTTGGATTACATCCCCGTGGGATCAATATTAAGGAATTTATTTCCATTCATATTTTAAGAGGAAAAGTCTCTACCTGGTGGAGACAGGAGGAGTTCAAGGGTCACCTAGTCATCAAAACCCTCTCTTGGAAGGTTTTCTTGGAAAGGTTTACTGCCAGATACCTATCAGAGAAGTTTAGGCAATGTTGTATAAATGAGTTTCATGTTCTACAACAGTCAGGACTCTCAATGACCCAATATGAGAGTAAGTTCCTCAATCTCCTTCCTTATGTAGAATACATGAAGGATGAGAAGCTTTAGGTCAATCTATTTATCAAGGGATTGAAACATACTCTATCTGGTATGATGCACATGACAACACCAGGGGATTTATGCTATAAAGTTGAGAGGATCATGTGATGCAGGAGCTTCCTTGGGTAGTTGGAAATCCTACATGCATGGTGTGTTGGAGTGTTTCTATGTTACTTGGTTGCAGCTTTGACTAAGGGAATCATTCATTGAAGGATCTCGGTCACTGAAGGGAACTCGGTAAACTTTTGGCACTTGATAGAACCTATGCTCAGTGATTCTTATGGTGCTCGGTTGACATGCTCACTCGGTGATACTTAGATGGCTCAGTTGTTTTACTAATTATTAGTAGTTTGGCTTATCGACTGGAGTTCTTGGAGATTTGGTGGGCTGACTTGATGTATTTAATATGGGTAGCTTATGTTGCATTCTCCTATGTGGATCTAAAGGCCGACATGGAGAATTAATTATTTGTAAGCCTATTTGAGAGCTAACTTGTATTGCATTTAATAATTGTTTGTTATATAAGCTAACTGGGTTTTAGGATTTATTTATTTCTTGTAGCCGACTTGTGGTTGAAGAAATGTATTTAAGGAAGGTTTGGGTAGTTTTTTAGGAATTTAGTGAAAAGGATAGTAATTTGATAGGGAGATCTTCTTTCCACCAAGCCCTACTTCCTCTAGGACCTCACTAGGTCTTCTCTTGACCTATCTTAGTGTTCCTAAGACCCCTCAAATAGAGGGATTCTTCCTAATCTCCTCTACTCCTCAAGATATCACGACCAAGGTCTCAAACTCACTCTAGTTCCCACAACTCCTTTAATGAATTCAACTAAGGAAATCATCCCTTACTCCAACTTCATGAATCTAATTGATAGACATGGGAGAGGAATCTTATATTCTTTGTTTGACTCAATTTAGGGTGCTTTACCTTTTTGTATCCTTCAACTACTACTCGATCTCCAATTTTAGCCTAAAAAGGCTACTAGGCCTTGTAGGTATTCCAACCCCTAAATCATGGCTTAACTCTGCAACTTGCCACACAAGTGGTCAAAAGATTCACCTCATTAGACACCCTTTTCTAAGTTACACAAGATTCAAAAACCCTTATTCCTCCAGATCCTCTGTACAACATCTTCCTATCTTCTAGCCTCATTTTTAGGCCCAATTAGGCCTCACTAGTTCATGGTGAGGGTCTGATCTTTCCACCCCTTGAAAATTTTTTCATGAGATTTCCTTCATAGGATAGTCTCTAAACATTTTAGAACACTCTCTAGGTGTTGGATTGGCTTTCCCAATCCCCAAACTCTCTCCCATTCGCTGGATCAAGAAAAGCTTCCTAGCCAGACCAACTCTGGCTCACGTAGGGCTTTCTCTTAAAAATACTTCTCCTACAAACCAAAGCAAAAGGATACATATTTAAATGATATATATGGTTATATAACATTTCCAATGTGGCCATATAGTTCCAACCATGGGAGCCTAAGTTAGAGCCATTCTAATAGCCTCCACTCTGAATAGTCCACCAAGCTGGTCTCAAAGGAGGTATTTATTTACAAAGCTTTAAAGTAACCTAAAGAAATAAAAAAAAGCTTAAAAAAAATTCTAAAAACATAAATAAGTAGCACATGCAAATAATTTTCTCTGGTTCAGTTCATAGAGGCGGATGACCGAGCTCTCTATTCAAGATAGTGTGGGTATAGTCATGACAGTCACATAAAACTTAAAATAGTGCTCATAAAACTTAACTCCAACCATTGATATCATCAAAAACAAGCCATAAATAAGCTTATACCACCAATCTTGCTCAGGTTTAGACCTATAACTAACTTCCTTTCTTGAACAAGCTTAAACCAATTTGATGCCATGACAACTTTCAAAGTTGTCATGACAACTTTTACATGTTGCTTGACAACTTTCTCAAGGTTGAACCAAGAAGTCTAAAAAGACTCTCAAACCCATCTGAAGACCTCTAAGACCCATAACTAACTTAATTGTACTCATTTTATGCCTTTTCCTAGTCAAAATACATCTTTGACTAATTTTCACATACTCATGGCATCCAAGCCATATCCTTTGGGTCTTCACCTAGTCTAAGGAGACTATCACTTAGGACTTAAACCAACTACAAAAAACCTTAGTTGGACTTCAAAAAAACTTACTAACTAAGGCACAAAAAAAAACCAAAATTCCATAAGGATAGTGACTTGCCTAATAGTCACTACAAGCCAAAATTAGGTGTAGGGGATAGGTAAGCCAAGAACCTAGGTGCTTCTACACCATTCTCCCCTACAGGCCTATCTTATAAGCATTGGAGCCATACTTGGCTAGAACCTTACAAGGTCCAACTCTCCTCATTTTCAGCTTGCTAGGTATACCTTTTTGAATCCTTTCTTTATTCAGGTATACCATCAACCAATCTCCCACTTCAAACTAAATTTCTTTCCTCCTTTCATCAACTCTATCATTGACCTTTTGATTGGCTTCCACCAATGTCCTTCTAACCTACTCATGGACTTCTTGCATGGATTGAGAAAAATCCTCATCATTTCCACTCACTCCACTTTGATTTCCAAGTTCTCTTAAATAAAACACACCACTTGGGTGCATGCCATAAACCACTTCAAAAGGACTCTTGTCGATAGACCTGTTTATGCTATCATTATAGGCAAATTTAGCTTGTGGTAATACCTAGTCCCACACTTGTCCATAATCCTTGGTAAGACATCTTAAGAGGTTCCCCAACACTCTATTGATAACCTCTATTTGGCCATCCATTTGAGGATGATAGGATGACCCAAAAGCAAGGTTGGTTCCCAATCTCTTCCACGTCTTCCGAAAATTCCCCATGAATTTTACATCCCTATCTAAGACTATGATGATTGGTAGGCCATGAATCCTCACCACTTCCTTGAAGAATAGATGTTATATATAGTTGGCATCATGCGTGGTCTTGCATGGTATGAAATGGCTCATTTTGCTAAATCTATCTACCACCACATAGATACTATCAAAACCAGTAGTTGTTTTTGGCAAACCAACTATAAAGTCCATACTTAGACACTCCCATGGCCTCTTAGGGATTGTTAAAGGCTGGTATAACCCTACATTTGAATATGTTCCCTTAGCCTTTTGACAAACAATACATTTTTCTACATATATCCTTACATCTCTTGGCATCTTGGGCCAATAGTAGAACCTTTGCACTAGGTCCAATGTCTTGTTCAAGCCAAAGTGTCCACTAAGGCTTCCATTATTCTTTTCTTGTATAAGGTTCTCCCTCATGGAACCTCTACATACACATAACTAGTTACCCTTGAATAAAAATCCATTTTGTAAAGTGTAATAAGAAAACTCACTATGAAAATGTTTTCAAAATCTTCACATACCTTGTAGGCCTTGGAGAAATCATCCTCCTCCTTGTAGATTCCCTTGAATCCTTCTATGCCAATTCTTTGGAGCTATATTTCTTGGACAATCAGGAACCTTCTACTTAAGGCATCAACTACCTTGTTGATAAGGCCCTTCTTGTGCTTGATAGTAAAAGTATAGGATTGGAGGAACTCCATCCACTTGATGTGCCTATGACTTAGCTTATCTTGAGTGTTGATGTAATCAATGCTTGATTGTGTGTATAGACTAAAAACTCCTTAGGCAATAGGTAGTCCCTCCACTTTTTAAGTGCTTCAACCAATGCATATAACTCTAAATAATATGAGGAAGACTTTGATTTAGCCTCATTTAGTCTTTCACTAAAAAATGCAACTGATCTCCCTTCTTGATTCAAGATTTCTCCCACTGCTATGTTTCTTGCATCACATTAAAAAATAAATAACTTGTCAAAGCTTGGTAACACAAAAATAGGCTGATTTTCTACTCTTTCCATCAACTTTTCAAACCCTTCTTGAGCTGCCTTTGTCCACACAAATTTGGTTTTAACTCCACCTTTGATAGTATTGAGCATAGGTGCACATATCTCACTGAATTCTCTTATGAACTTCCTATAGAACTGAGCTAATCCATGGAAGCTCCTTAGTTAAGTCCCTATTTTAGGAATGGGCCAACTCACTATGGCTTTCACTTTTCTTGGATCCATCTTGAGGTCACCTTTAGACACCAAAAAACCTAGGTACACTAGTTCTTGTTTAAGGAACTCACTCTTCTCTAGGTTGATGGCTATATTCTCTTCATGTAATCTTCTTAGAACAACTTCTAGGTGTTGCATGTGTTCCTCCTTGGTCTTACTAAAGATGAGGATGGAATCTAGGTACACCACAACATGCCTACCAATATAGTCTTTTAGGACTTCATTCATTAACCTCATAAAGGTACTAGGTGCATTTGTAAGTCGAAAGTGCATAACTAACCATTCATAAAGACCCTAAATGGTTTTGAAAGATGACTTCAAATCATCCCCTTCTATCATACTAATTTGGTGATACCCACTTTTAAGGTCAATTTTAGTAAAGTATTGAGACCCCCCAAGACAATCCATAAGGTTTTCTATTCTAGGGATAGGAAACCTATATCTAATGGTTATCCTATTGGTTTCCCTATAATCAATACACAATATCCACTTACCTCCCTTCTTTGGTGCCAAAACCATAAGGACAACACATGGACTAATAATTTTCCTTATCATCCCTTGATCAAGAAGTTCTTGAATCTGCCTTCCTATCTCCTTGTTTTGGTCCAGGGTCACTTTGTATGCTGCCTTGTTTGGTAAGGATGCTCATGGTACAAATTCAATTTCATGACTGATTTCTCTTTAAGCAAGGAGAGTGGCTAGCATCCCATCACTTATGATGTCCTTAAAATGATTCAATAGTTGTTGCACTTCTTTAGGAAAGGTAGTATGTAGTACTATGGTCTCCTCCTTAGGTTCCAAGACTATATCTAGTCCCACTCCTTGTTCATTGAGTTCATGCAAGAAATCCTTCCCACTCATCAAGAGTACATTAGGATCAACTGAACTTGTAGCTCCTTCCTCCACAAGTGACTTAATTTTATAAGTCACTCCATCCTTCTTGAAGTTATACACATTTCTATTCCCATGGTAAATAGCATCCCGATCACATTGTCATGGCCTTCCTAGTAGCAAATAACAAGCATCCATTGGGAGGATGTCACATAGCATCGTATCTTGGTAGCCACCAATCATGAAGTCTACCCATTCTTGTTCATTCACAAGAACATTCTACCCCTTATTCAACCAAGTCACTTTTTAAGAGTGAGTATGAGGTATCCTCTCAAGTTTGAGCTTTTGGACTACCTCCTCTGATACTATGTTATTAGTTGAAATTGAATCAATGATGATTTTGAAAACTTTGCCAAGGATCTTGCACTTGATCCTAAAAAGAGCCCTCCTATGTTTAGGTTCTTCTTTAATAGGTGCCTTGAGTAGAACTCTCCTAAACATGAGATTCTCTCCATGTTCTAAATCCAAGTTCACTTTAGGTGACTTCACACTACTTTCTTCCTCTTGAGCATATGCTATCTTCTTCTCTCGTTGAGAACTAGATTCCTTATCTGGACATCTATATGTAGGATGGCCTAGCTACCCACAATTATAACACTTCATGCTTGCAAAGTGTGATCCCCTACTTAAACCACTTGACCTTCATCTACAACCTTGCAACCCTCTACCTCTTCCATAATTTCCTCTTGTACTTGGGTCATTGATTTGTTCCACCAACTTGGAGTCTCCCTGATTTCTAGGTTCATTACTCCTACCACCATAGCCACTTCTATGTCCTCTAGAATCTCTTCTGCTGCCTCTACCTTTGGATGATGAGTCTTATTTCTTTTTGTTCTTTTCTTCTAACTTTAGTGCTAATTGAAAGCACTTGTGAATAGTAGTAGGAGTCCATAGACTAATTTCTTCTTGGATACTCCATCTCAAACCACTCAAATATCTAGCAACTTGGATACTTTCTTCTTCTTGAACTTTAGACCTAAAATAGAGTTTTTGAAACCCCTCAATGTAAGAGCTCACATCCATCTCTTTTTGTCTAAGATTATACCTTTTCTTATGCATTTGGATCTCATGATCCTTTGGAAAGTAATTCTCCTTGACCTTTGTGACCATAGCATTCCAATTTTCAATAGGTCTCTTCCCTTCTCTTTCCCTATCTTCTTGAAGGAGCTTCCACCATTTTAGGGATGGTCCTCTTAGTCTTGATTTGGCTACCTTCACTCTTTGTGCCTCTGAGACACCTTCACATTCAAAGTGATTCTCCATTCCTTCAATCCACTCCATCACCAATTCTGAATCCATCTTATTAGTGAACAGGGGTATCCCTTCTAAAGCTTTGCCTCCCAATGACTTGATGGCTTTTAGAAAGGGTTCTTCTTGGATAGGTGGATCAGGTTTAGGAACATAATCTTCATCAATAAGTTCCTTTCCCTTGTCATCTTCTTCATCCATCTTTTCTTTCATCTTTTTAGTAGCCTCTGCCACTATCTCAAGGTTATCTTTCAAAGCTTCCACAGTCTCCTCTAGGATTCTATTTCTTTCCTTTTGATCCACCACTTCTCTGGCCAATTCAACATTTGTCACCATTGTGTTATCACCAATGGACTCATTCCTTCCTGACATACAACTTTGCCCAAGCCTTTCAATGGCTCTAATACCAATTTGATAGGGAGATCTTCTTTCCACAAAGCCCTACTTCCTCCAGGACTTCACTAGGTCTTCTCTTGACCTATCTTAGGGTTCCTAAGACCCTTCAAATAGAGGGATTCTTCCAAATATCCTCTACTCCTAAAGATCTGACTACCAAGGTCTCAAACTCACTCTAATTCCCACAACTCATTTAACGAATTCAACTAAGGAATTCATCCCTTACTTAAACTTCATGAATCTAGTTGATAGACATGGGAGAGGACTCTTATAGTCTTTGGTTGACTCAATTTTGGGTGCTTTACCTATTGGACATTTTCTAGCAAGCTAGTGCTGACTGTATATTTGTCATTGATGACAACATATGGTAAGTAGCATGCATGGAAGGTTTATGCAGTAAGCCTTGAGTATGTGTAGCATGGACATGTTATCATCATGATATCATGGATACAAAGGACAACTATTAGTATAGACAGTTAAGTAGTAGCTTGTGTTAGTAGTGTTCCTAATAGAGTTACAGGCAGTGTTCTGTGAGTGATTATATATATATATATATATATATATATATATATATATATATATATATATATATATATATATATATATATATATATATATATATATATATATATATACATATACATATATATATACATATATATGTATATCTCTATATATGTATATGTATATGTATATGTATATGTATGTACATATACATATACATATACATATACATATATAGAGATATACATATATATGTATATATATATATATATGTATATATATATATATATATGTATATATATATATATATATATGTATATATATATATATGTATATATATATATATATGTATATATATATATATGTATATATATATATATATGTATATATATATATATATATATATATATATATGTATATATATATATATATATATATATATATATATATATATATATATATGTGTGTGTGTGTGTGTGTGTGTGTGTGTGTGTGTGAAAACATAAAATGGAAATATGGATACTTTTAAGACATGATATTTTCTTGAATTCATGGACATGAATGGTAAATGTAGTAGCTATACATGTTAATAAATGTTTCCTTTCCTAAACTATTTTTGGGTAGTTACCTCCTATAGCCGTAGGACTTGCAAGAGTGTTAATTAGAACTTACACCTTTTCCTAATATTAATGATGTAGATATATATGTATATGGTTGGATGTGTGCACATTGATTTTTTTGTAGATGTTGACTGTGGACATTCAAAGACCAACATAGTGGCACTGGAGTAATCAAAGCCAACCGTGGGATTGCAGAATCTTTGCAAGCAAAGCGAGTCAATTGATGTTTTCTGTTGCATGCAACATGCAGATTTAGTTTCCTTAACATGCTATATTCCTAGAGATTATTCATGTTCAATGATGTTTATGTTTTGGAACTTTATGAGTTGTAACTAATCCTCATTTATGAAGTGATCATAGATTTAGGAGATAGTTGTAGCTTTCCTTTAAATAATCAACTATTGTGACTTCTACCCAAAAATTTCCCTATCATTCAATTTTGGCCACAATCCTGTTTTCCAAAAAAAGTGTTCAGTGTCGAAAACTCTCTGTGTTTTCGACCTTCATTTGAAAACCCTTTGTGTTTTCTACCTTTTGGTCTGTGAAAGCCTTGGTTGTTTTCAATCTTCAAGCTAAGTGTCGAAAACCCTCTATGTTTTCAAATTTTGGTCTAAAAGCCTAGGATGTTTTCGACCTTCGCTTCTTCATAGTTATTCTTCTCTGGTGTCATCATTTTCCATGTGTGCAACTCCGACCAAGTGGGTCCCAACTTTTTAGAGTGTGGTTGTGTAGTGAAGATTCGACAACTATCACATGGTCTCATGGGATCTTTTGAGCCCATGAGATCATATGACAACTATTGATGTAGTCAGCGAAGTCTGTAGTGGGCCTGGTAGCATGTGGCCCTGTAAATTCAAGATCTATAGTGGTCACATGTTCACATGGGATCTTTCAATCCCATGCAATCATGCAACCACCATGAGATCCTTTTGATGCTCCCAGCCATTGTCGTGGGTCTGGCTGACGTGCAAGTTTCTTATTGGTCCACGCTGGGACAATTGGCATTTTTGTGGACTTGAGTGTCTATGTGGTAGTAGACGCAAATTTTCAAAGGCTAGTCACATGATCACATGAAGAATTTTGAGCTCATGCGATCATGTGACCAGTGTTATTTTGAAGTGGTGCGGCCAGTTTTGGTGGGCTTTCTTCTATAGAGGATGTTTACAAAGTGTGGGTAGCTGAAAATTGATGATTTCAGGGATGGTTGCAGTTAAGGAATTTGCAAAGATCTTTTAGATGGCTATTTTTTTTGGTCCTTTTCTATATCTAATCAGATTGTAAACTTTATGACTTAGTGGGCTTGCAGGAGGTAGTTGGATAGAGGCTTTTTGTCTGCGAGCAGGATCAGTACAAGAAGGGACATGCAATGAAGGATATGTCTGATCTGTTGAGATATTTACAGAGCACATTTATGATCAGATGCGACTGGTTTAGGGTTGGATTAATTTATGCAGATTTATGTAGAGGTTTATATAATTTTTTTTTGGAGCCTTTGTTCTTAGAATCTAGAATTAAAAAAGGAAAGTTTCTTTCTCAAAGAGCAATTTGCGACATGTTTTTTGCCCCTTTGGCTTTCTGCAATTGTAATTTTCATTGATTATTCAAATATTGCAAAGCATTTTGTGACATTCTTGTTGTCCTTATTCTTTCTTGTGTGGATTATCTCTTATTGAATTCAGTATACGTATGTTCAGTAACTTTTACATTTTCTTGATTCCTCTTTCTTTCTGCAATTCATGTGTATGCTTATGAATGATCTAATTCGAATGCTTTTGTGGGTATACTTTCACCCCTGGCAATTTATCTCATTCCTATACCCAATTGCAGAGATGAATGTTTGTCTATAGGTTATAGTCTATTTTTGACTCTTTAGGAGTACTACTACCTTGAGAAAATCCTTTTCCCTACATAGTATTCCTTTACTGAAGACCCCTCTATAAAATATTTATGCAGGCCTATTCATTGAGCTGTAATCTCCCAGACCTAGGATTGTGTACTGATTTCATCCTTCATACTGTAATTCATACCCTAGTTTCAGTGCATCACCCAGTAGATAGTTTGCTTTCCTATTATTTCCCTTCATGCACTCCTTCTATCCCTTTCCCTCAAAAGTTTTACCTTTCCTATCTAAGAGAAAACTAAGGTGACTACCCAAGAGGAACTAGCCTAGAACCTGGAGGTTTCATCTCAGTTAGCAAAGGTCCCACAACCTAGAGATGATTCCCATGTTATACTGGGTTATAAAGACCAAGAGAGCTTGAAACAAGGGTGCAAACTCAGTGTATAATAGTGACTCTTTTGGAGTTAGTCGAATGAACTAGTTTTTATAATAGAACTCTTGCAATACTATTTTCAATCAAGTGTAATCATTTTGTTATGGATGAATAGAATGCTCAGTTCAAGTTAATATCTTTTATCTTGATTGTATTTCCTATTCACTCATTCAAGGGGGCCCACTTGATGAGTGAATTATTTTGTTAGTGTAGAGTTCATTTTCCTATTTATTTCTAAGTAATTAGAACTCTTCTATTCCTATAGCTACCAATAACAGAATTGGTAGCTTGTTCCTGCAGCACAGGTGGTTGGAGTAGTTCCTAGCCATGAATTCCTACTTTGTTAGAATAACTTCATTTACCAAGTTCTAGCATAATTTTCCTGAAGCATAAGCATTTCAATTCCATAGATAGTCTTATATTGAGAAGGTTTGAAGCATATACTTTGTGAATTCCATTCCAAGTTTACATCCCCCGTCGATAATTAAATGAGACTAAATAATCCATTTAAAAATCATTTAGGGTGTCCAATCCTAAAATAGGTAGTCCATTGCTATGGGATTTTGAAACTATTATTTGGCCAAGCACACCCTTGGATTAGTAATTGGAGAAGAGTTAACAATGTTTGGTTAAGAGTGCATGATGTAATTTAGGTTAAGGAGAAAGTTTCAATTAATTTGGTAGAGCTGATAGTGTGTAACGCGTGTCTACATTTATTAATATTGGATAGGTCCCAGATTGTGTTGCATGCTTAGCAGAGTTGATAGAATTATTATTGAGTATGTTATGGTTTCTCTAATATGATTTCAAGGTGGTTGCAATAGGCTGACATGATTGTATCATTTAGATGAAATATATTTATAGGCAGTCATTTGTGATTGCTAAGGCATGGTTCAGAGTTGATTGTGAAGAGCAGAGCACATAGTGTGAAGTGTTGAGCTATCAGTAGAAGGTCTATGTGACCAAGTAAAGAGTTTTTACTATACATTGGAATTGATTGAGATAGTAGGTCAAAGCACAGTTCACCAAGATCCAAATATAGTGTGTATCTATTATTCAAAAGCTTGTAGCCTTCACCCCTTTGAGTAGTGTGCTCTTGGACAGTGTGTCCTCACCCCTAATAGGGTTAATTGTAAAAGACTCCTAATAGGGCCCAACCCTTGACCAGGTTACTATACTAAATGCGTTGTGAAGACAACTCCTAATAGCATTAAGCATCTTCTAACAAGGATCATAATACACTTGTGTAGATTATTAGTGGGTTTCAATTACCACCAGGGTTTTTACCTATTTGGGTTTCCCTGTAGCCAGAATATTGGTTTTGTGTTCAAGTGTTATTTCATTATGTTTATGATTTATGTTTAAATATACTTAATTGGATAAAGAATTGAAACTTGTAGATTACTGATTCACCCCCCCCCCCCCCCACTCTCAATTATATATTGTGACTATTCCTAACAATTAGTATCAGAGCCAAGTGCCTCAAAGAGAAAGTTTAATAGCTTGAGGTTGATCCTAAGTTTGATGGAGAGAATTATCTTGATTGGAAGAACAAGATGATGACACATTTGCAGTGCATTGCTTTTGAATTTTTTGAAGTGGCTATCAAAGAAGTTTACATCCCCTCTCTAGCAGATCTTGCAAAAGATGATGCTAGTAGGAAGGATAAGGATTTGTTCCATTAGAATGCTATAGCAAAAGAAGCCATTATCAGTGCCCTATCTAATAGTGAGTTTTTAGAGATAAACAAAGTAGACATAGCCTATAAGATATGGAAGTACCTAGAAGACATGTTTGAAGGAGATAAACAAGAAAAAAATGCATGTAGAAAGCCATGGAAGAAAAAGTACAATACATTGGAGATGCTACCTAAAGAGAACATAAGAGCCTACAATCAAATGATTAATGAAGCAGTTGCTAGAATCAGAAACAATGGTGGAGAAATTTTAGAAGAAGACATCATGGATAAACTAATGACTACAGTGACACCAGAATATGAGAGAAAGATAAACATCCTTGATGAGACTACAATTTTTAGAAAACTTCAAAAGAGAAACTTTAATCAGCAAGATTGCTACATTTGAGGTATCAAGTTTGAAGATAGAGCCTAAAAGTGAGACAACCTTCAAAGCTTTGGTCCATGGTAAGAAATCACTGAACACCTCTAGTAATTTTGATGATGATGATGATGAAGAAAAAGCTCTAGATGATTTCATTGCTATGATTGCTAAAAGAAAAGAGAAAGGAAAAGGAAAATATGAAGGTCAATTACCATTCAAATGTTTATGTAATAAGATTGGTCACTTTGCATCTAAGTGTCCTACAAGAGTTAAAAATTTCAAGAGTAACTAAAAGCATAAGCATACAAAGGAATGCTACTATGCTGGAGATGGAGTATCAGATGAAGAATCAAAAGAAGAGGAAATTGGATTCATTGCTCTTGAAGATGAAAAGAATTCACAAGAGTTAGCACTAATTTCACAAGCTGACATCAGGATAGATTAGATCATTAATAGTGGTTGTTCACAACACATGATAGTGTTGGAATTAGGAGAGATAGGTACTAAGAGGGGAGGGGTGAATTAGTGCCTTTAAAAACTTTACTTGTAAACCTTTCAGATATATAATTATAAATAGTAATAACCGACCAAAACAACTTGAATCTAACTACATGTATCAATCATTCATTTAACTTATGAAAGTAAACAACATGAAATCAATATGACAATCACATGACACAAGTATTTTGGTAACACAGAAACCCTTGTTAGAAGGTAAAAACTCTGGTGGAGATGACACCCAAAAATTCTTTACTACTGCAGATAGAAAAGGTTTGCCTATTAAGGCTACAAGTTTTGATCACTTCTGGTGATCTCACCCTGTTAGGAGTGACATTTTAGATCATTTAGATCTACCTAGTTATAGGATTTTAACAACACTAATGAAGTGTGCACTTGATTAAGATATTTACATAAGACTGTTAAGTCTACTCTACTAAGAGATTTTATCCAAAACTCTATTACAATGGTCAGAAAGCAATAGGTAATTATCTGCTAATTGACAACTCAATTGTTTGATATAGATCTATAAGTTCTGATAAAATATCACCTCACTTTTGATGAATCTCTACTTTGAACTGCTTGGTAACCTTTTTTGATTCCTCAATCTTCTTGTGTTCTAGTTTCAAATTACCATCAGTGCCACAGAGTTGTTGATATGCTGCAATAGTTTCAAAATCTCCAACTTCTCCAATTTTGCAATGAATATATGATCTTACATCTTCTGTTAATAAAACCCTATCTGGTATGCTCGAAAAAGTGCCCATTAAATATGTTTGTGCTGCAACCTTGGGATGTGGCTTAAACTTAGGTTCATCAAATTTTTCCCTAATGATTAGATTAACTTCCTCCTCAATACTTTGTGATTTTCCTATAGATGATGTAGATGCCATAAATCAATTCTAGGGTTTCGGCAAGCAGCAGGATAAAAAGTGTTTGATAGAAAATGAACTTATTTGAAATCCTCAAAGAGTGATGTCAGTTCGATCTAAAGTAGCCTTGAATCCTCCAAAAAATCTGCTAGCTCAAACTCTTCTCTGTGAAATCTCTACTCTTCAAAATCACAATGTAACAATGAACTATGTTTCCCATGTATTTATAGACTTTTCAATATTCCCTCTCAAACTTTCATGCAATAAATGCTTTACCTAACTTTCAATACAAAACAACTGTCAGCTTGGTGACAACTAAAAATTTTATCTGCTCAGTTAACATAGGATTTCTTCATCGGTTGATACATGTGCTTGGTTAACCTTAAATAGTGATTACCAATGGGTAACCAACTCTTAGTCTCTCTTTTACCGACTGTATAACATTGTTAGCTCATAACATATAAACCATAGTGCATCTTATTCATGTTGATTTGGTATAAGTACATCATGTATAAGGAACTGTATGTAAAATGTGATCATTTGAAATGTCAGTCCCATACATACCTATTTCACCTTAAGTGGAGGTACCGATGTCACCCAATCCAATGGATGAGGTTTCACCGACAACATTACTTGACTTGAAATTCTCATTAGATGCCTTCTTCCACATAGTGTTCCTTAACTTCATGATATTTGTGATAGTATATCCACTCTCAAATATATGGTTTTCAGTTGGTGCTTGGTCTTTGCAGTTATTGCTTAAATGACCAACCCTATGATAGTGCATACAAGCCATTCTAGTGCTTGTCCAACTTCTTGATTGTCCAATCTTACTCTTTCTATAACAATTTTCTACAATGTGTCCATATCTACCACAAGAAGTACAGTTAGCCCATGTATTATAATCCCAAACATAAGAGTTACCTTGTCTCTTTGATTGATAGGGCTTTCACTATGTTTACTGCTTAGGAGTCCATACTTTCTTCATCTTAGCCTTACACTCTTGTGCAGTGTGTCCATGTTTATTACAAGTATAACATACTTTCTCCATAGTGGTATTGTTAGCAATATCATTCTATTTATCTCTACACTCATAAGTTGGATGTCCAAACTTACCATAGTAATAACAATATCCATTAAACTTAGGAGTGACAGGAGGTTTACCTTGTGTTTTGCTTCTCAACACATTAGATGTATGTGTCAGTTTTCCACAGTGATAACATGCCAACACTTTAGGTTTATGATTTTGATTGTTGGAATTAGGAGAGATACGTATTGAGAGGGGAGGGGTGAATCAGTGCCTTCAAAAACTTTACTTGTAAACCTTTTAGATATATAACTGTAAACAGTAATAACTGACCAAAACAACTTGAATCTAACTACATGTATCAATCATTAATTTAACTTATGAAAGTAAACAACATGAAATCAATATGACAATCACATGACACAAGATTTTTGGTAACACAGAAACCCTTGTTATAAGGTAAAAATTGTAGTGGGGATGACACCCACAAATTCTTTACTATTACAGATAGAAAAGGTTTGCCTATTAGGGCTACAAGTTTTTATCACTTCTGGTGATCTCAACCTATTAGGAGTGACATGTTAGATTAGATAGATCCACCTAGTTATAGGATTTTAACAACACTAATGAAGTGTGCACTTGGTTAAGAGATTTACATAAGACTGTTACATCTACTCTGCTAAGATATTTTATCCAAAACTCTATTACAATGGTAAGAAAGTAATAGGTAATTATTTGCTAATTGAAAACTCAATTTTTTGATACAAATCTATAAGTTCTGATAAAATGTCACCTCACTTGTGATGAATGTCTGCTCTGAACTGCTCGGTAGCCTTTTCTGATTCTACTCAATTTGAATTCCTCTATACTTTGTTCTGCTTTGTTAAATGATAAACTTGAAGTTGGGCAATTTCTTCAAGTGCTCCGTGATTCATATATCAGTTCATACCAAAAAATGATGTGAACACACAAATATACAGTGTCCTATTTTTGCCACTTTAACAAAATTAGGTTACACAACATATTTATAACCCTAAGATCTATGGTGTACAAAAATAACCCAGATCAACTATTACAAAAGATATAAATTGCATTTACTAAATATCATCACATTAAATGTTCCTCAATCTTGGTAAAAAAATTTATGAACCGTTGTAACCATTTGTATAGAAGTATGTGCCATTTCAGATTAATATGCCATTTTCTGTGATCCTAGGTAAACACTGTATAAACTACTTGGTGTATACTACGACACTCGGTGTTTACTTTCTATCGGTGTCAGTGTCTTCTAGTGCTCAGTAAAATGTCTGATGGTCGGTGTATATTCTTTACTGACTAGTCTATCTTGCTTCTAGTTACTGATTTTCTCAATGTAAGTGACCGACTGATATGTATGATAACCTTTGATACTAATGACAACCTTAAATGCTCAATAGAGATAATAGACAAGAGACAAAGATAGATTTTTTCATTTGGATAGATACAAAGGAGGCATGGTTAGATTTGGACATAACACTCCTAAACCCATCATTGGTAGAGGAGCCATTACCTTGGATGGAAAGAATAGCACTGATGATGTTCTTTATGTTGATGGTTTGAAACATAACCTACTAAGTGTTTAGTAGATACTTGAAAAAGGATATACGTTGGAGTTCAATGGAAACAAGTGCATCATTAACAACAAAGAAGGAGAAATGATAGCATCAGGATCAAAGACTAAAGGTAATGTTTTTCAGCTTAATCCAGAAGCAAGTTGTTTTGTTGCTAAAGTAGATGACAGTTGGCTATGGCACAAAAGACTATGTCATATCAATTTTGATAACATAGTAAAGATTAGTAATGTTAAGGTGGTAAGAGACCTACCTAACATAGAAAAGTCAGTTGATACTATTTGCGGGGAATATGTGATGGGAAAGCATGTGAAAAATTCATCCGAAAGCAAGCATAATTCAATAAAGAACAAGTTGGATCTGATTTATACAAACCTTTGTGGACCAACTCAAACAAGATCATACTATGGTGAAAGGTATTTCATTTTGTTTGTAGATGATTATTCTAGAATGATGTGGGTTTCATTCTTGAAAGCTAAGTTAGAAGCATTTGAGAAGTTCAAAATATTCAAAGCTAAGGTTGAGAATGAATCTATACTAAAGATAAAATGTCTAAGATCGGATAGATGAGAATTCACCTCTGACATATTCTATGAGAACTGCAAAGAACATGGCATAAAGAGATAGTTGAGTGCACCTAGAACCCCTTAGAAAAATGGGATTGCAGAGAGAAGGAATAGGATCATCCTAGATATAGTGTGCACCATCATGATTGAAGGAAAAGTTTCACACACCTATTAGAGAGATGTGGTCAATAAAGCAATCTATACAATCAATAGAATACAATTAAGGCCTCATGTAGAAAAGACACCTTGTGAGCTATGGTTTGGTAATGTTCCCATAGTGAAATACTTTAGAATATTTGGAAGAAAGTGCTACATCAAGAAGGATGAAGCAATAGGCAAGTTTGATGCAAGAAGTGATGAAGGTATTTTTCTTGGTTACTCTACTAAAAGTAAATCTTATAGATGTTTTAACTTGAGATTGAAGAAGATCATTGAAAATGCTCATGTTAAGATTGATGAAAATTTTATGGTTCAAGAAAGATATCATGATGACTCACCTATGATTGAAGAACCCATACCTTCCACTAGTGAGACAGTTGTTGAAGAGATGCTTCACAGTATTGATGTATTGTTCAATGACCCTGAAACAAGTGAAGAAGAAACTCGGAAGGAAGATGAGTCAATATTATCTAAAGTTCCAAAGCATACATCTAGATATTATTCTAAGGATGACATCATTGGAGATCAGAGCTGAAAAGTCACAACAAGATCAAAAGTTAAGAATTCAACAAGCAATGAGGTGGTATGTTTACTATCTCAGATTAAACCTTTACGTGTTGAAGATGCATGTAATGATTCAAATTGGAATGATGCTATGAAAGAAGAACTAGATCAGATTATCAAGAATATTACTTGGGAGCTGGTCCCAAGACCTAGTGAAAATAATGTGATTGGAACAAAGTATATATTCAAAAATAAGATGAATGAAGATGGTATAGTAGTAAGGAACAAAGCAAGGTTTGTATGTAAGGGATATGTGCAAAGAGAAGGTATTAATTATTCAGACACTTTTTCACCAGTGAGGAAATTAGAAGCTATTAAGTTGTTTTTAGCTTTTGCAACATTCAAAAACTTCAAAGTTTATCAGATGGATGTTAAGTCAACATTCTTGAATGGAGAGCTAAAGGAAGAAGTATACATTGAGCAGCTAGGAGGATTCACCTTATCAGACAAACTTGATATGGTATGCAGATTGAAGAAAGCCCTCTATGGACTTAAGAAAGCCCCTCAAGCATGGTATGAGAGACTTGATGGATATCTAACAAAAATTGGATTCAGGAAAGGAGCAGCAAATTGTAATCTATTTATAAGAGAAACATCTGAAGGTCTACCACTTGTAGCTATATTTTTTTATGACATTATCTTTTGGGGTAATGGAAAACTTAGTGCAGAATTTTCTAAGGAGATACAAAGTGAGTTTGATATGAGCATGATTGGACCTATCAAATACTTCTTCGGATTAAATGTGCAGCAAATAGAGAAAGGTATTTTCATTAATCAGTCCAAATATGTGAAAGAGATATTGAATAAGTTCAAGATGGATTATTGCAAGCTAGTGTGTACACCTATGATAATAGGATGGAAGATTACAAAATAAGATGACTCTCTAGTAGTAGATGCAACATTATACAAGTCTATGATTGGTAAACTCATATATCTTACTCAAACTAAACTTGATATTCTAATGTAGTTAGAATAGTTGGAAGATTTACAACAGAGCCTAAACAAAGTCACCTCATGGTAGTAAAGATAATATTTAGATATCTAGAGGGCACTATAGATTATGGTCTATGGTATCATAATTTAGAGAATTTTGAGCTTCATGTATATATAGATGTAGATTGGCTAGGATGCATTAATGATAGAAAGAGTACATCACATGGAGCAGTGTTTCTTGGTGACAAACTTGTCACTTGGACAAGCAAGAAGAAAAATTGTATTTCTCAGTCAACAACAAAAGTGGAGTATGTTGGAGCAGCCCTAAATTGTGCTACAATTGTTTGGATCAAGCAGATGATAAAGGAATTTGGTATTCAGATTGGTTATCCTATTATTATTCATTGTGATAACACTAGCACTATCAACATGTTAAAGAATCATGTGATGCATGCAAAGATAAAGAACATAGAGATTAAGTATCACTTCCTTAGAGAGAAAGTGGCAGAGAAAGAAGTCAAATTGGATTATGTGAGTATAAAGGAACAACTAGCAGATATATTCACAAATACCTTACCAAAGGATACTTTTGAGTATCTCTAGGAGAAGTTGGGAGTAATTCCCTTCCCTGATTCTTCTTAGGGAAAGAGGAAAGTGCATCAATCCTCAGGGACTGATGGATGGTTGACTACTCTACTTTAGGAGTAGTACCAGAGCCTAAATGTTTGGTGCCCTTTTCCATTGATGTCAAAGGGGGAGTAATATATAGTCATGAAAACTAGAAGTAAAGGAGTCATATACTAAGGGGGAGTAGTATTCAGTCATGAAAGAAGTTCAGTTGAGAAAATGGAGAATGTTGAAGAATATTACAATAGATGCAGAATTCATTCTTGGGGGAGTTTTTGATGAGGAAATGGAGAATGTTATAAAATAATTTCTCATTTGGATTGGTGGTGTTTTTCATTCCATATGTTTCCATCAATGCCAAAGGGGGAGATTGTTGGAGATTTACTAGCAAGCCAATGCTGACTGTATGTTTGTCATTGATGACAACATATGGTAAGTAGCATATGTGGAAGAATTATGTAGTAAGACTTGAGTATGTGTAGCATGGACATGTTATCGACATGATATCATGGATGCAGAGGATAGCTATTAGTACAGATAGTTAAGTAGCAGCTTGTGTCAGCAGTGTTCCTAATAGAGTTAAAGGTAGTGTTCTATGAGTGATTGTATGTACAGTCATCATGGAGCCTTGCGCCTTTGGATATATGATGAAGACATGCTAGTGATGTTAAAATCATGGATGAAAAGTTTGATGATTAGTAGAAGTGAATTTATGCAGTCGCTATTCACTAGTAACAGTTTCTTGTGTTTATTCAGAAGAGCTGACAAAGATTACATTGGTTTGGGAGTTATGCAAATCATTTGGGTATGCACCCTTGGATTAGTAATTGGAGAAGAGTTAACAATGTTCGGTTAAGAGTGCATGATGTAATTAAGCTTAAGGAGAAAGCTTTAGTTAATTTGGTAGATCCAACATTGTGTAGCGTGCGTCTACATTTATTAATATTGGATAGGTCCCAAATTGTGTTGTGTGCTTAGTAGAGCCGACAAAATTATTATTGGAGTATGTTATGGTTTCTCTAATATGATTTCATGGTGGTTCTAACAATTTGAATTTATTATATCATTTAGAGGAAATATATTTATAGGTAGTCATTTTTTAATGCTAAGGTATGGTTTAGAGTTGATTGTGAAGAGAAAAGCAGAGAGGGTGAAGTGTTGAGCCATCAACAAAAGGTCTATGTGACCAAGTAAAGAGTTTGTGCTATACATTGGAACTGATCCAAACAATAGGTCAAAGAAAAATTCACCAAGATCCAAATATACTGTGTATCTATTATTCAGAAGGTTGTAGCCTTCACCCCTTTGAGTAGTGTGCTCTCAGAAAATGCATCCTCGCCCCTAATAGAGTTAATTGTAAGACTCTTAATAGGGTCTGATCCTTGACCAAGTCACTATACTAAATACATTGTAAAGACAAATCCTAATAGGGTTAAGGATCTTCTAACAAGGATCATAATACACTAGTGAAGATTATTAGTGGCTGTCAATTCCCACCAGGATTTTTACCTATTTGGGTTTCCCTATAACCAAAATATTGGTGTTGTGTTCAAGTGTTCTTTCATTGTGTTTATGCTTTATGTTTAAATATAATTAATTGGATATAGAATTGAAACTTTTAGATAATTGATTCACCCCCCCCCCCCTCTTAGTTATCTCTTGTGACTATTCCTAACATTACCTTTTGGTATCCTTCAACTACTACCCGATCTCCAATTTTTGCCTAAAAAGGCTACTAGGCCTTGTAGGTCTTCCAACCCCTAAATCAAGGCTTAACTTTGGAACTTTCCACACAAGTGGTCAAAAGAGTCACCTTTTCAAACACCCTTTTTGAAGTTACACAAGATCCAAAAACCATTATTCCTCCAGATCCTCCATACAACATCTTCCTATCTTCTAGCCTTATTTTTAGGCCCAATTAGGCCTCACTGGTTCACAATGAGGGTTTGATCTTTCCAACCCTTGAAAAGTTTTTCATGAGATTTAATTCATAGGATAGAGTATCTAACCATGCTAGAATACTCTCTAGGTGTTGGATTGGCTTTCACAATCCCCAAACTCTCTCCCATTTGCCGGATCAAGACAAGCTTCCTAGTCAGACCAGCTCTAGCTCACCTAGGGCTTGCTCTTCAAAATACTTCTCCTGAAAACCAAACCAAAAGGATACATATTTACATGATATGTATAGTTATTTAACATTTCCCAGTTTTTTGTATAGTGCTAACCTTGGGAGCCTAAGTTAGAGCCATTCTAATGGCCTCCACTATGAATAGTCTAGCAAGCTAGTCTTAGAGGAGGTATTTATTTACAAATGTTTAAAGTAACCTAAAGAACTAAAAAAAGGCTTTAAAAAAATTCTCAAAACATAAAGAAGTAGCACATGTAAAGGATTTTCTCTGGTTCAATCCATAGAGGTGGATGACCAAGCTCTCTATTCCAGATAGTGCGGGTATAGTCATGACAGTCACATAAAACCTAAAATAGTGCTCATAAAACTTAATCTCCAACATTTGGTCTCACCAAAAACAAGCCATAAATAGGCTTAGACCACCAATCTTGGTCATTTTTAGACCTATAACTAACTTCCTTTCTCAGACGGGCTTACACCAATCTATTGTCATGACAACTTTCAAAGTTGTCATGACAACTTTTACATGTTGCTTGACAACTTTGTAAAGGTTGAACCAAGAAGTCTAAAAAGACTCTCAAACCCATCCTAAGACCTCTAAGACCCATAACTAACTTAATTGTACTCATTTTATGCCTTTTCATAGTCAAAATACATCTTTGATTGATTTTCACATACTCATGGCATCTAAGCCATATCCTTTGGGGCTTCACCTAGTCTAAGGAGACTGTCACTTAGGACTTAAACCAACTACACAAAACCTTAGTTGGAATTCAAACAAACTTACTAACTAAGACACAAAAACAAACCAAAAGTCCATAGGATAAAGACTTGGCCAATAGTCACTACAAGCCAAAATTAGATGTCTAGGAGCTAGGCAAGCCAAGAACCTAGGTGCTCCTGCACCATAATTGGATCTTGTGAGATCTAGAAGATCATATTGTTTGTTTGATATTTGTAATAGGCTAGCTATTGGTTTTCATAATTGGAGACAAGTAGATTTCCTAGTGGCTTGTGAACTCAATTTTAGATCTGTCTTAGTGTTTCTACTAGTTGTTGACATGTCACAAAGCTGGACTAGCTGAAAGATTGTGGAATTGTTGTTGTAATTGATTGTATTTGGCCCTAACTCAGAATGCCTTATAGTTGGGCATGTTGAATGAAAATTATATTTGAGTATTCCCTTATTGTGTTTCCATTCTATTGTTGTTTCTAGTGTAGATTTGGACTATCCATCCTAGGATTTTATCTATTTGCGATGTGTCAAGTGGTATCAGAGATTGAAGTTCTTGAGTGTGTAGATAGATTGCCAGCTTGTGGTAGTTTGCACTAGGGCCTTGGGTTGGTGATTTTTTTCCTTTGTTTTTCAAACATCTTTAAGGATGCCTCTAAGAAGATTAGGCTCCAGGAAGATTGTAGACCTCTTTGATGTTGTGGAGTTAAAGATTACAAAGAAGGTTAAAGTAGATTTCAGATCTAAGATAGAATTGATGAAGAATGACATGATCATTGAGATCATGAGTGCTATTTCTAGTATGCTAAGGAATCTTGGTAGTGATGATGGCTACGAGGAAGCTCCTGAAGACTGTGAAGCTACTAGACCTAGTGGAGATGATAGAACCAATTGGAGGGACATATCTGGTGAAGATAGAACTAGTTAGTTGTAGAGATTTGGAGCTCGGTTAAGTACAAGCTACTAAATGGAAGTTTCTAACTTCTCTATTACTTTGAGACTCGAGGACTTGATTGATTGGATCAATGATTTAGAAGACTTATTTGAGCTTTAAGAAATTGAAGATCCTCTTAGAGTGAGGTTGGCACAGACTAATTTGAAAAGACACGCTTCTCTTTGGTGGAAAGAATTGTAGAGGGAAAGAGAAGATAAAGGTAAAATGAAGATCAATTGGTGGAGGTTGATGGTGGTAGAATTGAAAGATAATTTCATACCTCCTGACTATGAACTTGAGTTGTTTAAGAAACTACAAAATTTGAAGAAAAAATAATTGACTGTTGAAGACTATACCGAGTTCTATAAATTGACTATTCGGTATTGACATAGAGAACTTGGTAAAGAAAAGGTAGCCCAATATGTGAATGGTTTGAGATTCAATAGTCAGGATGAGCTTGGTATGTTGAAGATTGATTTTGTTGAGGATGCTTATCAGTATTACCTAAAGGAAAAATATCAGTTGAAGAGGAGACAAAATGGTAATTCCCAAGGGAAAGATAAATAGGATCACTCAGTGAAGGATAAACCAAATGTTAAAGTTGAACCGAAACCTTTTGAGCCAAGGAAGAGGACATGTAAGGTTTCCTTTAAGGGTACTTCTTATAATTGTGGCAAAGAAGGACATAGATCTCTTGAATGTTCCCAGAAGATTGGTGATCGAAGAACTACTATGATGAATGAGAACTAAATGAACACGAAGGATACTTAGAAAACTTTTTGGTTCGAAGAACATTGCTCGGTACTAAGGTGGAACCTTTTCAGAGGAGTAATTTGTTCAAAACTTGGTACAAGTTAGGAGGTAAACTTTGTAATGTGATTGTACATAGTGGTAGTATTGATAACCTTGTAGCTGGGGAGATGGTTCAAAAACTTGGTTTGAAGAGAGTGAGACATCCTTATCCTTATAGGATTTGTTGGTTGAAAGATGTTCATGCTTTGGAAGTAAAGGAACAATGGCATGTTGATTTTTAGATTGGATAGTATAAGGATCAAGTGTTGTGTGTGTTGGAAATATTCAGGAATTAATCAAGTTACTGAGAAGGGAGGGGTGAATCAGTAACTCCAAATTTTCTTCTCTTTTAACATGTATTTTACTTTTAATCTTTGCATACAGAAAGCATGAAACTTAAAAGCATTCACAATAATGACACACAGATTTGGTTACCCAGAAACCTTCCAAAAGAAAGTAAAACTGGGGTGGGGATGAAACCCACAAAGCTTTAATACTGCAGAATAAAGTTGGCCGGTTAAGGCTTACAATTTGATCACTTCTGATGATCTGCCCTGTTAGGAGCAATAAGGATTGCTAAATCCACCTTGTTAAAGGATTTACAAACATACAGTGAAGTATGCACTCGGTAAAGAGATTTATACAAAGACTGTTAAGTCTACCCAGTTAAAGGATTTAGTACTGATTCACCTGTTAGAATGAAACAGTAGATCTCTGCTTTGCAACTGGATTGCTGATTGAGATTCGCTGATGTACTGATCACCTTCTGTGATGAATTTGTCTTTGCTGAACCTTATACTTCTGAAGCCTTCTGTAATTCGCTTATCTCTGCCTTTCTTTTTCTTTCACATTATATTCTTTCTCATTTTTTTTCATCTTTTTACAATATAGTTTATATACAAGTCTCAAACAATTAATTACAATTACAATTATACAGTCGGCTTGACAAATAAACATAAGTGCTACTAAGTCGGCCCAAATATGGTTACTCGGTTCCTTCACCCTGACTCGGTGACTTTCTGATACTCGGCATCCACTGCATTACTCGGCATCGTCATGCACTCGGTAGAAGTGAAGGCACGGTTCATACTGATCACTCAGTAGGTATTGAACTCGGTAAGCATTGGTGACTCGGTAGACAAGATGTTACTCGGTTTACATTGTCCTGAACGGTTTGTACTAACTTGCTCGGTTTCCACTGTCTGCTCGGTTTGCACTGTCTGCTCAGTTTGCACTGTCTTCTCGGTTTGCACTGTCTGCTCGGTTTGCACTGTCTGCTTGGTTTGCACTGTCTTCTCGGTTTGCACTGTCTGCTCGGTTTACATTGTCTGCTCGGTTTGCACTGTCTGCTCGGTTTGCACTGTCTGCTCGGTTTGCACTGTCTGCTCGGTTTACATCCAGAATGCAAATAAGTGTTGTCACTAGTGGCAATACTGCTTAATGCCAACAATCTCCCCCTTTGGCATTAGTGACAAAAACACTTATTGACCAAAATTTATATACACCGAATCATGCTGAGTTTTATTTTGATTTTTCAAAATTTGTCTTTGTTATAGGGCTTTATACATTGTCTCCCCCTTTCAATGTGCTAACTGTTTCTTATACAAATCTATACAGTATACATATCTCTCCTTCTATACATATCTCCCCCTTTTTGACGATAATGCCAAAGGTGCATATACAATTTATTTACAGAGAGAATCCAAAATTTGATAAGAAATCAGAATGTACCTTCATTATTAGTGCCAGGGTTCTGTCCCAACTTTCTTGCAGAATCTTACATGTTTGTATGGCAATTTGGATTTCTGCAGAGAGTTCAATCATGTGATCTGCTATGGAGAACTGATTGTCATGAATCAATGTTCTGGAATGTTCAATGTGCTTATACATTATATTCATGATGGGAAGGATCATGTGTTGGATGTCTAGCAGTGTGGACCGGATCCTTGAGTCTTCTTTCAATAAATCAGACTGCATATTGGATAGATGTGAAATTTTCATGTGATGAGCAGAGCTTGAACTTGGTTCAAGTTGCAGCTTCTGTATGCTAATCTTCATATCCTCATCCATTTTATTCATTTTATCTTTGACATCCTTTGTGAACTCGGCAAAATTGCATAGTCTGGCCAAAAGAGAGGTAGCATTCGAATAAATAGACTCTGTATTAGACAAAACTGAAGACAATTCTACTTGGTTGATAGCTATGTGCTGAGAAATGTGCTCAAGCACTTTATTGTTGAATCTCTTCTCGGCTCTTTCAACTAACTTTTCTGTCCCGGATGAGTCCTCATTGTATTTCTCAACTGCTTCTGCCAATTGTAACAAAACATGCTGGGAGGAGTCTACTTTAATGCCTAATGCATCAGACAGAATGTCCTTAGCATCCTTGATGATTTGATACTCTTTGTCTCTCTCCTCCTTAAGCTTCTTTTGTTTTGCTTTCCTTTGGAGGATCTCACCTATATTTTGCATCTGGTCTGCTGAGAGATTTGCAAAATCTAGTGTAGGAATCTCTATCTCTTCATCTAGGTCTATATCCTCAACTATATTTTTACCCAAAAATTTTATACTCGGTAGAGCCTTAGGCTTATCTGTACTTAATGTTCTTGTAGTAGTGATAGTAGATAAAGTAGGGCTGGCTATTGACACTGGTATACTTTTTACTGGAGAACTTACAATATTTACACTTGATGATTCAAAAGCTGGAAAACTTACTGGTACAGGAGACTGCAGCTCGGTAGAAGAAATGGTAGCTACCTCTGATGTTGCTAGGGATGATTGGACAAATGTAGAAGTTGTCACAACCATGCTTGAAGGTGTCTCTGGGCTGGATGTAGAGACTTTCACTGGAGAGGTAGGAAGGGATGCAATGACTTCTGCTGCTATCCTTACAGTATCATCTACCTCGGTGTCTTCTTCTTGCTCATCGCTGTCATCTTCAATATCCTTTATTATTACAGTTTCAATGCTCGGTTGGTGAAGGTGGTAAATGTTCTTCCATGTGGCTTTTGCAGCCTTCACAACCGATTCAATATTGTTGATCAAAATCAGACAAGTATTGAACTTCAGTGTCATCTTGTTTTCATTCTCTTTTAGTGCCTTCTTAACTTCATCATTGTTCAGGCTCGGCATTAACTGTCTTAGGTTTTGATCAAATATGTCTATTACAGTTTGCCTTGCATTGCTCCATCTCATTCTTATCGGATTCAATAGAACTGCTGGAACCTGTGGGGTAATTTCTTCAGGAGAGTATTTCCACTGTCCCATCTTCTCAACAACAGCATCTTCTATTTCCTTCTGCTCTGCTTCCGATCTGGTTTCATATCTCAAGGATTTTATGTTACTTACTCCAGATCCTGATCCATCTCTGAAGAGTTTGAGCTTTTCTTGAAGGGTTAGAGGAGGCCTTTTGAATACTATGTCCTTATCTACCTTTTCTGCCTTTCCTCTTGTATTTCTCCTTGTAAACACAGTAGTGGGAGGCACAGATGCCTTAGTGATAAAAACTTTTCCTTTCTTCTTTACAGGTTCTGGTTCCTCTGTTTCCTCATCCTTTTCCTCTTCTTTTTCACCAATTTCTTCTTTCTCCTCGGTTATCATTTGCATTTTAGCTATCCTTTTCTTTCCTTTGTTTACCGCCTGTGGAAGCTTTATGCTTAGTTCAATTCTCATCTTAGCTTCATCATATGTTCCAAAATATGGGGCTTTGGGATTGACAGGCTGATTTAGAAGTGCTTCAATAATGTTCTTGGTTTCATCAATATTTACCTCATAAGGAAGAGGTTTTGCATACACAGTTCTCGGTTTAACTGCTTGAATATACACATTATCACAATCTACCATAAAACAGATGTCATCTTTGTAATCTTCCACCAACTTCTGTGGAATCCAGAATCTGTCATTCATTTTCTCTTTGAAAGACTCAAAATAATTATCCATGATGCTTTCAAAGTTTTCACCCATTTCTGCTATGTATTCATTAATTTCATAAAGTACTGGCACATCTTTTCTCCATACAACTTTTCCTTTTGAAGCGAAGAATTTTTGAACATAGAAGAATAAACAGACTATCAAGGATCCAAACTTACATGGATTGTTTTTGGAAGTTTTGATGCTTTCCATGTTCTTGTTGAACTGTTTCAACAATAAGTCTGCTAGGTCAAATGTCAAGTTGTTTTTGACTACTTTGTATGCTAGGTCAACAGCTTCACATGAGACACTGTTCTGTCGACTAGAACTGTAAATCTTGTGTGCAATGATATGTGTACCAAACTTCAGTTCGGCGTCGGTAATGCTGCTAACCTTCATGCCTCTACCATCCCACTCGGCTAGGGTTTTCTTCTCTAGTTCCGTCCGACCTAGGGTTTTGGTAGTTTTCGCTTTGTTCAACATGGGAAGACCGGTAACTTGATGAATCATTTTCCTTGTGATCTCAATAGGTTGCTCAAGCCAAATCTTGCCATCATGTACTCGGCTGAGAATGTACCTAACCCATTTATCTCAAAAGTTTCGAGGAAGATGTGCAATGTGGACTAAACCCTTATCTTCCAGATGTTTGTGCTCGAGTTTCAAAGTACCATCCACACATAGTTCCTCACGCACAATGTCCAGTTCTAGGTTTCCCATTTCTTGAATAGAATAGTTAAAATGATTACGGATATCGTTGATAAGTAGTACCTTAGGAGGAATCTGAGATTGAGCTCCGTTCGGATCTAGGGCGGCTGCAACTACGGGCACGATCTTAAAATCTGGTGCTTTCCACTCCCCTTGGACTAACATGTCTGATCCTTTCTTCGCTGAGGTGCTGGATGATGCCATGGTAGCTCACAGAAAATTCCTTTCGCAAGAGTATTAAATCGCCGGGTTGCCCTTGAAGTTTTCTGCTCTCAAAGTGCTTAAAGATTCACGGTGAAGAATGAGTTCGATTACTTGCTTTTTGTTTACAATTCTGTCATTAATGCTCATTTCAAATTAGGGTAGGAATTCTGATAGACTGTCACCCACTAAGAATTAATTGCTCGGAAAAGACTTCGCAGCTTGGTGAACTCAAAAATTCATAATGCTCCGGCCTTGCTCGGTAAAGACAGGTACCGAACTTGCTCGGTGAAGACTATACCGACCTTGCTCGGTGAAGACTATACCGACCTCGCTGGGATCTCACTGCATCTTGCATGCTGATTTAGACTTTTCTTTTAATTTCAGTTCTGGAACTGCTTAAGATTGATCTATGAGAGTACAGTTCCAGTGCTTCCTTGGAAATTTAATTTGAGTCGATAGAGCCATCCATTCCATTACTTGGACTGGATTGCTCGGTAGCTTTAGGAATCCATTTTTGTCTTACCTGTTTCCTGACCTTAGTTGCTTCATTTTTCTTTCCTTCTTCAATTTCATTAGCATTCATGCAGTTTCTGGCTATGTGACCAAGTTTAGTGCATTTAAAACATCTTATGGTAGTATCTCTTTTCCTTAGATGATGTTTTATGCAATTCATGCCAATGTGTCCATATTCTCCACAGTAATGACATCTACACCAGGTGTTGTAGTCCCATCCAAACATTGCTTTCACAATTTGTTCTGCTGGATTAAATATCTTGGATCTGCACTCGGATGCCTTGTGACCTTGTTTGTTGCACTTGTGACAATTACCTCTGAATCTAGGTTTTTCCCTGCATTCATTTGCTTTATGACCAGGTTGATTGCAGCTATAACATTTTCCATTAAATTCTGCTTTTTCATTGTTCCAACATTTATTTGAAGTATGTCCTATTTTACCACAATGATTACAAGTAGGTTTTTGATTTCTTTTAGTACCTTGCTTAGAGGATTCGCCTTCTTCTTTGTATCCAAGTCCTGCTTTTCCTTTTTGCCTATGAAGATTTCGTTCATACAGCTGATTCAAGTCTTCTTGACTTTTCAGCATTCCTTCATTGATTTGTTTTTCAGCATTTAGGTCATCCATCAATCTTAGATTGATTTCCTTTTCAGATCTTAGTTCTTCTTTTGTGTTTTCTATTTCTGAACTTAGATTTAGAATTTCTTCATTTGTATGAGAGATCTGATCAATTAGGTTTTCTAGCTGAAGGGTTTTGTTTTGGACTTCAATGTTTCTTTCATCTAATTCATCTTTCAACTTGTTTTTCTGTTCCAAGATCTCACAGAATCTTGTAGAGTGTAGTTCTTGTTCTCTTTTCAATTTTCTCACTTCTTCCTGCAGAGACCCATTCTTTTCTAGGAGTTCTTTGATAGCATTGTTTGCTTCATCTGAGTTATTTGAGGGAAGAAGATCTTCAATCTTTTCTTCAATGTAATTCTGATCATTCATCTGATTTGCAAGTTCCTTCCTTCTTCTTAGGGATTGGGAAAGATGTTCTTTTGCTTCTTTGAGTTTAGCTATGGCCATTTCCAGATCTAGCTTTTCATTTTCAATCACCTTGTTCAGTTTGAATGCCTCCATTGTCCTGGATCTTTGCTCAAGCTAGTTAAGCTTTGTCTTGAGAACCAATGAAGCTCTGATACCAATTGTTGGAAATATTCAGGAATTAATCAAGTTACTGAGAGGGGAGGGGTGAATCAGTAACTCCAAATTTTCTTCTCTTTTAACATGTATTTTACTTTTAATCTTTGCATACAGAAAGCATGAAACTTAAAAGCATTCACAATAATGACACACAGATTTGGTTACCCAGAAACCTTCCAAAAGAAAGTAAAACTGGGGTGGGGATGAAACCCACAAAGCTTTAATACTGCAGAATAAAGTTGGCCGGTTAAGGCTTACAATTTGATCACTTCTGATGATCTGCCCTGTTAGGAGCAATAAGGATTGCTAAATCCACCTTGTTAAAGGATTTACAAACATACAGTGAAGTATGCACTCGGTAAAGAGATTTATACAAAGACTGTTAAGTCTACCCGGTTAAAGGATTTAGTACTGATTCACCTGTTAGAATGAAACAATAGATCTCTACTTTGCAAATGGATTGCTGATTGAGATTCGCTGATGTACTGATCACCTTCTGTGATGAATTTGTCTTTGCTGAACCTTATACTTCTGAAGCCTTCTGTAATTCGCTTATCTTTGCCTTTCTTTTTCTTTCACATTATATTCTTTCTCATTTTTTTTCATCTTTTTACAATATAGTTTATATACAAGTCTCAAACAATTAATTACAATTACAATTATACAGTCGGCTTGACAAATAAACATAAGTGCTACTAAGTCGGCCCAAATATGGTTACTCGGTTCCTTCACACTGACTCGGTGACTTTCTGATACTCGGCGTCCACTGCATTACTCAGCATCGTCATGCACTTGGTAGAAGTGAAGGCACGGTTCATACTGATCACTCGGTAGGTATTGAACTCGGTAAGCATTGGTGACTCGGTAGACAAGATGTTACTCAATTTACATTGTCTTGAACGGTTTGTACTAACTTGCTCGGTTTCCACTGTCTGCTCGGTTTGCACTGTCTGCTCGGTTTGCACTGTCTTCTCGATTTGCACTGTCTGCTCGGTTTGCACTGTCTGCTCGATTTGCACTGTCTGCTCAGTTTGCACTGTCTGCTCGGTTTGCACTGTCTGCTCGGTTTACATTGTCTGCTCGGTTTGCACTATCTGCTCGGTTTTCACTATCTGCTCGGTTTGCACTGTCTGCTCGGTTTGCACTGTCTGCTCGGTTTACATCCAGAATGCAAATAAGTGTTGTCACTAGTGGCAATACTGCTTAATGCCAATAGTGTGATATTTTGGATATGAGTAGTTATCACATATTTTTTGGTAGACCTTGGCAATATGATTGCATGGTTGTGCATAACTATGTCAAGAATGTGCTTACTATTGAGAAGGGTGGCAAGAAGTTTTCCCTGATGCCTTTACTGGATACAAAACTCGATAGGAGCAACCTAAGCTTTGGGAGCCAATTTGAGTAGAAGGATTCTGAAAGGACTGGAGATCAGTGTGAAGAATAGACCTATGGATTGTCAAGGAAAGACTTGAAAAGGAAGAGAAAATAGAGGTGGAAGAGTATGCAATTTGAAGACTTGGTAGACATGTATGTGAAGAACCAGTTTGGGATTTATGTGTTGAATCTTAAGAGACGTTCTTCCAGCCTTTGAGAACATCTTTTCACACATGGGGTGTCTAATGCAGGAGCATCCTAGGGTAGTTGGAAATCCTGCATCTTTGACTGAGGGAATTGATCATTGAAGGATCTCAGTCGCTAAAGGGAACTCGATAAAATTCTGGCACTTAATAGAAACTATTCTTAGTGATGCTTATGGTGCTCGATTGACATGCTTTCTTAGTGATGCCTAGCTAGCTTAGTTTTTTTAATGATGCTCAATAGTTTGGCTTACCTACTGGAGTTCTTGGAGATTTGGTGGGCCGAATTTTTTAGAAAATAAAGTTCACCAAGATAAATAAGAGGGGGGGGGGGGGTGAATAAGTTATCAGATAAATACAACTTTTATCAACCTTAATAGATTTTAACCATGTAAGAAATGTAATCAACAATCATCTAAAGATATATATGCACAATAACACAATGACACAAGATATGTTGACTAGGAAACCTCTTGATCAAAGAGTAAACCCCGTTGGGAATGATGCCCACAAAAGATGCACTAATATGAAAGTTTCTTGTGAGAGGATGGACTTTGTTAGGAGTCTTATGAAATATATTTAGTACATATGAGTCCCTATTAGGAGACTTTGAATCCCTATTAAAAGATTCTAACTCTGTTAGGAGTTATGGAAGATAGAAGGACCCATTGCCCAAACATCTTCAAGGTAAGATCACTGAACCCATTGTCCAAATGAACTTTGTATTACTTAATAGAATAGTATGAAAAGATTATTGATCTCAACAATTCAATACTCCTTCTCTGACTATGCCAAACCGCACCAACTACTTCTTCATATCTCAATATCAGATATCTATAATTCACTTATCCTCTTTCCACAAATTCGCTTTCAAAATCTCTTCATTCACTTTCTTACATTACAAAAAGGAAAACATTCCTTCCTTTATACCACACTCAAGTAATTACAAATGAGTTTTCATACAAATTACAACATAAAAGTTTCCACACGTTACATAAAAATTACACAAAATTGTCGGCTTCCAATTAAGATAATTCTTCACTCGTGCAACCTCGAATCTTGCATTCATGTCTACATCACTAACATTATGTCTTCAATTACCTCATAACTGTGCATGATCAGATTCCATCCTGACTAGGAGATATCATCCAATTTCCACAAACTGCTACTTAGGAGCACTACCTGAATACTACTTTCACTAATTTTCTCATAATTGTTATGAATAAATGAATTTTTGTCTGTTCTCTTAACCACGATCTTATAGAACATCATAGAGTAGGTGTTCAACTTCGCATAGTGTCATCTTCAATATCCCAAGTGCACTAACTCAAACACTATCTACTTCTCTACTAACCTCTAATAGATCACTGTGTTGACATCAATGTCAATCACAGTCATGAATGCAACAACAATTGCTACAGAATGGCTATGAATACTCCCCCATAGGATATATTCAACATTCATTCCTAACAAACTCCCCAATTGGCATTGATGGCAACATAGATGAAAAAACATCCAAGTTCCATGAATCCAACACTGCAACACTGTTGCTCTAAAATAATTTCATATCCTCTTCATCAATCAAATCTTGCTTCATTTTCCTATTCAGTTCTCTCCAACATATGGTTTTTCATGTATACTTCTCCCCCATTGACATCAATGACATATGTTTCATCATTATGTCAACAACAACTTCAATGTCAAAAGGTGCTATTCAAAATATACATTCACTAAAGTCCTCATGACTCAGCTTAGATACACATACTCCCCCATAGAGGAAGTAACACCATCTAGTCCAAAAGAAAGATATGGCTCATATACCACTGGATGGATGCAACAATCTGCATCACTTCTCAAAAGTAGGCTGGGGCATAACCCCAAGCATACCTCTCAGATACTCAAATGTATCCTTAGGCAAAGGTTTTGTAAATATGTCTGCAATCTGCTCTTTTGTGCTTATGTACTCAAGTCTAACTTCTTTCTCTACCACTTTCTCTCTCACTAAATGATACTTTATATCTATATGCTTTTTCTTAGAATATAACATAGGATTCTCAGACATACTAACTGTGTTGGTGTTATCACAATGTATAACAACAGGCTCAACAAATTTTATTCCAATATCCTTCAGAATTTGCTTCATCCAAATTATCTGATTATAATTCTTTGTTGTTGCCACATACTCTGCTTCTACTGTGCTCTATGAAATACAATTCTTCTTCTTTCTCAGCCAAGAAACAAATCTTCATCTAAGGAAAAATGCTCCACCACTGGTGCTCTTTTTCTCATTAACACTGCCTCCCCAATCAGCATCTTTATACGCAATAGGGTAAAATAATCAGATTTTTCATACCACAATCCATACTCAATTGTGCCTCTTAAGTATCTCAGTATCCTCTTTACTACTGCATAATGTGATTTTCTGGGTTCAGCTTGAAATCTTGTTACAATTCCAACTGAATGTGCTATATCAGGTCTTGTATGAGTCAAATATTGCAATTTTTCAGTCATAGATATGTACTTCTTCTATTCCACTTTTGGAGTCTCACTTGTGCTAGATAACATGTATCTAGTTACCATAGGTGTTCCAATTGGTTTACAGTTTTCCATTCCAAATCTCTTCAGTAAATCATTCAATTACATTTTCTGACTTACAAAGATACCATCACTGTTCTATGTTATCTACAATCCTAAAAACTATTTCATTTCACCAATCATACTCATTTCAAATTCAGTCTTCATTTCATTTGTAAATTTATCACTGGCTTCATCTTCTCCTCCAAAGATAATATCATCAACAAAAATAACAACCAACAAACCCTTTTCAAATTCCTTTGTGTATAGGTTGCTATCAGTTGTGCCTTTTGTAAATCCTAATTTTACCAAATAATTATCCAATCTCGCATGCCAAGTTCTAGGTGTTTGCTTTAGTCCATTTAAATATTTCTTTAGTTTACATACTGTAGACTATGATTTTAACCTGTTATCCATTTTGAAAGACTAAAACATTCAAACATTAGACTAATCTAGCATTTATCAGTTCAAAACATACACAAATATAAACCAAGCCACCTCAAGATTGTTGCTAAAAACAAGTGCTATAGAGCACTGTTTGATTTGCTTCAATGAGAGGTATGTGGGTGTGCTCTCAAACGCATGGAGAGGGATTTGTGGTGATGCATAAATAAAGAGAAAAGATTGAAATATGAACTAAGATTAATCCATTGAGCTATTCTAAGATGTGTTAGAAAACATGAAGAAACATGAAGAAATCTAACAAATTAAGATTTATGCTAAGATGATCTAGCTAAAAATGCTCATGATAACAATGCATAAATGATACAAACTAAGCTAATAATTTTCTCTTGGAAGGAGTATTTATAGGATTTAGGAAGGGCTTGGGTTAGGAGGAAGAGTTAGAGTTTGGGGTTTGGTTAGGGGTGAGTCAAGGATAAGGATTGACTTTTGGTTGGACCAAGGCTTTGGATAAGGATGAAGACCTTCTAGACGAGTCTAGGACTTTCTAGGATAATTATGGATTTAAGAAACAAATAAATATTTATTCATCTCAAAGGCTTAATGAGTTTTGAGGCTTATTAGGGGAAGGGTTTGACTAGGAGTCAAAGGAGAGTTGGATTAGCCTAGGAAAAGTAGGTAATTTCTCCTAAATGGGTTTAGGAAAGGATTAGGAAAGTTCTAGAAGAATCTAGGGTTTTCCTAGGATATTTCTAAGTTTGAGGAAATAAATAAATGTTTATTTGTTTCAAAAGGCTTTTTGCTTGAGGATTTTATTTATTTAAAAAATTTAATAAATAAAAAGGATTAACACTTAATTTTGATTTAAATGTTTTTGAGTTGGGATTAGGCTTATGAAATGGGTAAATCTTCATTTAATTAAAATTAAAGTGAGATTAGGAGATTCTAGAAGAGGTTAATGATATTTAGGATATTTATAAAGTTTTGGGTAAAAATAAATAAATTATTTATTTTTTGGTTTTTTGGTAAATTTATTAATTAAATAATTAATAAGTAGGGAAATAATGTTTAAATGAGATTTAAAAATTTCTGGAGGGGATTTCTTAATTAAATATTTTTAATTAAGATAAAGGGATTGAATGGCATAAAAATTAATTAATTAATTAATTAATAAATGATGATGTCATTAGGGGTTTGGACTAAAAAATGTAGGAATCACCTTTTAATCAGGATTAGAGTGAGATTAGAAAATTATAGAAGAGGTTAAGGATTTCTAGAAGATTTCCAAAGTTTTAGGTTTTTAATAAATATTTTATTTATTAAAAGGATTTGTGGCATTATTTATCAATTAATAATTAATAAATAGAGGAAATTTATTCAAACTTGATTTAAATGATTTTGGGGAGGGATTCTTTAATTAAAGATATTTAATTTATATAGGAGGATTTAATGGCATAAAAATAAATAAATTAATTAAATAATTAATTAATTAATTAATGATGATGTCATCAGGGTTTTTTAGAAAATAAAAATATTTTATTTTCTAATGGATTTTTAGGTGTCTACATTTTGCCCCTCTTTGCTACGATGTCGCAAGTGACGTGGCATCAAAGACAAGAAAATAATATGCCCCATGCTAGAATTTAGAGGAATAAGGGGTTGTGCCCCCTCGAGAAAATAATGCGAGTAAACGTTGTGGAATTTTCTCTAAAGGAAACTAAGAAGAAAGGACAAAGGAAGAAGGGGGAGAAATAACCAAGCTTCCAAGAGAAAAGATGCATGAGTGCAATATGATGCTAAATGATGGATGCAAGATGCAAGATTTAATCTATATGATACTAGATGGGGGATTTGCGGAGCTCCATGAGTTGGATATTTCAGAGAGCACAACCTAGTTTGATATAGCAATGCTAAAGACCTGCCAAGGTTATGAAAGAACACAAGGCCTTGTCGCTAGTGTTGCATAGGACCAGCACAAAAAAGACATGCAGGGTTGCCCCAACATCATGCATGAACCCAAAAGGAGGTATGGTGGAAATGATGCTGGAGAAACCACAAACAAACTACATTTCCCAAGTGCACCATGTAACCTAGAAGATCACATGTGAACCGTGCAAGGGTCCCACCAGGTGTGCCAGAATGTAGACTATGATTTTAACCTATTATATATTTTGAAAGGCTGAAACATTCAAACATTAGACTAATCTAGCATTTATCAATTCAAAACATACATAAATATAAACCAAGCCACCTCAAGATTGTTGCTATAAATAAGTGCTATAGAGCACTGTTTGATTTGCTTCAATGAGAGGTACGTGGGTGTGCTCTCAAATGCATAGAGAAGGATTTGTGGTGATGCATAAATGAAGAGAAAAGCTTGGAATATAAACTAAGATTAATCCATTAAGTTATTCTAAGATGTGTTAGAAAATATGAAGAAACATGAAAAAATCTAACAAATTAAGATTTATGCTAAGATGATCTAACTAAAAATGCTCATGATAACAATGCATAAATGATACAAACTAAGCTAATAAGTTTCTCTTGGAAGGAGTATTTATAGGATTTGGGAAGGGCTTGGGTTAGGAGGAAGAGTTAGAGTTTGGGGTTTGGTTAGGGGTGAGTCAAGGATAAGGATCAACTTTTGGTTCGACCAAGACTTTGGATGAGGATGAAGACATTCTAGAGGAGTCTAGGACTTTCTAGGATAATTCTAAGTTTGAGGAAATAAATAAATGTTTATTTGTTTCAAAAGAAAATTTGGTTGAGGATTTTATTTATTAAATAAATTTAATAAATAAGAAGGATTGACACTTAATTTTGGTTTAAATGTTTTTGAGCTGGGATTAGGCTTAGGAAATGGGTAAATCCTCCTTTAATTAAAATTAAAGTGAGATTAGGATATTCTAGAAGAGGTTGATGATATTTAGGATATTTCTAAAGTTTTGGGTAAAAATAAATAAATTATATATTTTTTTATTTTTTGGTCAATTTATTAAATAAATAATTAATAAATAGAGAAATAATGTTTAAATGAGATTTAAACATTTCTTGAAGGGGTTTCTTAATTTAATATTTTTAATTAAGATAAATGGATTGAATGACATAAAAATAAATAAATTAATTAAATAATAAATGATGATGTCATCAGGGCACCTTTTAATCAGGATTAGAGTGAGATTAGGAAATTCTAGAAGAGGTTAAGGATTTCTAGAAGATTTCCAACTTTTTAGGCTTTTAATAAATATTTTATTTAATAAAAGGATTTTTGGCATTATTTATCAATTAATAATTAATAAATAGAGGAAATTCATTCAAACTTGATTTGAATGATTTTGGGGAGGGATTCTTTAATTAAAAATGTCTAATAAAAATAGGAGGATTTAATGGCATAAAAATAAATAAATTAATTAATTAATAAATGATGATGTCATCAGAGGTTTTCAGGATGTAAAAATATTTTATTTTCTAATGGATTTTTAGGTGTCTACATTTTTCTCCACTTTGATGCGATGCCACAAGTGGCATGGCATCAAAAACAAGAAAATAAGATGCCCCAAGCTAGAATTTAGAGGAATAAGAGGTTGTGCCCCCTCGAGAAAATAACGCAAGGAGTAAATGTTATGGAATTTTCTCAAAAGGAAATTGAGAAGGAAGGATGAAGGAAGAAGGGAGGAGAAACAACCAAGCTTCCAAGAGAAAAGATGCATGAGTGCAACATGACGCTAAATGATGGATGCAAGATGCAAGATTTAATCTATAGGATGCTGGATGGGGGATTTGGGGAGCTCCATGTGTTGGATATTTTAGAGAGCACAACCTAGTTTGATATAGCAATGCTAGAGACCTGCCAAGGTTATGAAAGAACACAAGGCCTTGTCACTAGTGTTGCATAGGATTGACATGAAAAAGACACGCAAGGTTGCCCTAGCATCACACATGAACCCAAGAGGAGGCATGGTGGAAATGATGCTGGAGAAACCACAAACAAATGACATTTTCCTAGTGCACCATGTAACCTAGAAGATCACATGTGAACCGTGCAAGGGTCACATCTGACTGACTCATAGGTAGAATCAAAAGATCAAAAGACCTTGCCCTAGATATTCCTCATTCATAGTGCACCATGATATAAAGGATCATGGCAACTATGAGGAGAGAAACAACAAGAATACATAAAAGAATAACAAGATCTAAAGGAAAAAATCCAAGATCAAAATGAGAACTCCAAAAAGACATCCTTTGCCAAGGAGAGAGATTATATTTGACTTATTTGATTGATGGTGGGAAGATTGGTCTGATCGCATGGAAGGATACATCGACACAGACCTGGTGTGATTGGTGGAAGATTAGGTCTAACAAGAGGAAGGATACATCCTCAATAACCTATTGATTGATGAGAATGAGTGTTGTTGTTTGCTGGCAAATGATGAAGTCAAAGAATAATCCTTGTGATCAAGAATAGTTGACAATTAATGTTGCTGAAGTATAAGGCTGGATAGGACAATGTTATCTGATCAAATGCTACTGCAGGACTGACAAGGATATTTACAACAAGATACAAGGATATTTACAACGGCTATGTATAGAAGCTTAGGATTAGGATGTACAAAGAACCTAGGGATGAAGCTGAAGTTTCAAAGATATGCAAGATGATGCCCCGATTGGGCTGAAAGTCAAGATGGACTGACGGTGGATGAAGTGTTCTAAAATGACACGAATTTGGCAATGAAGCATCCCAATGATGATAATTGAATTGGGATCAAGGCTTGCTACAAGACTAGGAACAAGACTAAGGATTTGGATTGGATGGATTGGCTTGTTCTTGGATGTTGGATAGCTAGAAGATGTGGATAAGATTGGAAGATGTTGGAAGATTGCTAGCAATAGTTGGATATGGATGGATGGCATTGGATTGCATGAAAGGTAGCATATATCTAGATACCAATGACAAGGGAAGAAACCAAGTGATGGAAAGATGGAGGAAAATGCTAGGGATTCGAATGGAGGAACTGTTGGGGGATTTGGATTGTGAATTTTCTTGAGGATTGAATAGAGAAATGCTTGGGGAGATTGGATGGTAGATTTTCTTGAGGATTGGAAGATGGATGCTGGAGCAACCAATGAGGGATCTGGATAGAGGAATGCTTGGGGGATTAGGGAGATGGAAGATTTGAGAAGATTTGGATTGAGGAATTGTTGAAGGATTTGGGAGATGGAAGATTTTGGATGAAAGATAGTCTCCAAGGAATATGTCACTAAGGAATAAGATGCCCCCTACTTAGGATAGTTCATTTATTTCAGAGGTAGTAGGATGGGGTATGATTGGATTGAAGAACTAGTCAGGATTTGAATAGAGGACTGTTGGCTAAAAGAGGGTGATGGATGTCAAGAAGGTGTCCAAAAGCATGTGTACTTGGTAGTCTTTGTTTTGTTATCAAGATCGAAAGAAAGATGAAGGAGGTGAGAGATAAATGGAATGGAGGAGATGCTGGATAAAATGAAGAAGGGAATGGCCCCCAACTATAGAAAGGAATTGGGGGGAGGCCTACACATGATGCCTATTTGCCAAGTTTTCACCATGGTACTTGTCCAAGGCGCTTGAATTTCCAAGTTTTCACCATAGGATGAATATTTTTCTCTTTTTCTTTTCTTTTTTGATATTTTTCTCTTGATTTTTCCATTTTTTCAGGATTTTCTAATTTTCCACTGACTAGATGCTGACCTTCTGATATTTTTGATGTGTTGTTGTCTTTCTTCACTGATCTTTTGATTTGTTATTGACATTTGCTAATTTCTCTGGATGTTGGTACAACTTTATTGGGATGGATGGATTATACAAAGACATGGATTGGATAGGGGAGATGGGAGATATGGTGGTAGAAAGTGTTTGGATGGAAGGATGGAAAGTGATCATAATAGGGGGATGTTGTTAGGACCAACATTGACACATGTTGCAAGGAAGATGGATGAAGTGGATGGGTTTCAGAAGATAAAGGAAGATAGGATGGAGGATTTATGCTGGGAGATTTTGGATCTTTGGGACCCAAAATAGATTGAGGAGATGGAGGAGAAGACTAAGTAGCTAGGGGATTAGAAACTTTGGATGCCATTGTGGATGTTTCTTTTAGATGCATTACATCTTTTTGATTTGGGATCCACATCATTTTTTCTTTAGCTTTGGTGGGCCTTTGTGGCCATAGAGATGCTTTGGATTCTTCTTGTGCTTTGCTGGGCCTTTGTGGCCATTGGGATGCATTGGATTTCTTAATTAAGTTTTTCTTTGCTTGAGCATGTCGTTTAGACTGGACATGGCAATCTTTAGATTTTTGTGGATATTTCCCTTTATGCATCCTAGATATGGCACCCAAATTGCGAGGAGCATTGGAAGGAATATGAGGAGTTGTGTGGGATGAAGGGAATATGGATGGAGAGATGGAAGGAGATTGGTAGATAGGAGATGTGGGAATGTGCCTTTGTTGATCCTGACTAGGGATGCTTGGATTTTGGATGAAGGACTGAGTAGGATAAGATGGGGGATGATATTTTGGGATGTAGGGTCCCAAAATGGATTGGGTATGTAGAGGATATGTGCTAGAATATTTTGGGACATAGGGACCAAAAATGGATTTGGAGGATGAAGGAGGAATGTGATAGGTTGTGCTCGGTTGCAATGATGGAGGAGGAGGAATAGCATTGTATGCTTTGGAAGATGTGATGGTGGGTTTGTAAGGATGCTTAAATTTAGCTTTAGCTATACCAACCTTTCTAGAGGAAGTACCTTCTTCTAATGTGTGACCAATGCCACATGACACTACTACATTTGGGGCCAAATTTTGACAGAAGTTTTTGATGCGTAACTTTTTCTTACAAATTTGGTGTTTTTTTTTGTAATAGGCCCCGATGATGTCGGTATTCCGATGGGTGTTTAATTGACCATTAGAATTATGACAAATTCAGGGTATACATTAAAAAAAAAGTGAAACAACCTCATCATTTTTATTTCAATTCAAGAGCGAGAGAAAAGGAGCGACAACTGAGCGTGGGAGAAGGTATGTAATTTCTTCATCTTTTGAGCCTCTGGCATCATATTCAAATGCATTTCATTTTATTTTTGAGGGAGTTTCTCTCTGAAATGACCACATTCTACTAGTGTCATTCCCTAGCTAGTGCTTTATCTCTATTATTTGATGTTATTGGTGCTTGTGCTCAAGGATATCGATTCACTGTATTCAAATGTTTGGATTCACGTTTGTTGATATTACTAGCATATGTGTTTAATGGCACCATTGTATATTGTTGTCACTAAAATGACTGCATTCTACTGGTGGCATGCCCTAGCCCATGCTTTAACTCCATTATTTGATGTTATTGGTGCTTGTGCTCAAGGATATCCATTTTTTTGAAATGTTGACTGTGGTTATCAAATGGACAGCCTGTGAGCTTCTAGCTAGGTGCCATTTGTATTGATAGCTTAGGGCACCAAATGTATTGTATCATTGATAGTTGAGACTTTGTTAAAAGGAAATAGGACAAAGAATGATTTTTATTCAGTTTCTCTATTTTGATCCCTAAGTGGCTTACAACCCTAGAGAAGTATATGCAAATTTACAGATCCAGTTGCAGGATACATGGTAGCCAATAATTCACAAGAAATCCATGCATCCAATTTTAATAGAAATTAATATAAAAAACTAGGGTCCTCCAATGGCCCAATCATCTGGACCTTGACTGTCCCCTCAACCAGTGACCCTTCAAAACTGGGTTATCATGCAATCAGTGAGTGATCCTTCATTCTCCTAGTCTACCCTACATCCAAACATATTGGAAATACACAATACAATGATAACAAGTCTTTCACAATCCCCCTTCCCCCAAGGAACACTATCAACCATCCCTTCAACATAGCATTTCACTATTTTATGAGTGGATTGTGCAGGAACAATTAACATTAAACAAGGAGCAAACTCCTCAACGCATCTTGGAAACCATTGAATTCAATAATAAATGAAACCTAACACCAACACTATTCCTTTCATAGTTGTAGGAAATATGGGAACCATTTTTGATAGATATTGTACAAACTAAGAGAATACTCCCAAGAGGAAATGCTTCAATGTGGAACAATTGAAGGACAATATTTTACTTTTATATGTACATCTGCAATGTTTTTGATATATTTCTGAGATAACAAAACCATAGAAATAATAGCATATAGAATAAAGTAAAGAATAATGATCATATTTTGAGATATTGTGGAAACTTATAGGAAAGAATGCTTGGTGGGGTTATCATGCAATCAGTGAGTGATCCTTCATTCCCCCCTCTTCCAGTGACCCTTCAAAACTAGGTTATCATGCAATTAGTGAGTGATCCTTCATTCTCCTGGTCTGCCCTGCATCCAAACATATTGGAAATACACAATACAATGATAACAAGCCTTTCACAATCCCCCTTCCCTCACGAAACACTATCAACATCCAAACCTTGACTGTCCCCTCAACTAGTGACCCTTCAAAACTAGGTTATCATGCAATTAGTGAGTGATCCTTCATTCTCTTGGGCTGCCCTACATCCAAACATATTGGAAATACACAATATGATGATAACAAGTCTTTTACAATCCCCCTTCCCTCAATGAATTACTATGAACATCCGAACCTTGACTGTCCCCTCAACTAGTGACCCTTCAAAATTGGGTTATCATGCAATTAGTGAGTGACCCTTCATTCTCCTGGTCTGCCCTGCATCCAAACATATTGGAAATATACAATACAATGATAACAAGTCTTTGACAATCCCCCTTTCCTCAAGGAACACTATCAACAAGTGACCCTTCTTCTTATTAGCCATATCCAATGTTTCATTGAAGTCATGACCAATAATGAAGGTCACCTTACCCATACCATTCATGGATTCTGAAATGTTGTTCCAAACTATTGAAAACTTTTCTATTGCTTCTTGTTGCTTCTTTAAATACTTCTTCTACCACAATGTCCTCCTGCCCCATCTTCTTGATCTTCCTGGCTAAAGCAGATGAATCCACACACAATAACCCAAAATGAAGGGCTTTGTATCCTTTAATGAATCTTAGTCACTGGTAACACATGGATAGTCAAACCAGTAGTCTCCAAAGAATTCAATAAGTGAATATGAATGTTTGAAAACTTTCCTCTCAACTTCCCCAACCACTCCTAATCGGTTAGAGGGATATCTCTAGAATCTCCACTATTCCTATCCTTACCAATAATTCTTAAACATACTTTATCTGATATGATAATAACATGGTAAACTGAACCAATGGCATGTTCTTCATGTGGTACAAGGAAGATTTGGCTATAAAATCTTCCTTCGTGCAAGCTGAGCACGAGAGAAGGTATGTGATTTCTTCATCTTTAATTGGTATCTTGGACAGGCAATGTCTTTCAAGCCTCTGGCATCATATTCGACCACAAATTTTAAATGCATTGCATTTTATTTGATCATGAATGCTCACTGAAATGACCACATTCTACTAGTGTCATGCCCTAGCCTGTGCTTTATCTCCATTATTTGATGTTATTGGTGCTTGTGCTCAAGGATATCGATTCACTGTTTTCAAATGTTTGGATTCACATTTGTTGATATTACAATTCATCATATCAGATAAAGTATGTTTAAGAAGTTTTAGTGTCTAAACACTCAACTAATCCCTCTAACCAATTAGGAGTGGTTGGGGAAGTTGAGAGGAAAGTTTTCAAACATTCATATTCACTTATTGAATGCTTTGGAGACTATTGGTTTGACTGTCCATGTGTTAATGTTTAGAAGAGATCAATGAAGTATTTAAAGACATTATTACATGTTTGGAGAGGTTTAAGAGGCACTTATCATGATTGTACCCTCACAAATAGCAGCATAGACTAGTTTTACTAAGTTTCCTTTCTCTATTTTGAGGTTTCCTTTCTTTGCTGCAGGGGTACAGTCAAAGGGTTCATTGAAAAAATGATCCTTTGAATGGTTACTATGAATATGAATGATTTGATATAGCATATTTCTCATTTTACTTGAAGTTTGGAATAGCTTGTGCAAGGGTGAAAGTAGTTTTGATCATTTTGGTCATGACTGTTCCTCTACACAGTCAAAAAATGTAACTGTCTAATGATTATATGTAATGTTGAATGGATTAAATGTGTTATTCTTGGTAGAAGTGAATGGAAGGAATAGTGTTGGTGTTAGGTTTCATTTATTGTTGAATTCAATGGTTTCCAAGATGTGTTGAGGAGTTTGCTCCTTGTTTAATGTTAATTGAACCTGCACAATCCACTCCTACAACAGTGGAATGCTATCTGATTGAAAATTTCATACAACTGGTCCTTTGGCATGTATTAAATACAATCTAGTCACTTATTGAATGCTTTAGAGACTACTGGTTTGACTGTCCATGCATTACCAGTGTCTGAGATTCATTAAAGGATACAAAAACCTTCATTTTGGGGTTATTGTGTGTGGATTAAAATGTAGGTTTGATTTGGTTAATGTTTAGAAGAGATCAATAAAGTATTTAAAGACAATCTTACATGTTTGGAGAGGTTTGAGAGGCACTTATCATGACTATACCCTCACAAACAGTGGCATATACTAGTTTTACTAAGTTTCCTTTCTCTATTTTGACATTTCCTTTCTCTGCCGCAGGGGTGTAGTCAAAGGGTTCATTGAAAAAATGATCCTTTGAATGGTTACTATGAATATGAATGATTTGATATAGCATATTGCTCATTTTACTTGAAGTTTGGAATAGCTTGTACTCTAAGTTTGGAATAGCTTGTGCTTGTGCTAGAATTCTTGGTAGGATTGAATGGAAGGAATATTGTTGTTGTTAGGTTTCATTTATTATTGAATTCAATGGTTTCCAAGATGTGTTGAGGAGTTTTCTCCTTGTTTAATGTTAATTGTTCCTACACAATCCACTCATACAATAGTGAAATGCTATGTGATTGACACAAATTTTCTCACAATATTTGTGTATTAAAACTATTCACAACTTAATAATATTAGGTAATCAAATGCTTAAATCAATGTATTCAAGTTGTGGGAATTCGCGGGGCTATTTTGTATCTAACACACATGCACCCATAAGTTTAGTGAAATAGTAGGCAAAGAAAGAATAATTTAAAAAGTTTGAATCAATAGTAACTGCATTATTTTAAGATTAAATATAAATCCACTAGTTAAGTCTTAAAATGTCAAAGACACTAGTTAAGTCTTATAATGTCAAGTAGGTAAAGCAATAATAAGAATATTGCATAAACATAGGTAACGATGTCCAAATAGTAATACATGTAATGTACTTGTCATCATATCTTTGAAACATGTCATTATTATCTAGGAGCATTCTGATACCGCCATTACTATCTTACATGTGTGGGACAGCTCATTACATTTGTGTCATTTGAGAAAGACTGGCCTACTCTAAAAGTGGCAGGAAGGTGCCATCATTCTGTACCTTATGTGCTAAAGATGGCAGCCAGGCATTAATTATGGCCATGCCTATCATAGTCAGGTGCAGATCAATTCCGAAGATCTTTTACTTCTCTGATCAATTCACAGTTAGGCATTAATTTTCTTAACTTGGTTTATCGGAGAAGTAAAAGATCTTGGGAATTGATCTACTCCTAACTGTGACAGGCATGGCCATAATTAATGCCTAGCTTCCATCTTCGACACGTAAGGTACCAAATGACAGTGCCTTCCCACCACTTTTGGAGTAGGCTAGTCTTTCTCAAATGGCACAAATTTAATGAGTTGTCCCACACATGTAAGATAGTAATGGAAGTATTAGAATCCTCCTGGATAATAATGACATGTTTCAAAGATATGATGACAATTACGTTACATGTATTACTATTTGGACATCGTTACCTATGTTTATGCAATAATCTTATTATTGCTTTACCTACTTGACATTATAAGACTTAACTAGTGTCTTTGACATTTTAAGACTTAACCAATGGATTTATATTTAATCTTAAAATAATACAGTTACTATTGATTCAAACTTTTTAAATTATTCTTTTTTTGCGTACTATTTCGGTGAGCTTACAGGTGCATGTGTGTTAGATACATAATAGCCCCATGAATTCCCACAACTTGAATATATTGATTTAAGCATTTGACTACCTAATATTATTAAGTTGTGAATAGTTTTAATACACAAATGTTTATGGCTCAGGTGAGCCCCAATCTGCTATCAATCACATGATTTAACGTATAGTGTTTTCTTGGTTGTTCCATTTGTTCCTTGACCTTGACTATGGATTGACTATCATTTTCAAGTTTGAGCGTGGCTTCATACCACACACCGTCTGTAGATTTGTATGCAACACTTATTTACGAATGTAAATAACACATTGAACGTAATCTATGAACGTGTGTGGTATGAAGTCTTGCTGAAGTTTGAGTGTCCTCCCTTTATTCCAGTGAGGGATTGGAATGAGTTCATTTTGGATGCAAAGGAGAAATTAAATTAGACTTACTATCCAAAATACATAAAAAACATGCACATAAACACGAGAACTGAGAAACATAAATATAGATTTCACAATAGCTGAGAAACATAATTTTAGGCATCATAGTCACAATCTTTTGGAGATAATTGTGTTGTGTACCCAAGCAGTGGAGAGAAACTTTTGCAGCCCTGATTCCAAGTTGAATAGATTTGTTGGAGGACCTTGTATTCATGAGCAACAGATGTAGTCAACCTAGAATTGGAGGTGCAAGAGTTTCTCTCCACCATCTAGGTATACAACTCAATTACATTGTCTCCAAAAAATTGTGACCACGATGCCTACAATTATGTTTCTCAGTTGTTGTGTCCCAGGACCCCTTATGACCCTTTAAAACCATTTACAATCCCTAAGAATACATCTTAGAGGTCTTAAAATGTCGTAAAGGGTCATAAGAGGCTCCTAGGTGGGGCCAGATGAGATTCCACCTTCAGTGGTTGGCCCTGTTAAGTAGAGAATGTTTAACTATTCTCGAAACAAAGAGAAGCTCAATAATTTAAGGGCTCAGTCCATCAAGATGCTAAAAATATGATAGGAATCAATGATGGAGAGTTTTTAGATTATGAGAAGACGTATATGGAGTGGAGGCTAGATTGAGTACCAATGTAGAGTGTTAATAATTATAGCCTTTCGGCTAAGATCAAATTGATCAAATAAATACCCTTGTGCCATTTATAATAATAAGGAGATTATTATTTCATCTATATATGTGTTGGTTGAATTAGTTAAGGTCCCAAGGTCGGCCTCTTGGCTTTAACATTAAATATATTTAATAAGACCAGGTCAGCCCTCTTGAAGATAATTCAATTCATATATATATGGTGTTGGATTCTAGGGAGAGAAGCACCAAAAACATAACGTGCTCCCTCCCCCAAAACCTTGATTCTCTGCCTTAAGAAAACTTAGAGGAAGTAGTGAATTTAAGAGCAATGTATGGAGGCAGTGATGAATTCATAGAGGAAGCAACAACTATGGAGTCAGCTACGAATTCATGGAGATAACACTGAATTCATCAAGGAGCAATATTCAGTGATTATTATTGGTGCAAACTACAATCATAGATCATCATATATTGGTGTGAAAGATAAGCAGCTTCGGCTAATAGATAAGAATAAGTCTGAGCATGAATAAAGATCAGATTATGATTTGATCCATACAACCAGCAATTATTGGCAATGTTAACTATGAGTTGATTAGGGCTGGAAGCCTCTATTAGGAGTGGACTCTTCCTCAATACACTAACACTAAGGTACTAATCAGGTTCTCCTCAGCACCTTTGTTAGTACAGTTTGGAGGCATATAGACTAGAGTATAGTTGGTTGATATCCAGGTATCTTCTATCCCTTCTTGTTTACTTTATTCTATGTTTAGTTGTGTTAGATCTCTATAGTTTGTTCATTCTGGAGTAGAATCTGAAATATATCAACAAGAGATGATGATTTAGTAACCTACATCTAGAAAACCTTGACAATTATCCCTTCTTTGGCCTCCACTTTTTCTTCTTCTAAAAAATGGTTTTCTAGAAACTTTGGATACTGTTTCTCATCCATGCACGAAATGTGCTAGTGATCATATAAAATTACTTTAGGCCTTCAGTATTGATGAGATGTACAAGAGTAAAATGTTTTTGCGAGACTGGCATCAATTTGTGCAGTGTACATAAATGCAAGGTGGTGATTATTCTCGACAATCGATAGGTATAAGTCTTCCAAGCCTTACCCAGTAGCTAGGACTAAAGATAACACAGCTCAAGAGACCATCATAGGTTGTCTCTTTCTTTGGTCTATATTATTGATAGAATGTTTTACCTTAGCTCATCAAATCTGTGGATTTGAAAGAATTTAATAGAATATTTTCATGACAACGTATATTATTTAAGTTGATGTTGCACTAATTTATCTACTTCATGCACTTGTAGACTATTAGGATAGTGATAAAGAAGCATTTGATGTTAAGTTCCAACATAAAGTGAGTAAATTTGTTTTAAGTAAGAAAACAATGATAACATGAATGCGTATGAAATTGAAATGCAGCCTGCCGATTCTTGCCGTACACAACCTATGTGTGTTGATGACAATGAGGACGTGCATCATAGTAATACAAGTAAACATCTTATATTGATTGCTGTAGTAATACAAATTTAAGTGCATTGTTGTTTGGATTAATGTAACAATTTGTATTGTAGCTGTAGAGAGTGTAGAGGACGTTGTTAATGAGTAGGTTGAGGTTGAGTCTGAGGCCAGACAAACTGACCTTGATGTTGATGATGTGACTAGATCAAGTAAAGAGCTATACGATTATGAATTCTATCAATGCCTTTATTACCAAGGAATCACCGCCTGCCATTAACGAATATTAATGATCATTATTTCCTAAGGGTAATTGTTGTTTGTGTATGTTGATCACCCAAGTCTTTGGCTATGATTTGCATGCTATGCAGTTTGTTAGAAGTGGGGGTATGACATGCTGGTTGGATTATAACATATTGACACTTACACCATGAAGAAGACAAATGATTAAACAAAAAGAGAGGACCAACTGAACCATCTTGTGGTCATTCTATATCACATTGAGAAACAACGTCAAGACTTGAGAATCAAAACAATCAAAAGTTTCTTCAAGACCATGAATGATCAACAACATTCCATTAGAAAACAAAACACTAATCTATGTTATCATTAAACCATAAAATATGTCTTTAAAATTTAGAAGCATCACAAAAACTTTCAAGAAACATAGTACTATCCAAAATATGTCTTTAAAGTTTATTTCTAATGATTATGATGATGTTGATGTTGATGTCTATAATTTATTTCACTTACTGATGCTTTCCTAGATTGAATTTTGAATTGCCAGGTTGGAGAATGCTTTCAAAGTTTAGGGTCTGTTCCACATGATACTCTTAGTTACAACTCAAATGCAACTCAACATATTTTTTATGCTAGGCAACCCACTACAGAAACTCATCCGCAGGTGAAATTTAATGCTGTGAATCTTGGCATTGTTAATGTAATTACTTTTCCTCATGTTTCATATTTGTGAAAATATTTCTTGGCACTATCTTCTTTTTCAATTCCTATATTTGCATCTTTTTAGATCATTAACTTAAGCATTACATGTCTTTGTTCAAAGTTTATTCTAACACTATTTTATATCTTATTCTTATTACAATGTTCTTTGTTGTGGGGTAGGAGGTCAATCTTCATTGTCTTCATTGTGGGGGACAGTGAAGATTTCTTTGACAAATAGTAGGTCTTCTTTAGTATCTTATAATAACATTCTAAACTGATAAAGGTGTTATGGGCATTTAATCTGAAATTACTAATAGATTAAGCATATTATTACTATGCTTAATGTTCCATTTAAATGCACTTAACACAAAAAACAAATTTACAAAACTGAACCAATGGCATGTTTACAACAAAGATGTGTTAAGGAGTTTTCTCCTTATTTAATGTTAACTATTCCTACACAATCCACTCATACAATAGTGAAATGCTATGTGGAAGGGATGGTTGATAGTGTCCCTTGAGGGAAGGGGGATTATGAAAGACTTGTTATCATTGTATTGTGTATTTCCAATATGTTTGGATGCAGGGCAGACCAGGAGAATGAAGGATCACTCACTGATTGCATGATAACCTAGTTTTGAAGGGTCACTGGTTGAGGGGACAGCCAAGGTCTAGATGATTGGACCATTGGAGGACCCTATTTCTTTGTATTAATTTCTATTCAAATTGGATGCATGGACTACTTGTGAATTATCAGCTGCTATGTATCCTACAACTACATTTGTAAATCTGCATATACTTCTCTAGGGTTGTAAGCCACTTAGAGATCAAAATAGAGAAACTAAATCAGAATCATTCTTTGTCCTATTTCCTTTAAAAAAAGTCTCAACTATCAATGATACAATACATTTGATTCCCTAAGCTATCAATACAAATGATGCCTAGCTAGAAGCTCACGGGTTGTCCATTTGATAACCACAGTCAACATTTCAAAAAAATGGATATCCTTGAGCACAAGCACCAATAACATCAAATAATGGAGTTAAAGCACGGGCTAGGGCATGACACCAGTAGAATGCGGTCATTTTAGTGACAACAATATACAATGGTGTTATTAAACATATATGCCAGTAATATCAACAAACGTGAATCCAAATATTTGAAAACCAATGACATGTTTACAACAAAGGTCTAATAGAACTCCCAACAATTCTTAAACATACTTTATCTGATATGATGAATTCTTAAACAATTAAGGTTGGAGTAGACATAGTTATCACACATTTTTTTTGTGTGGTACAAGGAAAATTTGGCTAGGTCAAATCTTCCTTCATGCTAGCAGTCTATAGAATTAAAGCTTTATTAACAATTGATCATATCAGATAATTAGTATGTTTAAGAATTTTTGGGACTAGTCCTTTGGTGTGTATTAAATAGAATATATAGAATTTTCATCATATTATTATCATTCTATTTCTTTGTTGTAAACATGCCATTGGTTCAGTTTTGTAACTTCAGTGTTGTATGAGTGGATTGTGCATGAACATTTAACATTAAACAAGGAGAAAACTCCTCAACACATCTTGGAAACTCCATTCACTTCTACCAAGAATAAAGCATTTAATCCATTCAACATTACATATAATCATTAGACAGTTACATTTTATGACTGTGTAGAGGAACAGTCACGACCAAAATGATCAAAACTACTTTCACCCTTGTACAAGCTATTCCAAACTTCAAGTAAAATGAGCAATAAGCTATATCAAATCATTCATATTCATAGTAACCATTCAAAGGATCATTTTGTCAATGACCCCTCTGATTCTACCCCTGTGGAAAAGAAAGAAAAATTAGTAAAACTAGTCTATGCCGTTGTTTGTGAGGGTACAGTCATTATAAGTGCCTCTCAAACATCTTCAAACATGTAAGATTGTCTTTAAATACTTTATTGATCTCTTCTAAACATTAACCAAATCAAACCTACATTTGAATCCACACGCAATAACCCCAAAATGAAGGGTTTTGTGTCCTTTAATGAATCTCAGTCACTTGTAACGCATGGACAGTCAAACCAGTAGTCTCCAAAGCATTCAATAAGTGACTAGATTGTATTTAATACACGCCAAAGGACCAGTTGTATGAAATTGTCAATCACATAGCATTTCACTATTGTATGAGTGGATTCTGTAGGAATAGTTAACATTAAACAAGGAGCAAACTCCTCAACACATCTTGGAAACCATCAAATTCAATAATAAATGAAACCTAACACCAACACTATTCCTTCCATTCACTTCTACCAAGAATAAAGCATTTAATCCATTCAACATTACATATAATCATTAGACGGTTACATAACCTGACTGTGTACTAGAGGAATAGTCATGACCAAAATGATCCAAACATTTGAAAATAGTGAATCGATATCCTTGAGCACAAGCACCAATAACATCAAATAATGGAGATAAAGAACGGGCTAGGGCATGTCACTAGTAGAATGTGGTCATTTCAGAGAGCATTCATGATCAAATAAAATGCAATGCATTTGAAATTTGCGGTTGAATATGATGCTAGAGGCTCGAAAGATGAAGAAATCACATACGAAGAACATGCCATTGGTTCAATTTTGTAAATTTGTTTTTTGTGTAATTAGTAATTGGAAGATTAAATGTAGATAACACCTTTATCAGTTTAATTAGCATGTTATTATCATATCAGATAAAGTATGTTGAAGAATTGTTGGGACTGGTCCTTTTGCGTGTATTAAACATAATATAATTTTTAGCATATTATTATCAATCTATTTCTTTGTTCTAAACATGCCATTGGTTCAGTTTTGTAGATTTGTTTTTTGTGTTAAATGCATTTTTTGTGAGGAGGGGTCTTGTTCTGAGGAGATTGATGAAGATTGTGCACCTCAAAAACCAATTCATAAGGTACCAATCCATGTTTCCTATTCACTTATATTTTTGGTTTGGTAAATCTCCTTATAAGTTTCATGTCCTTTCTTTTGATTACTATGGATGAGATATATATCTTACATTTAACATTCAACTTCTTTACATTTTAGAACATGTAGTGTTTTTTTTGAGGATTTTACCAAATCCACTTTTAACATAAACCAAAAACACCAAACTGATATCTTGCCCTTGCAACATGACAAAATATTTGCATTTGACCAATAACTGCAAGCAATTGAATGATAAATCCACATACCTGTATCTTTGTAAAATACCTGGAACATCAAAAAGATGGCTAAGTGGTTGCCACCATGATTTGTATCTACTAAATATGGGAAAAAAAAACACCAAAAGGAATCGAATAGAAAACATGATTGGTCATTTCAGAGAGAATTTATGATCAAATAAAATGCAATGCCTTCTCTCGCTCTTGATCAGCTTTCACTCGCTCATTTTCTCCCACTCCTTTTCTCTACAATTGAAATAAAAATGATTTGGCCATTTCAAAATAGTGAATTGATATCCTTGAGCACAATCACCAATAACATCAACTATTTTGATCTATGGGTACCCTAATGTTGGCAAGAGTTCTTTTATTAATAATATTACTCTGCAAGCTTGAAGAAGTGATATATTTTGGAAAATGAAGAGTGGAAAGATGATGATGTTCTTGAGATCATGAATGGACACAATGTTACAGATAGAATGGGAAGACATCTTTTGAGCCTAGCCCTGGATCCTTCGACAATTGGAATAGGATTGAGAGCCAGGCTAAAAAGATGTCTTCCTTTTTGTTGTGGAATATAGGCTTAGCTGTTGCAATAATGACAGACTACAATGTACATATCACAACAGCTGAGAAACATAAATGTAGGCATCATGGTCACAATTTTTTGGAGATACAACATAATTGAGTGCTATTGCCAGATGATGCAAAGAAACCACTACTTTGCATCATCTTGGAAAACCACTCAATTATGTTGTGTCTCCAAAAAATTGTGACCATGATGCCTACATTTATGGTTCTTAGCTATTGTGTCCTAGGACCCCTTATGACCCTTTACAACCATTTACAATCCCTAAGAATACATCTTAAAGGTCTTAAAATGTCGCAAAGGGTCATAAGAGGCTCCTAGGAGGGGCTAGGTGAGCTTCCACCTTCATGTGGTTGGCCCTATTAAGTAGAGAATGTTAAACTATTCTCGAAACGAAGAGAAGCTCAATAATTTAAGGTCTCAGTCCACGGAGATGCTAAAAAAATGATGAGAATCAATGATGGAGAGTTTTTAGATTCTGAGAAGATGTATATGGAGTGGAGGCCAAATTGAGTACCAATGCAGAGATGATGATTTAGTAACCTACATCTATAAAACCTTCACAATTATCCCTTCTTTGGCCTCCACTCATTCCTCTTCTCAAAAATAGTTATCTAGAAACTTTGGATAGTGTTTTCTCATCCATGCATGAAATGTGCTAGTGATCATATAAAATTACTTTAGGCCTCCACTATTGATGAGATGTACAAGCGTAAAATATTTTTGTGAGACTATGATCAATTTATGTGGTGTACATAAATGCAAGGCGGTGATTATTCTCAATGATCGACAAGTAGCTAGGACAAAAGATAACATAGCTCAAGAGACCATCATAGGTTGTCTCTTTCTTCGGTCTATATTATTGACATAATGTTTTACCTTTCATTAGCTCATCAAATATGGGGATTTGAAAGAATTTAATAGAATATTTTCATGACAACGTATATTATTTAAGTTGACATTGCATGAATTTATCTACTTCGCACACTTGTAGACTATGAAGATGACAATAAAGAAGCATCTCCTCCCATGGCAATGCTTCTTTATCGCCATCCTCATAGTCTACAAGTGCATGAAGTAGATAAATTCATGCAAGGTCAACTTAAATAATATATGTTGTCATGAAAATATTCTATTAAATTCTTTCAAATCCCTAGATTTGATGAGCTAATGAAAGGTAAAACATTCTGTCAATAATATAGACTGAAGAAAGAGACAACCTATGATGGTCTCTTGAGCTATGTTAACTTTAATGTGCCTATCCATCAGTTTTTCGACAATTCATAATTAATTCTGACATAAGTGCTATGCATTCGACAAACAAAATGTTAGAAAAAAATAATTTACGACATTTCATGCAAAAGTAATGCTATATGTTGGACAGGGAAACCTATCAGAGAATAGTGTAGAACTGTCGCTATTCCAACAGTTTAAGTGTCATAAAGAGAAAATATTCGACAAAACTTTCAACAGTGAGACCATATCACCGATAGGTAGATCTGTCAGAATATGATGCTAACTATCGGTATTCCAATAGTTATACCATCAGAAATAATATGGTTCGACAGTAAGTTCTGACAGAGATTGTATATTTCTGATAGGTCTTGTTATCAAAATTTTGATGGATGAACCGCAGGAAATGCCATTTTAAAGCTGTTGTCATTTGCAACTTTTTGACATGAAATGGTGCCGATAAACTGAAAGGTAGGTCTTTTGTCGCAATCTTCTACGCAAAAATGGTGGTGGACTCATGTGTCAAAATTCTGACAAATGAGCATTGCAAATTTGACAAATGGCCATCAAAATTTGGCCCCAAATGTAGTAGTGTGATTTTGCATGTTTCTTATCTTGGATGGGCTCCAGATTCCCTTGTTCAAAAGAACCTAGGCCTCTACCTTGATAATTCCATTTCTTGAGCATTTTATCCAAACATGGATATTTTTGACTTGGGGAATATGATAAACATCCAATTTTTGCTTTCTTGATGGAAGATATGGAACTTATTGCTTCTGATTAAAGTGGAATGCCTTTGAAAAACATAAGTGGACCAAGAGGATAGAGTGATGGTAGTGAGATAGTCTAAATTGGAGGATCCTCAAGAGGAGAGGATAGGAAGATGGGATTTTGACTGGGATTGGGAGATGGTAATGGATCTTCAAATGGAGGAATTAGGATGATAGGACCTAGGATTGCAAGAATTGGGATTGTGGGATCTTGGATTGGAGGTGATGAAGGCAATAGAACATGAAATAGAGGAAGTGAAGGGATTGGATCTTGATTTTCTTTGATGGATACTTCAACATGCTTTTGAACAATATTTTGACATGATAGGATTTGTGTGGATAGAGTGTTGGGGGATGTATGGATAGATGCTTTAGATGGAGTGGATGGAAGGATGGGAGATTTTGAAGCTGTGATGGTAGGAAGAAGGGTGAATTGTTGAGGCTTATTGGATGTGCTTTGGATAATGCTAGGAGGAGGAGAAGTGGATGGAGATCTGGTGATGTCAATGCATAGGAATGACTTAATGATGCTAGGAGATGGAAGAGGAGCAATGTGTGGGATATATGGAAGGAGGAAAATGGATGGGGGAGGTTTATGGGGTTCATCAATGATGGCTTCACATGAAGGATTGAGATGGCATATTTCATCAATTGTAGGAATGGGATTTTTTGTTGGCTTCCTTGTAAAACTCCTTGGAGACTTCCTAATTGGAGGAGGTGATGGACTAGAATGTGTAGAAGATGGGGAGCTAGGATAGTTCACACATGAAGGTGGTGTTAGCATGTGCAAAAAATTTCATGGCTGTAGCAATTTCCCCCTGGTCTCTACAATTCATTTTAAGTCTCTGGCATAAATCCTTAGTTCAAATTTTTGAAAAACTAGTCGTTGTATTGAAAACCCTTTGTAATGCCCTGGCCTTGTTCTAATTTCATGTTACTTTATTCAGGCCACTTAAAATCCCTTTAGTGCATGTGTTAAAATTGTTAACCTCTTTGTTGCATGATCACGTGAACCTTTTTCATGTCATGCGATCATGCGACTAGGGTTTTATGTCAGACCCCTTTGTTTTATTTCCCTAAGTCCCAGTGCTAATATTTTCCTAAGTCACGCCTTTTAATATTTCCTATGTTCTAGCTTAATATTTTCCTGGGCCTAGCTCTTTCACACCATCTTAATCCTATGGTTGTCATAAGTTCACAAGGGTTTTTGTCAGAGGCTTGCGATATTACGATGATCATTGATTCTCCTTTATGGCAGAGCTTCTCAAACAAGTGGGTCCATTGACACATATGCACAAATGGTGGTTCCTCATTGGCTGAGATAAATGATGATATGGAAAGGTTGTTAGAGGGACCCAAGCGTGAAAGGAAAATTTACATGTCGGCTTGCCAATTTTCACAATGTGGTAGCTTGTGATTTTTTGAAATGGCTTATGCATTCGAGTGGGGTCAAGTTGTCAGTCGCTTGAAGATCTAGTGGTTGTCACATGATCGCAAGGAATATTCTTCCCCTTTTCGATCATGTGACAGCCGTCGATTTGGAATCTAATGTAAAGGTTGTCAGTGGGTCCAATGCCAGGTCAGCACAATTGGTGGTCTCTTATTGATTGGCGTATGTTATGACTTGGCGGTTGTCAGTGGGACCTAATTTTTCAGCATGTCAAAGGGTCCTGACACTTGTAGAGCATCGACGGTAGGTGCATGATCTGAGGGGTTTGTTCTGACACATGAGATTATCAGAAAACTATTGATTTCATATCCTATCAGAGGATCTGTAGAGTGGAGGTAAAAGGTTGATCTAACAGTTGTCTTAAGTTCTAATAGAATCTTTATGCTCCATGCAAACTTAAGACAGCTGTTGATTTCATCAAAGATGGGCTCAGGTTTGGTCTAATGGTTTGGCAGTCCTGACAAATTTGTTTAGTGGCCTGATAAGATTTCAATGTTCTCCACTCATTTGTGCAATGATTTGGTGGTGTTCTAAAAGGTCTGGCGATTCAGTGAAGGAAGGTCGCATGATCGCTAAGTATTTTAGCGGTGACTTAAAATGTTCTGTGAACTAGCGAAAACCTTTTGTCACTAGTTTGCCAAATGTAATCGGGGTAAGTTTATTTTCCTTCAGTCGCTAGTTCACGGGGTTAAGCGGTGGTTAATTTTTTCATTTCGTGAACAAGAAAATTCCTTGTCGCATGTTTGCTAGAGGTTAACCCGAGGTATCTGGATAGGTTAAAGACATAAAGCCCGCAAAATAAAAGGATCTGATGATCATGATATAAAGTTGATCTGATTTCAAATGTTGATTGCCAATTTTTTGTTGCACTTGGAATTGACCATTGTTATTCAAATTAAAATTTTTGAGGGTTTCTCAGTGATAGAAAGGACTAAAATTTATTGATCATGCGATCGGATTTAGTAGAATTGGTTTTGCCCACTGATTGCAGTGTGGTCCATGGTGTTAAGTGACCATTTGTAGGGTGTTTATACTATGTTCTTTGCACTCGAGGCATGTTGTAGGTGGCCAAAAGGGTTGACAAATTTGGAATTCCATGATTTGCAGTACTTTCCCAGAGATCTATCATAAGTGCAAATCTTTCTCAATCATGGCCGACTAGTTTTCATCCCCTGCATTTAACTTTTAACTATTTCTAGTTGATCTGGTGAGTGAAACCCTAACTCTAGTCATCTGTAGCTTGTTGCAACCTATTTTGGGTTTCCAAGATGACTAGTGGTGGTATATATTGAAAAGGTGATATTTTTGTAAGGGTTGTTGTTGATGGTTTTATACTGAGCAAGGAGAGCCTGGATTTTGGGTCTGTTTCTTTGGCATTTTGTTGTTTGATAATGTATTGATTCTACAAATTTTAATGAGAATACATTTGGATTCCAATCTCATGTTTGTGTATGTCTTCTTATTTTGTTCTTGAGCTCATATATGTTAATTTCACAAAGTGGGTTATCATATGGTAAACAAAGAGTATTTTGAGATTATCTTTGAGTTCCTAACAAAGTTAGGATTAAAGTCTTTCAGGTAGTTTCAGTGAGTTCATGGCTAGATAAGGATTTGATGTCCTGATATGTGAGTGAGGGGAGTAATAGGCAAAGCGCTTACTCTGAGTTCATGTGTATTTGAGTTAAGGTTTTAGGTTGATATATGTTATCTAGTGACTCTTTGCCCTGGGATAGGGCACTGATCTATTCTCTGGAAGCAGTCTGTCATCATCAATCACACACATATATAAATGATAAAATATTTCAACCAGTTAGTAAGGGGTATAGTTGTATAATATTTTGGATTCCTTTGAAGAAGTGAATCAAGGGTACACCCGCCTGAGTATTAAGGCTCAAAGTGTAGGAGGATTTCATTGTTGATCCTTGTTAATGGGCCCTCTTCCTTGTAGACTTTGGAGTGGTGATAGAGTCAAAGTTACATTAAATTTATCCATCAAAGTATAAATCTACAAGTTGAAGATCAAAGGGAACTCCCAACAGGTGGACCAGAAGATTGTGAACTTGCTTCGGGGAATGATGGTGTAGATAAGGAATTAGAAGATGGCATGACTATATAGTTCACATAGGTAGGTTTAGAGGAAGCTTGTGAACTGATTTGACTATTTGGCAAGGTAAGAATGATGGATTGAGGTATGAGATATGAAGCAGATTGAGGGATGCATTCCTTTTGTGAAAGGGGATTTGCAACAATGTAGGCAAGAATGGAAGATGCTAGATTTGAATAGGATATAACGGATGGTGAATCTAAATAGAATGGATGATTAGGATAATGGATTGGAAGATGAGGATTTTGGATTTGAAAATGACTTGGAGGATAAGGAGATGGAGGATTTGGATAAGGGATGGAAAGACTAGGATTTTGGTTTTGAAAATGATTTAGAAGATAAGGAGATGGAGGATTTGGATAAGGAATGTAACTTGGAGTGCTGCTATGGAAAGATGGTGATTGGGATATGACCATAGAAGGGGATGGAGGTATGAAGGATTCATATGGAGGATACATAGGCTTAAGATAAGAAGAAGGTATGGATGAATAGGATAGTGGATTTCCCTTGTCAAAGGTAGGATAAGGAGTGTTAGTGGATATGCATGAATGCAATATGGTAGGATAGTTTGGAGGAATGATTGGATGCTGGGGGATGTTTGGAGAAAACTTGCTAAGATTTTCAAAATATGCATCGTGATCCACAAGGCTCTCATCATCATGATGGCTAAGGTTTTCAAATTATGCATCATGATCAATAAAACTTTCATCATCATCAGGATAGGATGGATTGAGAGGAGAGACATAATAACCACACTCATCATAATAGTTTTGAGACATGATGACTGGCAGATGAGTTTGATGAAGGATGAAGATGGATTGGAAGACTAAGGCTTAGATTGGGATGACTGACAATATCAAACTAGGATGATAGGTTTCTGCAAGCTTAGATGACTTCTAGATTTTGATTGATATTGCAAAGGATTTGATGTATATGACTCTTCATTTGTGTATGTTTCAACAAATGTTTTGTACTGAGTCTGAAACTTCAGAAAAACACATCAAGTAGAACTACCTAAGGGAAGGTGAGTATCATAATCCTTTCCCACAGCTTGATAACCCGTAAAAGGGGATACATATGGTGAGTAGTCTTAAGATGATCTGGTAAACCCCTTGGATCGGTCCTTGCACAAGGATTCTGATACCTTCAGATATGGATAGGGTAGCCTCTATTTTATCAGGTTTGTAATTGTTCCATGGAGTCCCCCCAATTAGTTTGTATGCACGTGACTCAATTAAGAGCCTAGTTGACCATGCTAAAATAGTAGGGATTATTCACCTACCCCAAGCTACCATCAACACACTTCGCCTGAGCTTGAGGAGATATAAGCGAGAGTTTCTCAACACTTATTTATATACTGGTTGGGGAAGATACTAGTTTGAGGTCATTCTCTAGAGAGGAAGCACTTTTCTCCTTGGACAGGTCTCACTAAAAGTAAAACAAGTGAACTTGTCTGAGTTCAAATGATTTACGTTGCTTACTTTTAACAAGGATTTGCAGAAAATGAAAGCTCCTAGATGCACACCATGAAGAGTTCTTTTCCAAATTGGATTAAGTGTGTTTTGATTGAAAACTTCTGAAGACACAAGTGTTTAGATTTTGAGTTGTTCTTTCTCCAAAAAGTAAGCGTTTTGAGCAATTGCAAGTTCTTTTCCTAAGCATTCAAGATTGAGATTGGCGTGTTGCTTTAGGAACTTTGAAAAGTACTTTGTTTTGATCCTTAAGTCATTCAAGATTGATTTGCATTTTTCTTGAACTGAAAAGGAGGGAATAGAAATTCTTTGTTCTTTCACCTTTTAATGCACTCAAGAATGTGTTTGATTTTCAAATGGACAATGACACTTTAGGACTTAAGTTCTTTCCCTTATTTTCACTCAAGATTTGTTTTGACTGTTGCTTTTGATTTCAAGTTCCAAAAAGACAAGTTCCTAATTTAGCTTTGATACATGGATATTTGGAAAAGAAGACATTTAAGATATTTGCAAGAAGATGACAAAAGCTTTTAGGATTGATTTGTGCATGTTTTTAGGATTGATTTTTGAATGTTTTTAGACATGAAATGGATGATTTGAAAGTTCTTTTTAAGCACCAAAAAATGATTTCCTATTTTTGCATGGATGAATTCTAAGGCCCTAGATTTTGTTTGGAAAGAGATGCTCTTTTTTAACCAAAACCTTAGAAATGTTGTTTGTGCTTTTTTAGGATTTAATGACTTGAGTTGGTTTAAGTTTTTTCAATTGATTGATTTTAGCTTGTAGATATTCAAAAAATGAGTTTGATGTTAATTTTAAGCACTGAAACCAGATTTGTAGATTGTTGTTTTGTTCATTTTTAAACCAACTTTAACTGATTTTTCGATGCCCCAGATGCGATTTGGGATTTACAGGATGCAATCTCCTGGTAGTACAAAATACATGAAACACTGATTTTTACACAAAACTTACACTTTTGACATAAAGAATGGATTTTTTTAGAATAAGGCAAATTTTTATGAATAGAAGAAGGGTGAATAGACAAAAATAGAGGAAATGTGTTATAGACAAGAAGAATAAATCCAGCTATCTCCTCCACCTTTAAGCTCCAAATCTTCCAAAAATGCAAAATTCAGTGAGATGTTGTTGAATTAACCCATGAAGTGGGTCCCACTGAGCGTGCCATAATGTAGACTATGATTTTAACCTGTTATCTATTTTGAAAGGCTGAAACATTCAAACATTAGACTAATCTAGCATTTATCAGTTTTGAAAGGTGAGTCAAGGATAAGGATTGACTTTTGGTTAGACCAAGGCTTTGGATGAGGATTAAGACCTTCTAGAGGAGTCTAGGACTTTCTAGGATAATTATGGATTTAAGAAACAAATAAATAGTTATTCATCTCAAAGGCTTAATGAGTTTTGAGGCTTATTAGGGGAAGGGTTTGACTAGGAGTCAAAGGAGACTTGGATTAGCCTAGGAAAAGTAGGTAATTTCCCCTAAATAGGTTTAGGAAAGGATTAGGAAAGTTCTAGAAGAGTCTAGGGTTTTCCTAGGATATTTCTAAGTTTGAGGAAATAAATAAATGTTTATTTGTTTCAAAAGGTTTTTTGGTTCAGGATTTTCTTTATTAAATAAATTTAATAAATAAGAAGGATTAACAGTTAATTTTGGTTTAAATGTTTTTGAGTTGGGATTAGGCTTAGGAAATGGGTAAATCCTCCTTTAATTAAAATTAAAGTCAGATTAGGAGACTCTAGAAGAGGTTAATGATATTTAGGCTATTTCTAAGGTTTTGGGTAAAAATAAATAAATTATTTATTTTTTGATTTTTTGGTCAATTTATTAATTAAATAATTAATAAATAGGGAAATAATGTTTAAATGAGATTTAAACATTTCTGGAAGGGATTTTTTAATTAAATATTTTTAATTAAGATAAAAGGATTGAATGGCATAAAAATTAATTAATTAATTAATAAATGATGATGTCATTAGGGGTTTGGACTAAAAAATGTAGGAATCACCTTTTAATCGGGATTAGATTGAGACTAGGAAATTCTAGAAGAGGTTAAGGATTTCTAGAAGATTTCCAAGGTTTTAGGCTTTTAATAAATATTTTATTTATTAAAAGGATTTTTTGCATTATTTATCAATTAATAATTAATAAATAGAGGAAATTCATTCAAACTTGGTTTAAATGATTTTGGGGAGGGATTCTTTAATTAAAGATGTTTAATTAAAATAGGAGGATTTGATGGCATAAAAATAAATAAATTAATTAATTAATAAATGATGATGTCATCAGGGGTTTTCAGAAAATAAAAATATTTTATTTTCTAATGGATTTTTAGGTGTCTACATATACCATATGTCCTTCTTGAGTTAAAGGAAAACCTTCAGGTTGCTCCATGTAGACTTCTTCTTCCAATTCTCCATTCAGAAATGTTGACTTCACATCCATCTGATACACTTTGAATTTCTTGTAAGCTGCATAGGCCAAAAACATTTTTACTACTTCAATTCTTGCTACTGGTGCAAAATTTTCTTCATAGTCAATTCCTTCTTGCTGTGAGTATCCTTTACATACCAATATTGCTTTGTTCCTTACTACTTCTCCTTGTTCATTCATCTTGTTTTCAAATACCCATTTTGTTCCTATAACATTTTTATCTTTAGGTCTAGGGACCAATTCCCATGTTTTGTTCTTTTCAAGCTGATCTAGTTCTTCTTTCATGGCTTTAATCCAATGTTCATCTTCACAAGCTTCACTTGTAGGTTTAGGTTCAATTTGAGAAATCAAACACAACTGTTCTTGTACCTTATTTCATGTCAGAACTCCTTTGTCTATGCTTCCTATAATCTTCTCAACAGGATGATTCCTTGATAAATTTTTGTTAGGTGTCACTGTCTTAGTACTTGTTTCTACTGTAGGTTCTTCAATGGTTTCTTCACTGTGGCTCTCATTCAACAAATCACTATTAGTTTCATAGAATAATTCAGTAGTCTCTGAATTAGTTCTAGGCTAAGTTCCTTCATCTGATTTATAATCAAGCATTCTTTCCTAAATTTTGAACTTTTCATCAACTTTAACATTTGCACTCTCAACAATAGTCTTAGTTCTCTTATTGTAACATCTATAAGCTTTTCTCTTCAATGAATATCCGAGAAATATACCTTTATCACTTCTAGGATCAAACTTTCCAATGTCATCATCTCTCTTAACATAACATTTGCTTCCAAAAATTCTAAAATACTTAACTGATGGTGCATGTCGAAACCATAGTTCATACACTGTCTTGTTAGTGTCTACTTTGATTTGTACTCCATTCATTGTATACACTATTGTGTTCATTGCTTCTCTCTAGAATATCTTTGCTAGGTCATTCTCAAATAACATAGCTCTTGTTGCTTCAATTACTAATTTGTTTCTCCTTTCTACAATACCATTTTGTTTAGGTGTCCTAGGGGCTGAAAACTGTCTCTTAATACCATTCACTTCACAAAAAATGTTAAATTCTTTTGAAGTAAATTCTCCCCTCTATTTGATCTCAAACATTTAATCTTCATTCCAGATTCATTCTCAACTTTATTCTTAATGATCTTAAACTTATCAAATGCTTCATATTTTTCTTTAAGAAATGCAATCCACATCATTCTTGTAAAATCATCAACAAGAATCATAAAATACCTTTCTCCATAGAATCCTCTAGTCCTTGTAGGACCACTCAAATCTATATGAACAATCTCCAACTTCTCTGTTGTTGTAAACTTCTTGTTGGGAAATGAGCTTCTCTTCTATTTAGCCATCACACATTCCTTGCAAATCATGTTAAGAGGCTTCATAATTTTAGGCAAATCTCTTACTGCAAGTGTAGTACTCACTTTCACAATGTTATCAAAGTTTATATGACAAAATCTTTTGTGCCATAACTAGCTATCATCAATCTTAGTAATCAAACATGTCATCTCAATTGGATTCAACTGAAATACATTGCCTCTAATTCTAGATCCAGTACCAATCAAATTACCATCCTTATCTTTGATTACACAAGTTTTCTCAGTAAACCAAACTTGATATCCCTTATCAACTAGCTGTCCAACGTGCTCAAAAGATTATGTTTCAAACCATCCATAAAGTAAACATCATCAGTATTAGTCTTTCCATCAAGAGTAATAGATCCTATACCTTTAATCAAACAAGGTGCATTGTTTCCAACTCTAACAACTTAGGTCCATCATAATGGTAAAACTTTATGAAATTTTTCATGTCTCAAGTCATATGATTTGAACAACCACTATCTATAATCCAATCAACTTTCTTTTCTACTTGAGAAAATAAAGCTTTTCCTTCCTTAATTTCTATTTCAGGATTTTCTTCTTTAATTGCTACAAATCCTATATAATCATTATTCTTAGTATCACTTTCACTCAAAGATTTCTCCAAACTAGCTTCAAGTTCTTCATCATTTGCATGGTAACATTCTTTAGATCTCCTAGGATTAAAGTTCTTCCTATACTTCTTAACTCTCTTAGGACATTTAAATGCAAAATGACCAAATTCTTGACAAGTCCAACATTTAAAAAAATTTCTTACCATCTGGTTCTCTTTTCACAAGCAAGACAATACCTTCTTCAATCTTCTCATCTTCTTCATTTCTAGATCTGCTGCTGCTAGCATAATCTCTGCTTACACTGATGCTTCTTGACAAAGTAGGGCAAACACTAAGAGCACTGAATGTTGTTTCCATTCTAAGTAAGTCTCCTGATAGCCTCAGGTTCATCTCTTCTATTTCCAATCTTCCAATAAGAGTCTCTCTGGTAAAGTTCGTAGTACAAGGTATAACTTGTTCAATCATCTATGTTGTCTACTTAAATGAAGGAGTTAATGTCCTTAGAATTTTCCATATCACTTCATTCTCTATCTTGGTTCCTCCACAAAATTTTATACCTGCAAAAATATTTGACATTCTACCAATATAGCTTCTAACAGATTCATCTTCCATCATTATTATATCTTCAAATGCACATATCCAATTATGTAATCTGACTTTCTTTTCATGTTCATCACCTTCAAAAGTAGACTGTAAAGCTAACCAAATTTCATGAGATATTTTACTTGGCTGTACTCATTTTACGGAAGGGCTGACAAGAGTGCTTCTCTAGCAAGTATGTTACACATAAATAGATCTCTCTTCATTTGTACAATCTTCAATTTTATCATCATCAATGATAGTCTTCTGATTCTTTGTTATTAACCAATAACCTGGTCCTAAACAAAGTAGGTGTGTCTTCATCTTTCTCTCCAGCTATCAAAACTTACTCCATCAAACTTAGGGATTTCTTTCCTGAAATGATTCACCATGGATCTCCTCAATTTGTTAAACTTTTCCTTCAAGCAACTGTTGCTCTGATACAAATTGTTAGAAAGTAAAGTCTACTAAGATAACTAAGAGGGGGGGGGGGGGGGGGTGGGGGGGTGAATCAGTTATCAGATAAATGAAATGTTTATCAACCTTAGTATATTTTAACCATGTAAGAAATGTAATAAAAAACCATATAAAGATATACAGGCACGATAACACAATGACACAATATATGTTGACCAGGGAACCTCTTGATCAAAGAGTAAACCCCAGTGGGAATGATGCCCACAAAAGATGCACTAATATGAAAGTTCCTTGTAAGAAGATGGACTCTATTAGGAGTCTTATGAAATACATTCAGTACATATGAGTCCCTATTAGGAGACTTTGAATCCCTATTAAAATATTCTCACTCTGTTAGCAGTTATGAAAGACAGAAGGACCCACTGCCCAAACAGCTTCAGGGTAAGATTACTGAACTCACTATCTAACTGATCTTTGTATTAATCAAAAAAATAATACCAAAAGATTACTGATCTCAACAATTCAATACTCCTTCTCTGACTATACCAAACTACACCAATTGCTTCTCCAGATCTCAATATCATATCTCTATACTTTTCATATCCTCTTTCCACAAATTCGCTTTCATGATCTCTTCATTCACTTTATTACATTACAACAAGGAAAAAATTCCTTCATTTATACCACACTCAATTAATTACAAATTAGTCAGCATAAAAATTAAAAAATAAAAGTTTCCACACATTACATAAAAATTACACAAAACTGTCAGCTTCCAATTAAGTTAATTCTTCACTTGTGCAACCTCGAATCTTGTGCTTACATCCAAATCACTAAAATTATGTCTTTAACTACCTCATAATTTTGCATCATCAAATTCCATTCCGATTAGGAGATATCATCCAATTTCCACAAACTGCTACTCAGGAACATTGCCTGAATACTGCTTCCACTGATTTCCTCATAATTGTTATGAATAGATGAATTTATGTTTGTGCTCTTAACCAAAATCTTATAGAACATCATTGAGTAAGTCCTCAAATTTTCATAGCTTCATCTTCAATATCCCAAGTGCGTTAACTCAAACAGTGTCTGCTTCTCTGCTAATCTCCAGTAGATCACTGTGTTGACATCAATGACAATCACAATCATGAATGCAACAACAATTGCTATAGAATGGTTGTGAATACTCCCCCATAGGATATATTCAGCATTCATTCCTAACAGAATTGATATATTTAATATGGGTAGCTTATGTTGCATTCTCCTATGTGGATCTAGAGGCCGACATGGAGAATTAATTATTTGTAAGGCTATTTGAGAGCCGACTTGTATTTCATTTAATAATTGTTTGTTATAGAAGTTGACTAGGTTTTAGGATTTATTTATTTCTTCCAGCCAGCTTGTAGTTGAAGAAATGTATTTAAGGAAGGTTTCGGTAGTTGTTTAGGAAGTCAATGAAAAGAATAGTAATTGGATCTTGCGAGATTTGGAAGATCATATCATTTGTCTGATATTTCTAATAGATGAGCTAGTGGTTTTCATACTTGCAGACAAAGAGATTGCTTGGTGGCTTGTGAGCTCAAGTTTTGATCTTTCGTAGTGTTTCTACTAGTTGTTGACATGTCACAGAGCTGGACTAGCTAAAATACTATAGAATTAATGTTGTAATTGATTGTATTTGGCCCTAACCTAGAAGACCTTATAGTTGAGCATGTTGAATTAAAATTGTATTTGAGTATTCTCTTGTTGTGTTTCCATTGTATTGTTACTGCTAGTCTAGATTTGGACTATCCATCTTGGGATTTTCTCGATTTGTGCTGCATCATCATGATAGTTGAGGACATATAGAGAGGATCTTATAATAGGTATCAAAACTATAATTTTGCACCTCAGTCATTAGGTTATCAGAAATCCACTTGGAAGGGAAATCAAAGGAACTCATCAGGGACATTTAGAAACCCCTAGCCTTAGTAACAATAGTAGCCTCAACAGAACCAAAAATACAGGCCACCAAAGGGAGAGCAAGGCTCTAAGCCTAAGAAGTGGCAGTTGTAAGGTCCTAGGAAGTACCAAGGGCCCCAAGAACCTTATACACCTCTCTCATAGACTCTACAATCCTCTAGGGGTGGTTATAGTAGGTCTAATAGGATAGGAAGTTCATAGTACTCTAGGCCTTAGGGAGTGCAGATTCAGTCACTTGGGCCTTGCTACACATGTGGAGACATCTGGCATGTTTCTCGATAGTGTCCTCGAGGAGGTAGTTAGTGAGAAGCTATGTCAGAGCCTAGAGTTGGAGATATGGTAAAGTCCCCATAGAGTGTTTGAAGTGGTTGATAATCACTAGGTAGAGCATCATGCTACAATCATTGAGGCCATAGGTAAGATCAAAGGCAGTATTATTACTATCCTATTTGATTCAGGAGCTACTAACTCCTTTATTTCTCCATTAGTGGAAGAGTGTTGTGGGCTAGTTGAAATTAGGCAAGATGATAGATGGGTGGTAGAGTTAGCCTCAAGATCTAGAGTAGTCATTACCTCTTTGGTCAAGGATTTCCAGATTTAGGTGGGTAGTATGACCACCATAGTAGACCTCAGAATTACTCCTCTTAGATCTTATGGTTTAGTACTTGGCATGGATTGGCGTTATGCCCATAGAGAAAAGTTAGACTCTTGTCAGAAGAGGGTGAAATGTTTAGATGATGATGGCACTATAACAGTGATCACATGAATTCATATGCATGTATCTCTCTGTATGATCTCCATTATGCAGCTTAAGTGGTATATGCAAAAGGGATGATAGTTGTATGGTATCACCATCGGTGATAGAGAGGATGAGGGAGAGGAAGAACCCTCATTGGATGACTATCCTATTCTTTATAAGTTTTCAAATTTTTTCTGTCAGAGATTCCTGGTATGTCTCCTTGTAGGGAAGTTGACTTTCACATAGACCTTGTTCCTGAATCTGAGCTAGTTTATAGAGAACCTTACAGGATGACCATGAATGAGCTTAATGAGATCAAAATTTAGCTTGAGGAACTATTGGAAAAAGTACACATCCTTCCTAGTGTATCTCCTTGGGGTGCACCAAAAATATTCACAAAGAAGAAAGATAGATCTCTTAGGTTGTGGATAGATTATCATCGATTGAATAAAGTCACCATCAAGAATATATATCCACTTCCTAGTATCGATGACTTATTTGATAAACTTCAAGGTGCCCATGTGTTCTCAAAGATATGTTAGAAAGTAAAGTCCACCGAGATAATTGAGAGGGGGGGGATGAATCAGTTATCAGATAAATATAAATTTTATCACCTTTAATATATTTAAACCATGTAATCAATGTAATCAATAACCATATAAAGATATACATACAAAATGACACAATAACACAAGATATGTTGACTAGGGAAGCTCTTCATCAAAGAGTAAACCCCGGTGGGAATGATGCCCAAAAAAGATGCACTAATATGAAATTTCCTTGTGAGAGGATGGAATATTTTAGGAGTCTTATGAAATACATTCACTACATATGAATCTCTATTAGGAGACTTTGAATCCCAGTTACAAGATTCTAAGCTTGTTAGGAGTTATGGAAGACAGAAGGACCCATTTTCTAAACAACTTCAAGGGAAAGATCCATGAACACACTGTCCAACTGATCTTTGTATTACTCAACAAAATAATACCAAAATATAACTAATACCAACAACTTATCACTTCTCCTCTGATTGTGCCAAACTGCACCAACTGCTTCATCAAATCTCAATACCAGATCTCTATACTTTGCATATCCTCTTACAATAAGTATTGCACAATTCTGCAATTCACTTTCAAAAATTTTTACACAATGTTAAATTAAAATAAGGATAATAATCCTTCCTTTATTCCACACTCAAATAACTACAAATGAGTCGGCATACAAATTACAAAATAAAATCTTTCACACGTTACACAAAAATTTCACAATTACATAAAACTATCAGCTTCCAATTAAAAAAATTCTTCACTCATGTAACCTCTAACCTTTTTATCATGTCCACATGAAAATCATAATGTCTTCATCATCTGTGTAACTTCACATGCTCATATTCTATCCCAATTAGGAGATATCATCCAATTTCCACAAATCGCTTCTCAGGAACACTGCCTGAATACTTCTTCCACTAAATTACACATAACTATCATGAATAGATGAATTTTTGTATGCACTCTTAACCACAATCTTATAAAACATCATAGATTAAGTCCTCAACTCTGCATAGCTAGATCTTCAATATCCCACGTGTGCTAATACAAACAATGTCTACTTCACTGTTAATCTTCAGTAGATCACTGTGTTGACATCAAAGACAATCACAGTCATGAATACAACAAAAAATGCTATAGAATGGTTGTGAATACTCCCCCATAGGATATATTTATAATTCATTCCTAACAATCTCCCCCATTGGCATTGATGCCAACATAGATGAAAAAACATCCAATGTTCCATAGATACCAACACTGCTACTCTGAAATGTTTTCAAGTCCTCTTCATCAATCAAATCTTGCATCTTTTCCTCCTAAACTCTTTTAGTTTTCTATTACATATTTCTTGTATCATTCTCCCTCAAGTTCTCTTCAATAGATGATTTTTCATGTATCCTTCTCCCCCATTGACATCAATGACAAATGCTACATCACTATGTCAACAACAACTTCAATGTCAAAAGACACTTTTCAGAAAATACATTCACTAGAGTCCTCATGACTCACCTCAAAAACACATACTCCCCCATAGAGGAAGTACCAACATCTAGTTTAGAAAAAGATAAGGCTCATATACCACTGGACTAATGCAACAATCTACATCACTTCTCAAAAGTAGGCTAGGGTATTGTAATACCCCAAAATTGGCACCTATTTAATTTCATCAATTTTGGTGCATTATCTCGATTTTACATCACCAAAGTCCTAGTTCCCTAGGCAATTTTCTCTCCTATCTGACTTAATTTGACTTGATGTCAATTGCAAAGACCATAAATTGCAATAATCAAATGCTAAAATAATTCCTAAGTCCTAGACTTTATTTGGCTAAATAATCTCTATGATAAGTTAATTTAATTATGAAGTCCTAAGTACTTTTAATTAAATTAAACTCCACCCCCTTTAGCTAAATACCCTTGAAAGGAATTAATAAATATTTAGTTAATTGAATGGACACCTCTTTATTTGAATTTAATAATTCAAATTACTCGAAAGGTCACTCCCCACATGTGGCAAATTTCATTCTTTTAATTAAATAATTCATACCTTTTTTGTCTCAAAGGGAAATGAAGAGTCAGGAGTTTCAAATCAAGAAACTCTTCATTCCTCTCCCGAGCTTTTCTATTTAATGAGCCTCTTCTTCTCATTGAAAAAAAAAGACAATTTTGAGAGTAAAGGCACTATAGTGAATTTTTGATTGAATTTCAAGCTTTCATTTGCAACTAATTTAATTTCTCATTCTAGTGTAATTGCATTTCTCATTTAGATTAAATTTGCTTAATTGTTCTTAGATTAAGATCATTTTTATTCCAAAATCAACTAAAAAATCTGCATTTCATATCTTCTTTCAAGTACTTTAGATTAATTGCATATTTTTCTCAAAGTATTCTTAGATTAATTGCATTCATCTTAGTTTGATTCTAGCTTTGCATATCATCTTTATGGCTTTCTTGGGAAATCCTCCGTTGTAGTAGCGGTCTGATGGTTGTTGGTTCTCCAATCTGAGAGCGATTATACACCCCCACTTGCATAGGAGGCAACAGGTCGCTTCCTCACGAATTTCGGATTGAATAATTCATATTCTCTTCGTAATTTGACCATAGCAGTAATGACTATGTTGCGTATGTGGTTGATTTAGAGGTCACATTCAAGCACACACATTTTGGCGCCCACCGTGGGGCTGAAAATCTAATTTCTGGCCTCATTATCATTTATTTTTTGACAAAAATTTAAGCCCTGTCGTGCGTCTGTGCTGTATGTGTAGGAATCTTCGCGCGAGAATCTAGAGCATCCCGCACGAAGTTTTGCTCCTGTAGCACTCTTTCGCGTGATATTTTACTGACTCGCCCCAGCGTTTGCACTTTCTCGCGCGTACTAGAGTACTTCCTCACGTGAGATTTTAGTTATCTCGCGTTAGATACTTCACTTTCTCGCGCATATTTGTACTTTCTCGCGCGAAATTATATTACAGTTTTTTTCCAGTTTCCAGTTTTCTTGTTCTTTCTGCTCTTAATTTCTGATAACTTCTGATAACTGTTGATTTTTATCTCTCTGATATTTTACAGCATTAACAGTTTCTGCAGGACGCTTGTCAAAGAATTTGAAAACATACTAATGGTTTGATTGCAGGATGAATAATTGAAGATTGCTAAAACGTTGTGTTTTTTTCCTGCTTTTAGTCACATAGTATAAATAGGGCTCCGTTAAAATTTCTTGAGAATTTTGATAGTGAGTAGGAATTTTGGCTCTTCATTACATGGAGGTGATGACCATGAATGAATCCAAAATTCTAATGATCTTACTAATATGATGAATTCTTGGGGAAGCGGAGAAATTTAGTGAATCTTTAACATTTCTATTCGTCAGGGAATTATGCTCTTCTCTCCTTGAGAGAGAATCAGAAACCCAAAAGCGTATAGATTTGGTGAGGTGAAACTAACTCGGTGATGAACTTTCTTGATGTTTTTGGGTGAGGAAACGAGATAGAGAAGTATGCTCTTCTCCCTTTGGGAGAATCAGAAAATCAGACTCCCGAATCTAAACCAAGTCTAGTGTCACCTTTAGAGGGCCTGTCGGTATTGAACCTCCGGGAATGACCCAAGTGAGTACACACCTATTGCCGATGATTCCACCTCACTATAATAAAGAAAGTTTTGTTGAGTCTAAAGACTCCAAAACCATGGTAACTTCCTTTTCATGACTTTGACGATCATCATGGAAAGGCCCTGTCTATTACACTGAGCGGCACCGCTCCAAGCCCTGCTTGCGGGGGTGTGTGATTTTCAGGTGTTGGTGTGGCTGCGAGGCCTCAACCCTGTATCAGGGGCACCGAAGGTTATTGTGAATGGAAGCCTAGTAAAAAACCTTCTTAGCTAGTGGCCTACCCGGTTCATCTCCGAAAGGAGTCATTATCTTTGCGCAAGGAGGGGGAAGAATCTCTCCGTATGTTTATCATACACAGATTCCCATCATAGGCATACACCTGGACGTTTGGAGGCGGTTGCGACACTGGCCCCTGCTACAAGGGTAACCTTTGAACGTACACTGTTGAGTCCTTGGAAACATCAAAAACACGGGTGCCCTCTAGCGGGTGACATGGCTGTGTGAGGTGCACGTATGCATTCAAGCAATGGGGCAAAGGTTTTGGCTTCTCACCATTTTTTTTGTAGGACTAGGCTATGTGCTTGTTATTGAGTCTTAAACATTGTCCATACATTATCAAACAAAGACTTTCCTGATGCTATCAAGTTGCTTTGTCCTTGATAGGTCTGTTAATGACTACTTTTTGCTTCACAAGTGCTTGATCTAAACCATTGTGTCTTTAAACGAATGCTTAGAATCCTAAAACGAGTGTGTTGATTAAAAAATTCTGTCAACCTGTCAGGAAATTGGATTTTCTGTCAGACATCAGTTCAGACTGTACCTCAAAATTCAACTCAAACTTCAAAAATTGCATCAAAACTATTAATTTTGCCCGTTTCCCACGTGAGCTTTTAGCTTCAGAGCACTTCCTTGCGCGAGATTGTATTTTCTTGCGTGAAGTTCTATGTTCTCTCGTGTGATCTGTCATTTCCTCGTGCGGTCAGGCATCTTCTCGCGCGAACCTGTAGCGCAATTTTCCAAAACAGAGACCTATTTGCAGTTCACTGTTTGACTTTTTATCTGGTCTGCTTTTGGTCTGGGGTCTATTTTTTTTTTTGCTTCCCTGTTGTTTACCGTCAGAAACTGGTTATGTTGAGTTAGGAATTGATCGACCTTTGCTTTGGTTCATGTTGTCTCTCATATATTCATCTTATCTCTTTATGCCTTTTGTACCTCGCATTGCAGTTGTCTTATCTCAGCTGTTCTAGCCATCTCTTTTTGACAATTCGTATCAGGTCCATCTTGCATCTTGGCTGTTCTAGCCATTTATCTCTTTTTCGTTATCTTAGAGACAAAACCTAGCTTTATCCCGAATCTTTGCTCATTACATCTTCGTCTATGACTGTCACGACTCGAAGTGGTAAGACTTATCCTATCCAGAACGCTGATCAAGATCAAAGTAAATCTCATAATCAAAACATAGGTCATTTCCAATTTGTTGAGAAGTCTGAACTTTGTAAGAGTTCTTCAAATTCATCATTAAGCACTCCACAAGATAATTTGTCTCAGACATCTCCTCCGGTTTTCCAAGAGTGCTTTAATCCTTTATTTTTGCAATCTAGTTCGTCACGCCAAGAACAAGACAACTCTTATTTTCAAAACAATTCATTGTTTTGTGGCTTTGGGAGATCATTTCCTCGGACGGAACCTATTATTGAAACTATTGATCCCACTGAAGATAGTGATTCATCTGAAGCTATTCACACACCAAAAGTTACATTGGCTGCACCTTTTCGACATCGTTCTCATCACTTTACTAAAGCTTCAATTGCAGCACAAATTCATCTTGACAAGATGGGAACCAAGAACCCATTTGACTTTCAATCAGGACAATACGGTCAAACTTATAATCAATACCATGGTCAATCTTCTCATGACCAAAATCAGACTCATCACAATCAGTCTCATAATGACGATCAATCTCGCAACAAAACTCAAGCTGATCAACAAGAAGCATATAACTATCGCCCTCCTCCTTATGATCAAAATCAAGATGATCAACAAGATCACACACAAAGCATATATGAGACTCTTGGTAACGAGGATGATGTAATTACTCAGAATGATATAAATGCTGTGAAAGCTAACAAGAATCTCATTAAAATGATGGAAATTATTCTTTTGGAAGATAAGGAAAAGTATTTTCTTGAGTTGGCTAAGCAAGGAGCCAAACTACCTTCGAATTTCCAAGTGGAAACTATTGTAGCTAAAGAAGAAGAAACTGAAACCGCTAAGCTACAAAAGATGATTCAAAGTATGCAAGATCAAATTACTCAACTGACAAAAGAAAAGGATAAGCCCACACAACAATTTACATTGGAGAATATATGTCCTTTTCCTTTTGATAAGAATGTTTACATGCCTCCTTTTCCAAGAGGAGTAGAGTTACCCAAATATGACAAGTACATGGGTACAACTGATCCTCAAGATCATCTAAGAGAGTTTGGTGTACTGTCCATGGAATTCATGCACGATCAAATGTATCTTATGAGACTCTTCCCCCGCAGCTTGGGTGAGCCAGCTATGGAATGGTTTTGCCGATTACATCCTGGTATTCAAACTTTTGACGAGATTGCCAATATTTTTCTTTAGCATTATTCTCACAATATCCAACACCCTATCAATATTCGTGACTTGTGTAATTTGAAACAACGACAGGGAGAACCTTTCTTGTCTTTTCTCCAGAGGTGGAGACAACTTTGTACAAAATATCCTCGTAAATTGTCTGAATCTGAGAAACTTGATATCTTTTTAGACAACCTTCTTCCAGACTTTGGATATCAAGTACAATTACAAGGTCCTTTGACATTTGACAGCATGATCAAACAAGCTGTGAGGATAGAAGCCTTTATGGTCAAAAAGGGAGAATTAATTCTGAATAAAGACAATAAACAAGGATTCTCAATGAACAAGGATAAAGGGAAGTCTGTAAACAAGAATAGAGAGGTGGTAAATGATGGAGTGGTCGATAATGTCACCGCAAAGCCTTCAAAGCCTGTCTTTAATCTTACTTCTAGCATACAAGCGGCTAAGGCTGTCGAAAAGAATACAACAGATAATCAGCACAGTTCAAGATTTTCTAGAAACAAACCGTGGGCTCCTCGACCTAAGCGCAATTTCACTTCTTTGGGAGAGCCTCTTGATCTAGTCTTTAAAACTCTCATACAAAATCAGATTCTCACTCCTTTGGACAAGCGAACTTATGACCCACAACCAAGACCTCACTGGTGGAATGACAATGATTATTGCGACTATCATCAAAATATTGGTCATAAGACATCCACTTGTCTTCAGTTGAGACATAAAGTTCAAGATTTGATTGATAGCGGTGATATTGTTGTGGATGGTCATAATAAGAATTCTGATCATCGGGCATTTAAAGATCCTTTTCCTCCTCATGAGAAAGGAGAGTCTTCTACAACTAAGAACAACAATGCTAAGGTGAATTACACTTACCCTTCTACCGATAATGTTATTAACATGATTGAACCTATGGGAGTTGAATATTGTGATGTGATCACTTTTAAGGGGAGTAGTGATGCTCCCAAGCCTAGAGTTCCTTTCATCTTACGAAATTCCACATCTTGTTCATCTGAATCTAAACAAACTCAAGATTGTACAACTGTTGTCACTCGATCACGTGGAAGAGTTGTTTTGAAAGGTCCTGATCCTCCGAAGCAAACTGTAGACAAGGATACTTCGAGACAAAGCACAGACAAGGTTTCTCAGAAACAAAGGATGGATAAGATTACCACTGGCCCTACCAACAAAGCTTCTAAATCGACTCCCACATCTAGTGTTACTAGTTATAGTATCTTAGATCAACTCCAGCGAACCAATGCTCAGATTACTATTTTTGAGTTGTTAAAAATCTCGCCTGCTCATAGACAAATTTTGGATAAAGCCCTCGCTGAAGCAAATGTCCCCAAGGATCTTGATCTAAACCGGTTCCAATCTATGGTGGGTCACTTGACCTCACCACATTATTTGTCCTTCTCAGAGGAAGATGATCATTCTTTGAACCACCTACATAATGCTCCCTTACACATAGAAGTTATGATAGGTCCCAAACGTGTCTGTCATGTGCTTATTGATAATGGCGCTGGTCTTAACATTTGTTCCGCTACATTGCTCACTCAGCTAGGTTATGATGAGGACTGCATAGACTCCTGTAAGATGATTACCATAAAAGCTTATGATGAAGAAGAACGCAAGTCCCAGGGTTTAGTTGTGCTACCTATCCACGTAGGTCCTGTTGAGAGAGATGTTACTTTCCAAGTGCTCGACATTCCTTTAGCATACAACATTTTGTTGGGTAGGCCTTGGATTCATGAGATGCAGGCTGTTCCATCCACATATCATCAATGCATCAAGTTCCCATTTCACGGGGCGGAAGTCACTGTACCCACAAACACCAATCTCTCTTGTAATACTCTCATGCAAACTACAGATAGCTTTGTTCTTGCCAATAGGGACTCCACTGAGTTCTATGACACTAAGCTTAGAGAAATGGAGCAAACTTTGAAAATTAAAGATACGGGCATGGGAGAATATCAAATGGAACCTGTGCTATCTCTAGCAGCTTTACCTCCCTCTCCACGCCTCTATGGGAGACCTTCGAAAACTCATGGACTTTCTGATAATCCTCCTCAAACAATCTATGATGGTGCTTTTGTGCAAGCCTCCATACCTTTAGAAGATGAAGATGAGGAAAGAGCTATCAAAGCTTGGATCTATAAAGGAAAGGAGATATCTGAAACAACTACTCCTCCAGAGTTAGAACAAGAACCTTATAGTGAAGGTTTCAAAATCATGAAGCGCTTTGGATACAAGAGAAGTGGTCCTATAGGGGTAAATGATAATGGATTGTTGAAGCCTATTGAAGCTATAGGTCATAGCCCAAAGGACACTACTGGCTTAGGCTTTAAAAAGACTCCCTTTCATTTGGGGACCAAGACATTTATGTTGGCTCCTATGTCTGATTCCAAGCTTGAACCTGAGCATGAACAAGAAATTGAAGATACCACTCCAAAGATGAATCCAAAAAATAGCTTTGATGAAGATACATTTCCATATCCTATCCCTTTGGATATTGCGAAACTCCTTGCTGAACCTGACGAGCCTATCATACCTGTTCATCTGGTAGAGACTGATACTGAGACGTGCTCTGAGACTGATTCTGAGAAAACTTCTTCAGTACATCAAGTTACATATGAGGAATGGAAAGCAGCATTAAATGATGATCCCAATTTTATAGGTGAGCAATATAGGCCACCATATTTTCAAAAATACTATGAACAAGAACAACTTCAGCAAGCTGTCAATGATAGAAGGAATAATAATGAGACTAATGATGCTGCTAATGAAATTCCTACATCAAGTACGGACTCACATGAATATGAGTTCGACTCTACATCCGATGCCACTAATGATGTAGACATAGATACTGTTCATGAGTATGAAAGACTCCTCGAAGTAGGTGAAGGGTCTAGCGCTAGAACACAAGAATTTGATGTTGTAGATGTCGACTTGTCTTCCGCTTCTGACGTAGGATCTCATAGGGATTCGAACACTCCTCTGGATGAGACCACTCTAGCTCTTGACTTGCTTGTTAACGCTTTTGAGGGTTATACCGTGAACGCAGTTGAACCAGCCACTACTTCCCTTTCACTCCACCGTCCTGATCTAATAAACTGGAACTCCCCTCTCGCATCCAATGAAGTCCTTACGTTCCAGAATGATTATGAACTAGCCTGTTACCTCCATGCTCTCGAACCTGTAATGTCTTCCACCAGCGAATACAACATTAGCATGACAGAAGGGGATATCAAGTATCTTAGTCAAAAAATAAAAAATAGAAAAAATAAGAGCTCTGATCGTGAAAACCACTTTGTGGCAATATCAGAGCCAAAAATAGTAAAAATAAAAGACGTATCTGAGGGTGAAAACCTCTTTGAGGTGCCCAAGGATGAGATACTTGATACTCTACCAAGCCATTTTCAAGAAAGATCATCAGTTCTGATTGAACCGACACAGCCGGTGAACTTGGGCACTGAGGCTACTCCACAGATTATACATTTAGCACAGTCATTATCTGCTGAAGAAAAAGAAGAGTTCACTAGATTCTTCCAACGCAAGAAAATAAACTTTGCATGGGGTTATTCTGATATGCCTAGATTGGATCCCAATCTAATCATGCATCATTTGTCCATTGCATCAGATGTCAAACCTGTTAAGTAGAAGCTTCGAAAGATGCACCCTCATGTGGCACTGTTGGTTAAAACTGAACTAGAAAAGCTCCTTAAAGCTGGTTTCATAAGAGCAATTGATTATGCCGAATGGATTTCAAACATTGTTCCAGTTACTAAACATGATAAGTCCATTCATGTGTGTACAGATTTCAGAGATCTCAATAAGGCATGTCCAAAAGATGATTTCCCACTGCCTAATATTGATATACTAGTAGACATGACAGCAGGATATGAGATGTACTCCTTGATGGATGGCTTCTCTGGCTATAATCAAATTAAAATTGCGCCAAAAGACCAAGAAAAAACCGCCTTCACATGTGCTTGGGGCACTTTCTGCTGGAATGTTATGCCTTTTGGGCTTAAGAACGCTGGAGCAACATATCAGAGAGCTGTTACTACTATCTTCCATGATATGATGCACAAAACTATGGAGGACTATGTAGATGATACTTTAGCCAAGAGTATGCAGCGAAGAACTCACCTTGAAGATTTGGGTCCCATCCTTGACCGCATGGAGCAGTTTAGCCTTAGACTTAATCCCAAGAAATGTGCATTTGGAATCACTTCTGGAAAACTCTTGGGTTACATTATCTCAGCAAAAGGCATAAAAGTCGATCCAGAAAAAGTTCAAGCTATTATGGACATGCCTCCTCCTAAGAACATAAGTCAGATGAGAGGTCTACAAGGAAGGTTGCAATCCATTCGGCGGTTCATCTCACAGCTAGCTGATAAGTCACAGCCGTTCACTAAAACTCTGCATAAAGGTGTCACCTATGAATGGAATGAGGAATGTGACAAGGGACTCAATCAAATAAAACAATATCTTGCCAATCCACCCATTTTGATGCCTCCTATCCATGGGAAGCCACTTATATTGTATATTTCAGCCACAAGTACATCTTTGGGTGCTCTCTTAGCTCAAGAAGATCAGAACAATAAAGAAAGAGCTATTTATTACATCAGCAGAACATTGGTGTCCTATGAAATGAACTACTCTGTTATTGAAAAAGCTTGTCGAGCTGTAGTGTTTGCCTCACAGAAACTGCGACATTATATGTCGGCTCACACTACAAAGCTTATTGCAAAAATTGACCCACTAAAATACTTATTAAGCAAGGCTGCTCTCACGGGTAGGTTGGCTAAATGGGTCATGATCCTCAGTGAGTTTGATATTGAATATGTGGAAAGGAAAGCTATTAAGGGACAAGCAATTGCTGATCAGTTGGCAGAGGCTGCTCTACATGATCACCAACCTTTGAACATTGAGTTTCCAGATGACTCCATTCTGCATCTCACACATCAGTCTTGGAGTATGTTTTTTGATGGCTCACTCACTCAACAAGGATCAGGTGCGGGTATTCTGTTTATAACACCTCAACGCTATTCTTTGCCTAAGGCCTACAAAATGATTATTCCTTGCACCAACAACATAGCTGAATATGAGGCTCTTATCAATGGTATGAAATTAGCCCTTGAATGGCGTATAGATGAGCTCCAAGTCTTTGGTGATTCTCAGTTGATCATTAATCAAGTTAATAATGTATATCAAACAAAGGATGACAAGCTAATACCCTACAAAAGAATGGTGGATGATCTTAAGTTATACTTTGCACATATTTCCTTCCAACAGATTCCAAGAACAGATAATAAGGCGGCTGATGCTATGGCTACTTTGGCCTCAATATTACAAATGCCAGAAAATGACTTCAGGCATGAATTCCTGGTGGAAACATTATGCTACCCTGCCTATGACAATCCTGAATCCAAGATGATCTGTTCAGTCATTGGACATGACTCATCCCGCTACCACCATATTTACTCTTATCTTCGGGACCAAATTATCCCCGATACCTATACCCGGAATGAGAAACATCACCTCATTCGTACTACTTCACGGTATGTTCTTATAGCAAATGACTTGTATAGACGGGGCCTAGACGGTACTCTACTTAGGTGTCTAGAACCCGATGAGTCCAAACGTGCGTTAGCTGAGGTACACGAAGGTATTTGCGGCTCTCATTCGAGTGGTCTGATGTTAGCTCGTAAACTTATTAGAGCTGGATACTACTGGCCGGATATGGAAAAAGAAGCTGTCCAATATGTCAAGACTTGCAAGAAGTGTCAATATCATGGGAATCTAATCCACGCTCCTACTAGGGAGCTCAGTCCTCTCATTAGTTTTTGGCCATTTCAACAATGGGCTTTTGACTTGGTTGGTCAGATACACCCTTCTTCTTCAAGAGGACATAAATTCATAATCACTGCTACAGATTACTTTACCAAATGGGTCGAGGCAGTTCCTCTGACTATAGCTGATGGAAGGACTATTGCTAAGTTCATTTTGAACTATATTATTTGTAGATATGGCGTACCTTCATCTATTATCACTGACAATGGAGGACAGTTTAAGAACAAAGATTTGACAGACTTATGCACTAAATTCAGGATCATTCAGCATTGGTCATCTATTTATTATCCTCAGGGTAATGGACAAGCAGAAGCTTCTAATAAGACAATCCTAAAAATTTTGCACAGAACAGTTCATAAATCTGGTAGAGATTGGCATCTCCAGATTAATCCGGCTTTGTGGGCTTACAGAACAAGTATCTGAACACCAACGGGAGCCACTCCTTTTGCCTTAATCTATGGGGCAGAAGCAGTATTGCCAATTGAGGTCGAGATTCTGACATTGCGAATCTCTCTAAAGGGCCTCATCATTGATGAAGATACCAGAATATCTAGGTTGCAAGAGCTTGAACTATTAGATGAATGTCAGAGGGTGGCGTTCGATCATCTTCGAGCATATCAAAAGAGAATGTCAAAAACATATAACAAGAAAGTCAGACAAAGGGAATTCCAAGTGGGTGACCTCGTCTTGAGGGAGAACCCCAAGAATCAGCAGCAGAGAACCCAGAAAGGAAAATTTGAACCAAACTGGCTTGGTCCATACATTATTACTGCAGCATTTGGATCTGGTGCTTACCGCCTCTCCACCACTAAAGGAGAGCAACTCAAAGAGCCTATCAACGCTCTTCACCTAAAGAAGTTCTACAGCTGAGACATTGCTTGTATGCTCATGTACATACTTATTGGTCCTGAAAAAATCCTAAAAATTGATATATTGCAAAAAAATCCTAAAAATTGCAAAACGTCCTAAAAAAATGATCATCTTAGTGAAAACTTGGCAAACAGGCGCTTTGATGTATCTATTATCCTGGTGAAAACCTGGTAAATAGGCACCTTGATAATACAAAAAAAATAGAAAATGTGAAAAATACAAAAAAAAATGAAAAGATCAAAAATATAAAAAAAGAAAAAAAAAAGAAAAGTACAAAAAAATTGAAAAAGAGAAAAATGTGCCATTGATGAAAACCTGGTAAACAGGCGTCATGGTAGCAAAAATAGAATCTCTGCCAAGATGGTGAAAACCTGGTAAACAGGTGCCTCTTGTTTTCCTGAAGTAACATCTCATCTCAGCGTCGCTTGGCTCTTAGTTTCCTGCTTTTGTTTCCTTCCTTTCCTGCTTTAGTTTGTTTTCCTGCTTTCCTGCTTTAGTTTGTTTCCTGCTTTGGTTTGCTAGCTCATGCGCTTGTCTTTGAGTTTTCCTCAACTCTTCATAGATTGGAACTGGTTCACACTTGGGGGCACCTGCCTGGTTTAGGGGGCATTGTCCTATCGCTTTCGGAAACTCTTTTGAGCATTGGTCGCCAGTGGTTCCCACTATGCCTGCCTGCGGATACCTAGCTTTCGTTCGATCTCTCTTCTTTGGGATTTCTCCCTTTTATCAATCACCAGTGATTCTCATTACGTCTGCCTACTGTCATTATCTCATTGAGACTTCAAACGTTATCTTTCCGAATCGACTTTAATCCGCTTGAACACGAACTTGAACTGAAACTTAAACTAAATGTGTGTTCCTTTGAGGCTTGTTGAGCTTTGTTTTCTTTGAGTGGTTGTTTGTTTGCTTTGATCTTTTCTTTGTTTTCTGCTTGCTGGTTTAGTTCCAATGATCTGAGAAATCTACATAAGAGGGGTGTCCATCTGTAAGAGCCTCCATCTCGTATTGGATGGCCATGCGTACCTCGACTCCTTTTATATGGATGCTTTGGTGAGGTTGGTTCTTCTCCTTGTCTTTTGAGTGACTTCTTTCTGCTACTGATGAAATTGTAAACGCTCATCCTGTTAAGTGAACGTAAGGGTCATTGCGAGCAATCTTTGGCAAAAGAAGGAACTCCTGCGTGCTTGGTGTGTTTGTTCGCAAGAGACATTCAGGTCATTCTAGCATTTATGCTCTAATGCTTATGTTAACTTGCTAGATTAAAAGGAATAGGTGTTCAGGTCATTCTGGCTTCTTGTGCCTTAATGCTTACACCTTATTCTGACAAATTTAAGACTCATGTCATATTCATATTCTCATGATAGCGATATTAGTAAGGATTGTATGACATCTTGCGATTGTCCGAACTTGAAAGGCTCTATGATGATAAATACGGTGAGTCCAACAACCAATTCCTAGGGTTTGCATTTTCATTTTAAGCTTGCATCTTTAGCTTAGGCTTTGAACTTAAGACGATGCCTTATTTACTCTCTTAATAGTCTTCATCAAAGGCTCTCAGCTATTGCCTCGGGTTCTTCTTGGTTGCACAAGTATCCGGTCTTCATTGTCGATCCTCGAACATATCTATCCTTTGATTAGTACCTGTTAAATATTGCTACAATCCTGCATGAGATGATTAGTACCATATCTATTGCATTTTATTTCCATCCATAAACTTGTTGCATCTGCATCAACATGTGTATCCGCTATAAGCATAAACCATTTATCTATCACTACATTGCATACATTTCTATTCATACATCTAAAGCATATAAGAGCACATCTCCTAAACATCATACATTCAAGTAATTTGCAACAAGTACAATGATATCAACAGAATCATCGATCTCATATATATATATCTCTCAATCCAAATGTCATATACAAAGAGGTGCTACTCGAGCATAGTACCAAAACAACAAAAATGAGCTATGATACAATCAAGATCCACTCCCACTAGGAGGGGGTGGAGGTGGAGGAGCCTGCTGTCCTAATGTCTGCGGTGGTGGCATCGGTCTCTGTGGAGGAGCCTGTGAAGGAGCCTGTGAAGGAACCTGTGGAGGAGCCTGTGGAGGTACTAGGGGAGGAGCCTGGGGAGCCCCAGCATACTCAAAAAATGGAGGCACCTGCTCTGATATATCTGGAACAGCCCCGTAGTATGCTGCATAGTAATAAGCCGCCTGGGCGGCCTCATATCTCGTCTCTAATCTCGAATGTGCTAACTCCGCCCGTAGCTATCTAATCTCTGCATCCCTATCTGCTACTTGAGTCTCCTCTCGGATAAGACGCGTGTGAAAATCATCACGCTCATGCTGCACCTACCGTACTCTCTCTCAGCTCTTCCTGAGAGCCTCCTGCACCTGTCCTACACCTGCTCCAGCTGCCACGTCTTGCATGTCAGTATCCTCCCCCTGTGGTACCTACTAGGATATATCAGCTGTATGTGGTCTCGTGGACCTCTGCTGTGTACCGCTACTCCCTGCTCTGGGATCTGAGCCCATGGTCCTAGCAGGGATGCTCACTTGTCCTGATCGGGGCCTCAAAACTCTCTACCCAGGTCTCTGCTGTGGTGCCTGCTGCTGTATAGGCTGCTCTACCTGCGCCTGCTGATCCTGTGCTGCCTGCTGCTCCTGTGCTGCCTGCTGTTGTTGTGGTGCCTGCTGCTGCTGTGCTCCTATGCCAACTGGATCTGTGAACCTCGGATGAGGCCGTGCAATCAACTGGTCCCTGTATGCAGGTGTCACCCCTGCATTGGTGACATCCACCATGTAATCCCATCGTGCTGGTGGGATGCGTGACTCTATCGCGCATCGCCCTGGATCCAATCGTGCACGCCACCCCTTCTTCTCCTCGTCAGAGAAGCGAGCGTAGGGGCAATACTCCTGTGAAATATCCTGCTGTCTGCCAAACTGGCGCAGGACACGTGTAACCACGAATCTCTCAATCATCTGAATAGTTCATCCAATCAGTGGACGTGATACAAACATGGTAGCAAACCCTCTCTGAGCATCATCCTAGGGCTCAGTAGCTATCCAAGGTCTCCAAACTACAGCGACCATGTCATCCAACTGTGCTCTCCACTGCTCTGTCTTACCCAACAGGGGCTGGGTCATCACACCTGAATATCTGTAAATATAAGGCTCCAGCACCTATCGCATATCATGGAATAGGGGTCTACAAATGGGGAGGTGCTCCCAGGCCTAGACCTGTAAGATGAAGACTCCTGCCGCCATCGATCTCGCACCTCTGTACATAATCTCATGCATCTCGTGATACATGTGTGCCAGCATACACTCCCCCCATCCAAATCTCACAGTTGGTCTATCCAACATCCTCTGCAGCATAGTACCCCAACCACACTCTAGTCCATGCTGACCTCGATCAGGTACGAGGTAACAACTCAGAAATATAGCCAACACAACCTCGAATGGATGCGCTCCACCGTATCTGTGCACCAGATCCTCCCAGGAGATGGCCCGACCCATCACAAGATCATCCCTGAAGATAGTCCTCAAGGCCACTGTACCCTAAGGCAGCTGTGTATTGTACTCAACACGAGTACCATGAATGGGTATCCGCAGGATCCTATATATGTCCTCGGTGGTCACTGTCATCTCCCCCATCGAAAAATGAAATGTGTTCATCTCCGAATGGAAACGCTCTACCAATGCAGTAAGAAGACCGTGATTCACCCGAATGTCGGGTAACTCACGCAAATATCCCAAGCCCAGAGCATCAATGTGAGCACTCTCAGCATCTGTCAGTCTCTGAACTAATGTAGTAATAACCGGGTGATGTGCTCGAAATGCGATATCTGAAAAGTCAACCTACAAAGCAAATGACGACACTGGGTCAGTAACTCAATCATGTCGGTTTTCACTACTACAACAACAACTCCAGTAGAGTATCTATCCTATGACAAGGCTCTACAAGACTTTATTTGGCTGATTTCATGCAAATCTGATAAAATTTGGCCACCTGCAATAGTCTTTCGTGCGAGAAAAGTGTTCCTTCGCATGAGACAACTACCACTTCGCGCGAGAAAACTACCATTTCGCGCGAGAAAATAGAATTCTCGCATAGAAGATCCCTTTAGTTCGCGCGAAGTTCTATCATTGGAGCTTGTTAGTTCGCGCGAGAAAACTACTTTATCGTGCGAAATGAAACCTGCCTTCGCGCGAGAGAACTACTTTCTTGCGCGAGATTTCAATCATTTTACATTATGCGAATTTTTTTTAAAAAAATCTAACCTATCACGCTATACGAATTGAAATATAAAGCAGTTTATCGACTACTTACAGGTGCGTCATACTCTGGTGGCCGGGCATGTCATCGAGAACGCTCAAATCGGTGTGTATGTAGTGGCAGACCCTCCATTTCTTTATCTTAGAGCTCAGAATCACTAAAAGACAACGCTGAATAATGATTTGAAAATGACTCCTCCGACCCTTATATAGCTTTTGACCTAATTTTTCAAAGTGCTCCGTTTTACTTGAAAATTGCACCCTTTGCTAAATCGACTATTTTGAATCCATTTTCGGGATTGAAATCAAAATCTGACATCTCTAAGTGGCTCAAAATTGTGTTTTAAATATTGGACTCCTTCTGGATCGGATGCTTGTGCAGTCAACCTTCTGGTGTCATTTTCTTGCCAGATCCTCATCTTTGCATCATGTTCTCAAATCTTTGCTTCTTTTCATCAAGTCAACCCTAGTCAAAATTTGGTCAACTATGGTCAAACTTGGTCAACAGGACCTCTACTTTGCTCCGTTTCACTTCTGTAGCTTCACGAATCTAGTCTAATTGCTTTTGCTCTGCAATCTCTTATTGTTTATCATCTTTCTGACATGTCATCTTTCAATTTCACTCCTGAGGGGGTAGGATGATTACATCATTTGAATCTTGTCGAATCTATTCTTGAATCAGTCTGATTTGAATCATCAGTTCTCATCGCTTGGGGCATCTTGGTGCCTCGCATCTTGTTATCTTATCATCCATCTTTTAGGTATCTGAGCAATCTAACTTAGATCCTCAAGGGCCAAAATTCATTCTGGAGATGGTTCTTGAAATCTTTTGGGTATTGGGGCAATCTAACCCTAATTCCTGGGAGTCAAGCTTTGTTCTGGAGATGACTCTCGAAATCTCTTTTAGACCGTTATCTGGGCAATCTAACCTGGGTCTCAGAGGACTAAGCTTCGTATTGGGGCAATCTAACCCTGATTCGGAGATAGTCCTAAATCTGCATCTTCATCAATTGGTATTGGGGCAATCTAACCCCGATTCCGGTTCTCTTTTAAAGATTGTTGTCTTCGCAATCTAACTTAAACTTCAGAAAATTCATGCTTTGATCTACTTTCATCTGTCACTTCAGACTATTCTTTGAATCAACGCGCTGTTTTCACATCAATTCAAAGAGGGGCAAATGTAATACCCCAAAATTGGCACCTATTTAATTTCATCAATTTTGGTGCATTATCTCGATTTTACATCACCAAAGTCCTAGTTCCCTAGGCAATTTTCTCTCCTATCTAACTTAATTTGACTTGATGTCAATTGCAAAGACCATAAATTGCAATAATCAAATGCTAAAATAATTCCTAAGTCCTAGACTTTATTTGGCTAAATAATCTCTATGATAAGTTAATTTAATTATGAAGTCCTAAGTACTTTTAATTAAATTAAACTCCACCCCCTTTAGCTAAATACCCTTGAAAGGAATTAATAAATATTTAGTTAATTGAATGGACACCTCTTTATTTGAATTTAATAATTCAAATTACTCGAAAGGTCACTCCCCACATGTGGCAAATTTCATTCTTTTAATTAAATAATTCATACCTTTTTTGTCTCAAAGGGAAATGAAGAGTCAGGAGTTTCAAATCAAGAAACTCTTCATTCCTCTCCCGAGCTTTTCTATTTAATGAGCCTCTTCTTCTCATTGAAAAAAAAAGACAATTTTGAGAGTAAAGGCACTATAGTGAATTTTTGATTGAATTTCAAGCTTTCATTTGCAACTAGTTTAATTTCTCATTCTAGTGTAATTGCATTTCTCATTTAGATTAAATTTGCTTAATTGTTCTTAGATTAAGATCATTTTTATTCCAAAATCAACTAAAAAATCTGCATTTCATATCTTCTTTCAAGTACTTTAGATTAATTGCATATTTTTCTCAAAGTATTCTTAGATTAATTGCATTCATCTTAGTTTGATTCTAGCTTTGCATATCATCTTTATGGCTTTCTTGGGAAATCCTCCATTGTAGTAGCGGTCTGATGGTTGTTGGTTCTCCAATCTGAGAGCGATTATACACCCCCGCTTGCATAGGAGGCAACAGGTCGCTTCCTCACGAATTTCGGATTGAATAATTCATATTCTCTTCGTAATTTGACCATAGGAGTAATGACTATGTTGCGTATGTGGTTGATTTAGAGGTCACATTCAAGCACACACAGGTATAACCCCAAGCATACCTCTCAGATACTTAAATATATCCTTAGGAAAAGGTTTTGTAAATATATCTGCAATCTTCTCTTTTGTACTTATATACTCAAGTCTGACTTCTTTCTCTACAACTTTCTCTCTCACTACATGATACTTTATTTTTATATGCTTTGTCTTAGAATTTAGTATAGGATTCTTAGACATACTAACTGTACTGGTGTTATCACATTGTATAACAACAGGCTCATCAAATTTTATTCCAATATTCTTCAACATTTCTTTCATCCATATTAGCTAATTATAATTGTTTGTTGCTGCCACATATTATACTTCTGATGTGCTTTGTGAAATACAATTTTGCTTCTTGCTTATCCAAGAAACCAATCTTCCTCCAAGAAAAAATGCTCCACCACTTGTACTCTTTTTTTCATCAACACTACCACCCCAATCTGCATCTGAATATGCACATAGGGTAAAGTCATCAGATTTTTCATACCACAATCCATATTCAATTGTGCCTCTTAAGTACCCTAGTATCTTTTTTATTGGTGCATAATGTGATTCTCTAGGATCAGCTTGAAATCTTGCAATAATTCCAACCGCATGTGATATGTCTAGTCTTGTATGAGTTAAATATTGTAATCCTTGAATCATAGATCTGTACTTCTTATGTTCAACTACAAGAGTCTCATCTATGCTAGATAACTTGTGTCTAGTTACCATAGGTGTTCCAATTGGCTTATAGTTCTCCATTCTGAATCTCTTCAATAAGTCATTCAAGTACTTTATTTGATTTAAGAATATACCATCACTATTTTGTGTTATCTGCAATCCTAGAAACTATTCCATCTCACCAATCATACTCATTTCAAATTCAGTCTTCATTTCATCTACAAATTTATCACCGACTTCATCTTCTCCTCCAAAGATAATATCATCAACAAAAATAACTACAACCAACAAACCATTTTCAATTTCTTTCATATACAAGTTGTTGTCTTTTGTGCCTTTAGTAAATTCTAATTTTGTCAAATACTTATCCAGTCTTTCATGCCAAGTTCTAGGTGCTTGTTTAAGTCCATATAAAGCTTTCTTTAGTTTACATACCATGTCTCCTTCATGAGTTAAGGGAAAACCTTCAGGCTGCTCAATGTAAACTTCTTCTTCTAACTCTCTGTTCAAAAATGTTGACTTCACATCCATCTGATACACTTTAAATTTCTTATAAGCTGCATAAGACAAAAACATTCCTACTACTTCAATTCTTTCTATAGGTGCAAAACTTTCTTCATAGTCAATTTCTTCTTGCTGTGAGTATCCTTTACATACCAATCTTTCTTTATTCATTACAACTTCTCCTTGTTCATTCATCTTGTTCATGAATGCCAATTTAGTTCCTATAACATTCTTATCTTTAGGTCCAAGGACCAATTCCCAAGTCTTGTTCTTCTCAATTTTATTTAGTTCCTCCTTCATAGATTTAATCCAATTTTCATCTTCACAAGCTTCACTAATAAATTTAGGTTCAATTTGAGAAATTAAACACAATTGTTCTTGTACCTTATTTCGTGTTAGAACTCCTCTGTCTATGCTCCCAATAATCTTCTCTATAGGATGATTGCTTGATAGATTCCTATTAGGTGTCATTGTCTCATTTCTTGCTTCAGCTATAGGTTCTTATATGATTTCCTCAATGTAGCTTTCATTTTGCAAATCACTATTAGTTTCATATAATAATTCGACATTTTTTGGATTAGTTCTAGGATGACTTCCTTCATCTGATTCATAATCAAGAATTCTTTCCTGGATTTTGAACTTTTCATCAACTTTAACATTTTCACTCTCAACAATAGTTTTAGTTCTTTTATTGAAACATCTATAAGATTTTATCTTCAATGATAACCAAGAAATATAACTTCATCACTTCTAAGGTCAAACTTTCCAATGTCATCATCTTTCTTAATATAACATTTACTTCCAAAAATTTTGAAATACTTAACTGATGGTGCATGTCCAAACCATAATTCATAAGGTGTCTTGTTTGTGTCTACTCTGATGTGTACTCTGTCCATTGTATATACTGCTTTATTCACTGCTTCTCTCCATAATTCTTTGCCAAATCATTTCCAAATGTTGTGGCTCTTGATTCTTTAGTCACTAACCTATTTCTTCTTTCTACAATCCCACTTTGTTCAGGTGTTATAGGAGCTGAAAACTATCTTTTAATTTACCATTCACTTCACAAAAAATGTTAAATTCTTTTGAAGTAAATTCTCCACCTCTATCTAATCTCAAACATTTAATCTTCATTCCATATTCATTCTCAACTTTGTTCTTAATTACTCTAAGCTTATCAAATACCTTAGATTTTTCTTTAAGAAATACAATCCACATCATTCTTGTAAAATCATCAACAAGAATCATAAAATACCTTTCTCCATAGAATCATCTACTCCCTATGGGACCGCTCAAGTCTATATGAACAATTTCCAACTTCTTTGTTGTTGTAAACTTCTTGCTAGGAAATGAGCTTCTCTTCTGCTTAGCCATCACACATTCTTTGCAAATCATGTTAGTAGGTTTCATAATTTAGGCAAACCTCTTACTGCAAGTGTAGTACTCACTTTCACAATGTTATCAAAGTTTATATGACAAAATCTTTTGTGCCATAACCAATTGTCATCAATCTTAGTAATGAATAATGTCATCTTAGTAAGATTCAACTGAAATACATTACCTCTGGTTCTTGATCTAGTACCAATCAAATTACCATCCTTGTCTTTGATTACACAAGTTTTCTCAGTAAACCGAATTGATATCCTTTATCAACTATTTGTCCAACACTCAAAAGATTATGTTTCAATCCATCCACAAAGTAAACATCATCAGTGTTAGTCTTTCCATCAAGAGTAATAGATCCTATTCCTTTGATCAAACAAGATGCATTGTTTCCAACTCTAACAATTCCTCCATCATAATTGTTAAACTTTATGAATTTCTTCATGTGTCCAGTCATATGATGTGAACAACCATTTTCTATAATCCAATTGGATTTCTTTTCTACTTGAGAAACTAAAGCTTTTTCTTCCTTAACTTCCGTTTAAGAGTTTTTTTCTTTTATTGCTACAAATCATATATCATCATTCTCATTATCACTTTCACTTAGAGATTTCTCCATACTAGCTTCAAATTCTTCATCATTAGCATAATAACATTCTTTAGATCTTCTAGGTTTAAAGTTCTTTCTATACTTCTTTACTCTCATAGGACATTTAGATGCAAAATGACCATATTCTTGACAAGTCCAACATTTAAAATTTTTCTTACCATTTGGTTCTCTTTTCACAAGCAACGCAATTCCTTCTTCAATATTTTTGTCTTCTTCATTCCTAGGTCTTTTGCTACTAGCATGATCTCCACTCACACTTATGCTTCTTGAAAAAGTAGGGTGAATACTCAGTGCGTTGAATGTTGTCTCTATTCTTGGTAGATCTCCTGATTGTCTCAAGTTCATCTTTGCTGCTTCTAGTCCTCCGAGAAGGGTTTGTCTGGTGAAATTCTCAGTACAAGGTGTAACTTGTTCAATCATCTACACTGTCTTCTTAAATACAGGAGTTAGTGTCCTTAGAATTTTCCATATCACTTCATTCTCTATCTTGGTTCCTTCAAAGGATTTTATACCTGCAACAATTTTGACATTCTACCAATATAGCTTCTAATAGATTCATCTTCCATCATTCTTATATCCTCAAATGCACATATCCAATTATGTAATCTGACTTTCTTTTCATGTTCATCACCTTCAAAAGTATATTGTAAAGCTAACAAAATTTCATGAGATGTTTTTAGATATTTTACCTGACTGTACTCATTTTCAGAAGGGGTTGACAAGAGTGCTTCTCTGGCAAGTATGTTGCACATGAACATATCTCCCTCCTCATTAGTATGTTCTTCAATTTTGTCTTCATCAATGATAGTCTTCTTGTTCTTTGTGATTAACAAGTATCCTGGTCCTAAACAAAGAAAATGTGTCTTCATCCTTTCTTTCGAGCTGTCAAAATTTACTCCATCAAACTTAGGGATTTCTTTCCTAAAATGACTTTCCATGGATCTCCTCAAGTTGTTAAAATTTTCCTTCAAGGACCTGTTTCTCCAATACCAATTTTTAGAAACTAAAGTCCACCAAGATAACTAAGAGGGAGGGTGAATCAGTTATCAGATAAATACAAATTTTATCACTTTTAATAGATTTTAACCATGTAAGAAATATAATCAACAACCATAGAAAGATATACATACACAATGACATAATAACACAAGATATGTTGACTAGGGAACCTCTTGATCAAAGAGTAAACCCCGGTGGGAATGATTCCCACAAAAGATGCACTAATATGAAATTTTTGTGTGAGTGGATGGAATCCATTAGGAGTCTTATGAAATACATTCAGTAGATATGAATCTCTATTAGGAGACTTTGAATCTCAGTTACAAGATTCTAACCCTGTTAGGAGTTATGGAAGACAGAAGGACCCACTGTCCAAATAGCTTCAAGGGCAAGATCACTGAACACACTGTCCAACTAATCTCTATATTACTGAATAGAATAATACCAAAAGATTACTGATCTCAACAACTTATCACTTCTCCTCTGACTATGCCAAACCCCACCAACTTCTTCATCAGATCTCAATACCAGATCTCTATACTTCTCGTATCCTCTTACAATAAGTACTGCACAATTCCATAATTCACTTTCACAAAATATTACACAATATTACATTACAATAAGGAAAATAATCCTTCCTTTATACAACACTCAAATAATTAAAAATGAGTCAACATACAAATTACAAAATAAAATCTTCCACACGTTGCACAAAAAATCCATAATTACATAAAATTGTCGGCTTCCAATTAAGATAATTCTTCACTCATGTGACCTCTGAGCTTGATGTCATGTCCACATCACAATAATCATGTCTTTATCATCTGTATAACTTCACATGCCTCTTATTCTATCACAATTAGGAGATATCATCTGATTTCCATAGACCGCTTCTTAGGAACACTACCTGAATACTGCTTCCACTGAATTACACATAACTCTCATGAATAGATGAATTTTTGTATGAGCTCTTAACCATGATCTTAGAAAACATCATATATTAATTCCTCAACTTTGTATAGCTATATATTCAATATCCCACATGTGTTAATACAAACACTATCTGCTTCATTGCTAATCTTCAATAGATCACTGTGTTGACATCAATGACAATCATAGTCATGAATGCAACAACAACTACTACAGAATGGATGTGAGTACTCCCCCATAAGATATAGTTAGCATTCATTCCTAACAAGATAGATCTTAAATTAGGGTACCATCAGTTGACGATTGTGGATAGTGATATTCATAAGACTGCATTTCACACTAGATATGGCCACTATGAGCTCATTTTGGTTCCATTCGGTCTTATGAATGCTCTAGTTGTATTCATGATCCATATGAATGGATTATTTTGTACCTTCCTTGACACATTTTTAGTAGTGTTCCTCAATGATATATTTATTTATTCAAGGGATGAGAGGGATCAAGAAGAGCACCTAAGAAAGGTATTGGAGTTCTTAAGAGATAATAAATTGTTTGGTAGCTTGTCGAAATTTGCATTTTTCAAACCAGAGGTCAAGTATCTTGGACATGTTATATTTGATGATGGGATCTCAATGGATCCATCCAAGATAGAGGCTATTATGAATTATCTAGAACCTACCACTATCACCGAGGTTAGGAGTTTCATGGGTCTATCTGGTTACTACAAGCGGTTTATTGAAGGATTTTCTCAGGTAGCACACCCTGTCACTTCTCTTCAGTAAAAGGGAAAGAAGTTTGAGTGGACAGAGAAGTGAGAGAGATCTTTTTAGGAGTTTAAGAGAGAACTCAACTGTGCACCTATTCTTGTAGTACCAAATCCTCCAATAGACTTTGTGGTTTGCACAAATGCATCTTTGGATGGACTAGGGGAAGTCCTTATGTAGGGTGGTTGAGCTATAGTCTAAGTCCAGGAAACTAAAGACTCGCGAGCTTAACTACCCCACCCATAACCTCAAGCTTGCAGTAGTGGTACATGCCTTAGTATGACGATGATATTTTCTTTTAGTCCACATCGGTTTGAGCTTCATTTAGATCATGAGAGCTTGTAGTATATCTTCTTGTTACTTAATAGAGGAGATGGGTGGAGTTATTGTGTGAGTTTAGTTTTAATGTTCATTACATCAAGGAGAAAGAGAACCTTGTCGCAAATGCCTTGAATAGGAGACATCATGAGCTTTCTTCTATGTCTACTGGCATGGATTTGAGAGATCACATCCTTCATCAATTGCATAAGGATGAGACGTATGTAGAGATTTTTGAGCTGATTCAATCTCAGAGACCCCTTGAAGGGAGGTACTCAAGGTATTCATTGGAGTCTAATGGGCTCTTACATCACAAAGGATGCATTTATGTACCTTCTTCTAGAGGATTGTGTGTGATTATTATGCTAGATTCCCATAAAGCCCCTTATGCAACACATCTCAGAGTAAAGAAAATGCATGTTGATTTGAGGTAGTTGTATCATTGGCTAGAAATGAGATTACAAATTGATGAGATGGTAGCTAGGTGCCTAGATTGTCAGAAGGTAAAGATGGAGCAAATCCATCTAGGTGGACTTCTTTAGCCTCATGAGGTACCTAAGTGGGAGTGGGACACCATTTTGATGAATTTTATTATTGGTCTTCCTACGTCATCTCGCTGCCATGATGCTATCATGGTGACAGTTGACAAGTTGACCAAAGTGGCTTACTTCTCACTCATGTGTACTACCTTCACTACACCAGTTGTGGCACATGTGTTCTCACAATATATAGTCAAACTTCATGGTGTACCTCATAAGATCATTTTTGATAGATATTTTATTTTTATGTCATCATTTTGGAGAGAATTGTAGGCAGCTTTGGGCACTAGGCTCAATTTTCGTATAGCCTATCACCCTAAAATAGATGGACATACTCAAAGGGTCAATCATGTGTTAGAGGACATGCTACGTATGTATGTGATGGATCATCAGACCCGGTGGGAGGATTACCTACACCTAGTTGATTTTTCCTACAAAAATGGGCATCATATGTCATTGGGTATGTCTCCTTACTAGGCTCTTTATGATATACCATGCAGGACACCATTGAGTTGGGATAGGATTGAGGATAGAGTTTCCATTGGTCTAGAGTTAGTTAGGGTCATGGAGCAATAGGTGACCTTGATTAGGCAACATCTTAGAGAGGCTCTAGATAGGTAAGATAAGTATGTTGATTCAAAGAGGATAGATCGAGCTTATATGGTTGGAGATAGATTCTTTTTGAGAGTGCAGCTACATAAGAGTCCAATCCATTTTGGAAAGGGCTCTAAGCTTGCACTTCAATTTTTTGGACCTTTTGAGATCCTAGAGAGGATAGGAATAGTAGGCTATCATCTAGCCTTACCACCTAGCATGTCATGCATCCAGGATGTGTTTCATGTTTCAGTTTTGAGGAAGTATATTTATGATGATTCTCATATTATAGATTGAGATGCCTTGCAAGAAGAGTCAGACAGACAATTGGTTCTAGAGCCCATTCGTATCTCAGCGCAATGAATCTTGACCCTTCGAGGTAGAGAGCAAGACCAAGTTAGGGTCCATTGGGATTTCTATGACGAGGTGATAGCCTCATGGGAGGATGCAGTTTAGATGAGCTCTCAGTACCCCCACCTCTTTCATGAACTCCAAGAGAACGTTCATGCCTAGAGGGGGAGGATATGAGGCCTACTCTAGCCCGTCATAGTTTAGTTTAGATTCTTTAGTGATATTTTGATTTTGGAGATATTTAGAATTACCAAACATGTGTTATTATTTAAGGATTGATAAATCCTATGTTGTTATTCTATACTTTTATTTGGTTGATTATTGTGCTTAAGTTTATGCTTTATGATAGTTGATCTAGATAACTTCTATGTTAAGGAGTATGATTTGATGATGTAGTATGATGGATATATTAGATGTTTATGATGCAAAATTGATTCATAAATTCATGTTTATACATATTGGAATCAATTACAGATGTTGTTTGAAGTAATGGTGAAACATTGGAAAATGTAAGTGCTAGTTGATATGTGTTTAATTTATATCATTTACCTTTCTATGTTATTTTGAGTATTTCTTGGACCTACTGATGGTTTCAATGAGTGTACAAGAAATTGACCATGGATCTAAAATACGGAGAATAAAGAGTGGACCTATGTGTTATGAGTAAAAGTAAGGTTATGTCTAGTGAAGAGACAAGAACCTCATTGTCATGTATTCTATTTATAAAAGTAATGTTGCATGGTTGTATTTAATTAAGTAATTGTAAATTTTGGGCATGAAAATTATTAAAAAGAAATAGTTTGCAACACATAAAACACTAACCAAATGATAGACAAAAGAGTCACAATAGGAGAACGCAACCCCAAAAACCTACATAAACATAACTAACTATGCATTCTTCCTAATAACATCATCATTAATACTCCTTACTTTATTAATTATACTATCTACTGGAATAATTTCCTTATCTCTTCTCATGAGTCTAGTAGGAGGGCCTGGAAGAATATCTTTGTTTGTGCTACCAAGAGTAGTAGCTGCATCCACAGTGGATCCAACATCTTTATGATGTACCATTCTTGCAAATTTGATACTGACGAAGGGAGAAGTAGAGCCTCTCTTAGATAGAGCTTGAAGGGCTTCCACTTGTGCATTAAGTTTCATGAGCCTTTCTTGGAATTATCCATTGCAAACTATGAACAGTGCCTCCTTAAACCATGTTGATAGTTCATGTTAATATTATTTTTTTAGTTTTGAAAATAAATTATTTTAATTTATCCAGTTCGTACACATTATTTATTTATTGATTCTTAAGATTTATATTATATAAATAATAAATATATTATCTCAATAATTAACTATATGCTTAGGATTTTAAATAATAAAATTTAGACTTGTATTTTTTTTAAAGAAAATTCTTATTTATTTCATTAATTATTGTAATATTATATACAAATAAGTAATTTTAAGAATAAATAAAAAAGTTATATTATTATTATTCTTTTTTTAAAATAGCTATAGATAAATCACACTAATTGTTATAAATATAATTATTTTTAAATAATAAAAATAAATATTATAATCATTCATAAATATAAATTGAATTAATGAATTGAGTTGATAAACCTCTTTTCTTGGTCTTGTTCTTTCCTACCCATACTCGCAGCGAATGGGACACTAGCTGTAACTTAAAAATTTATAATAATAATAAAAATTGACCATATCCATATATATATATATATATATATATATATATATATATATATATATATATATATATATATATATATATATATATATATATATATATATATATATATATATATATATATATATATATATATATATATATTATAAATTGATATTTTATTATTTTTCTTATGAAAATTTAAATAATATTTCTTTGTGGTATCTTCCCCTCTGTAAATAGATATCACTTGTTATTTCTATTTTTATCCTTCTTTATACTCTTTTCTCATTATCTACCTCTCCTTTCCGTATTTCCTCCTCCTTTATTTCTCTGTTTCTCTGTCCATCTTTCCATATTCCAAACATAACATGACTCTATTAATAATAGAACTTAATTATTGTCATATTTAAGAAATTTTATTTCAATATTCCAATAATTGAACATATTATAGCTATCCTATAAATTGTCTCTTATACAGCACAAAAGTATGCCCCTAATGAACCTTACACATCTGTTCAACCTATCCATTGTACAAAAAGATGCAATTGCTAGTTATAATCCCATACAAGAAGAATGATTACAAGGAGAATGGCTACGAAATTACTGATAGTCGTACAAGGTGCCAGTATCGGCTACACAGATTTTTCTTTACGCGAGATAAGAAGCTTCTTTATGTGGTTAACTAGCTCTCCCATATACGCCTCTTGACGTCCTGTGTTGAGCTCTATTACACCACGGAGCTCTCTCACCCTCGATCGAATCTGTTCCCCTTTCTCTTCATTACCCATCACCCTCCAAACTGCCTTACACACCTCCTCCCTTCTAAAACTCCCTTCCTCATTCCTCTCCACTTCAATTCCGCCATTCAATTCGAGTGCAATCAGTCGGCAGTTAAGCCCCTGTTCATGACGCAACGGGATTAAAACTAACGGCAACCCAGAATGGAGCCACGCTTCCATCACCGAGCTCCACCCGCCGTGCGTCACGTAGCTTCCCACCGATGGATGTGAAACGATACTCACCTGAGGTACCCACCCGCCAACCACAAGCCCCCGGTCACGCGTCCGCCCTTCGAAACCCTCCGGCAGCAACGACAGCGCCGAGGAAGTCCCGTCAGAAGATCGCAGAGACCAGAGAAAGGGCAGCCCGGCGTCCTCCAGTGCCACCGCCAATTCCGTTATCTGCTCCGCCGACAAAAACGACTCGCTCCCGAATGATACAAACACCACTGAGGAGGGAAGTTGTTTGTCCAGCCACTCTATTAGGCAATTTCCCGACGTATCCTCTTTTGCCGCGCTGGCTTCAGGCAGCATCAGTGGACCAACGGAAATCACTGGCTTTCCAGTGATGTGGCTGAGCCATTGCATATACTTGTCCTCCTCTTCAAAGCACGACTTTATCACTATTCCGCACGACTGCTGACAGCACGCCCACACACGGACGGCGAATGCAGTAAAGTTGCTCAAAAAGAGGCGCGCTTCGAGCAGCCTCCAGGAGATAATAGGTGTGGGATAATCCATCGGAGGTTGGCTCAAATCCTCCGCCTGCAGGTCCCTGCCGCTTGCTGCCCGCTTACAATGGCCCAGAATGTAAGCGATTGCCGCCGGACTGTACACGGAGAAGACAAAGCTCGGTATTTCCAGCTGGGAAGCCACGGTGGCAGCCCAAGGCGCTACGATGTCGTGCACTAGAAAACATGGCGAAAGGCGCCGCAAAAGAGTCTCCAACGGCTTGTCCAGTTGATCGAATGCCATGTGAAGGAGATGGGCTGATTCTGGTTTGATGTCTGCTGTGCATTCGACGCCGGGGGGAAGTCCGTGTACAGAGGGCAACGGCAACTCCAGCAGATGGATGGGTTCCCCGTGCAGGCGAGCTCTTATTCGGGATATATTGACTGGGGTTGATACGATCGACACTTCTACGTCCCCGTGGCTCGCCAAGGCCTTGGCAAGATTTAAGAAAGGAAAAATATGACCTTGTGCCAGCCATGGCAGCATCACTACCTCAACTTGTGATTCTCCTCCCATACTTGCATCCAGGTTTCCCACTTCTGTAAGAATCTGCTTCCTTAATAATCCGTTTCAAGTTTTTGCCCACCTAACTGTCAAATATTCCATATTGGAAATTGTTGCCTCTCCACCTTCAAAATCTTTTTATAAATCTGAAGAACGCGACGTCTACTCATATTTAATTCATAGATTTGACACCATTATCAGTTTATTGAATTATTGAGATAACGAGTAACAAAAGGGTCAGTATCAATTATTGACTCTTCTCCCATACTGCACTTGCATTCAGGTTTCGCACTTCTCTACGATCTGCTCCTTATCTCAAGTTCTTCCCCACCAAACGGTCAACTTTTGAACAATTTAAAGTTCAGACAGTCCATAATAAATATTTTTCTATTTACTAAAAAGTGATAAATATTTATCTATTTATTCCATATTCTTCAAGGAAGAGAAAAAAATGGTAGAAACACTGGGAAAGGGGTGAATGGGTAGATTTTGTTAAATGTAGAGGATGCCACACAAACACGGGGGAAGACGTGAGAAGGAAGATTTGGTTCAAATGCAGAGGATACCACACAAATTTCTGGTTGTCATTTTAAGAGATTTTTTTGTGAGTGACAAGCGAACAACCAATTGTGCTTTAATTCTTTTTCTGTCAAATTTACTTGGGAAACTAGAGCCGTGCAAAAACAGTATCGTTCCACATGGGCAATGCCCAATCACAGGTTTTTAAGATACAGATGATAAGATGAGTAGTAGCCTCAGTTGAACGTGTGTCAGCATTTGTCCTTTCTAAATGACAGCTCATCTCCATTCACGGAAATGATTATGCAGCCGACAAATTCTACCGAATTCGACAGTTTTATAACATTTATTAATTAAATTAAAGCTAAAAAGTAATTGTTTGTAAATCTTAATTAAATTGATAAATGTCATAAAACTGTCGAATTCGATTGTATAGCCAATTCCTTCATCATATTCAGGTCATTGTTTACTTCAAACTTTTTTATAAATATTTGAACTATTTTACTATGGATTGAAATTGTTCTTTGTTTTCTATTTATTTATTCTTTTAGTAATTTTTTTTTTGTCTTGTACAATATTTAAATGGAATTTCTAAATTTAATAGGTAGTAATTTAATTTAATTTAATTTAGTTTAGTTTTAAATGTAATTTTATAACTTAATGGATTTAACGAAAAAGGGAAGGGTAAACATTTTTATGGTAGATAAGAATTGAAGATGTTACAAATAGTACTCTAGTGGGGTTTGAACCTTAATGGTGAGAATAATACCCCACAACTTAACCATCACAACATGTCAATGTCAATAATTTAATAGATGTGTTTCAATAGAACTTTATAATTTGCTATTTTAATTTGAATTGGTTCTTCTTTTGCTTTTATATTTTCTTTTTCTTTTCTTTTCGTTATCTTTAGATCAATTTCAAAGAAGGAATCTACTAATCTCTAAAATAATGGTGACACGGAAGGAGAGAAAATATGTATGGATTCTATAATTTTAAAAGCAATATGAAAACTATTAGTATTCTCCATACAGAAAAGCTTGCCTAAGACTTCATAACATTTAAGTGTGGTTGATCATTATTAATAAAGAATATATTACAATTATAATCATCTTAATCATCTCTTGCAATGAAGGGATATGCAAAAATAGTAAAATAATGTGATGTTTTGTTCCTAGCACCTTTTGTTGTAACATTTTGCTAGCTTCAAAAACAATGGGACTTGCATTTCATATCTAAAACATGTGGAGAGGTTAAGGTTTTTTTGTCACTCAATATAATGAAACTAAAAGACCAAAAACCTTAGATTTATCCTTCTTTGTGGCAAGCTATGAAGGATGAGCATTAGGGTAGGTGATAGAGAAGTCAAATTTTAGTTATAGATAACCAACAATTTTTTTTAAAATGTTGTAGTTGCTCTTCTGGATAGGTTGAAATACTCTCTTTCAATATGCACTCTAAGTTATTTTCCTAAAATTATGAAGTGGATTTTAATTCATTTAGAAAACTTAAAATTTTAAATATCCCCTACCATGTAGCCTTTCTATTCAAGTGTAAGTTCATGAATGATAAGTTGTGTTCTTTCTATTTTTGTTCACTCTAACCTTATTGTGTCACATGTTAATTTATGGTAGAGCATTTTTCTCAATTTTTTAAATGGAATGGTTTATTCATGGGTTACATAAAATTATCTAACATATTTATGAAGTTACTCTCATAGGGCCCTTAAGATTTTTTAAAAAAATTATTATCCACTTCTAGATAAAACCAATTCAATTCTATGTTTTAATTTTTGGTAGAGTGTATGTATTTTAAAATTACAAATGTAAGGGTCTGCTTATGATTTTTATGAAATGTTTGAGTGATTTATTAGAAGGCATCATGGGTCACACAATTTTCTTCTTCTAGATCCTGTTAGAACTAAAACCTATAGAGTCTATATGTTATTATAAACATCTCTTATCTATCCTTATGGAATTATTTCTAAACTGTTGGGGCCCTTGAGCCTCTTTTATTGCTATAAAAAATAAAATTCAATATAAACAAAAGTAGTTTACTTGTCTTTATCTACATGTCATATTGGTTGGAATATTATTATGAAAAAATCAATAACTCTAATAAATGTTGGTATTTATTAGAGAGATGCTTTTATCATGTATGCATATAAATACTAGTTAAATATACTATTCAATGTTTTGTTAAAATATAAAATGATAGTAATAATGTCTTACCTTATTTGTTATGGAAAAAAAATCACGAAAATATGACATATTCTTTGTCAATAATGAAAATGCACTTATGTGCATGTGTATTTTTATTTATATTTATACAAGATCATGTTAAAACATTATCAGTATATATTTTTTTTAATTGATTCGCACTCCCTTATTTTCCTCTTCTTCATAATAGATCATAAAATATGCTCCAAAATTTTGACTTCATATTTTTTTAAATGAAAGAACCTTATTAAATATTATAAAATTCTAAGATAATTAAGGCTATATATGGTGAGAATTGCACACATTGGTTTCATTAGTCTCATGTTTGAAATATGTTTAGACAATCACAAGCTTATTTCTAAATTTATTATATGCTTTTAGGCAATCCAAAAATAGGCTTGCGGTTGATCTTATGAATTGTGGAAATCTACTTGCTCCCCTTCTCCTCTTGATTTCAGATAGACAATTCTCACCTAAGATTGTTTTTTTAAAATAAATTTTATTATAGCTTTCAAACTATATCATTATTCACACATTTTTCGTAGTTGGAATGCAAACATTAATTAGCAAACCTACCATTAATTAAAAATATTATTTTCTGTAATACCACACATATAAGAAGGAAGACATATTTGTACTACTAAACAAAGTAAATCATATTTACTAATATCTTAATTCGTTGGCTTCCTATGGTGGCAAGGGAAACTACCATCATTCAAATTGAATAAAGATATTTTGGGATAAAGAAAGAAGAACAATTTTTTTTAGGGAAATAACCAATAGCATACTGAAAGATAGAAGAAGAGGATGACAACTTTAGAGGCACCAAGCATAGAGAAAGATAGAGGAAAATTGCAACATGTGACAAACAAAAGAGATGCTAAAAGAAGCATTGGTTTTGTGGTTTATCAAATTTTGATTTTTGTTTATGAAAACAATGGTTCTATATGTATTACCAGTTTGTGGGATGCAAAATCATGTAGAAAAATTCTAATTTTACAAGATCGTGCCAAAATCTTATATTCTCACCTATGTTACCAAAAACGTGAAATGAGAAATAGAACGATAATGACAACATAATGAGAAACACGATCTCTAGAAGTTGTGTATAAGAAATGGATATGTGTGTATATGTATGCGCACGCATGTGCACATGCACATATGCATATCCATGCATATAGAGATACATATACATTTTTAAATTATTTAAAAGATTCAAATAATTTTATAAAATTATTTAAAATGTTTAATTTATAAAGAAATTTATATTAATAACAATATATAATATAAATTAAATGAGGAAAATAAATTTAAAAATTTAAAATTTAAAATATTATTTAAAAATTTAAATTTTATTCTTTTATTTGAAAATTGTTTATATAAAACGTATCACAAAGTATAATAAATCCATCAAATACTATTATTAAAAAAGAGTAAACTAAAGTCATAGTTATTTCAGTTAAAAAAAAATCATAAACTGATTGATAAGTAAGAGATCATTGATGTCGGCTCCAGCTAGGAGATTATTTACATTGATATTTGTGCCCTCCAAGCTGGAGAAACGCCAATAAAAACTAATTTCTATTCAACTTGAAGTTAGGAATTAAGTTAGGGTAACTGATTTTAAAAATGTCAAAAGCTTAAAAACGGTGATGATAGTTTGGAAACGGTCGTCCGCAACATGAAACCCGTTTCAGCCATCGAAATGTGAAACAAAGGTCTCCCATTGCATTTCTAGCCACATATCTCCTCACAAACACATCTTGGTGGACTTGTAGGCCTTCATTAACTTTGCAATAATTTTAAAACAATACCTTAGAACCGGTTTCCCATCACGCACAAACAAACATGGACATAGAGAGACACATAGACATATACACGTACATATGTTCTTGATTATTTGGAATTTTACAAAAAAAATTACTCTAGTTATTTAGACATAGACATATATACATAGATAGATGAGTCATATAGACCTATAAAATATAATAGTGTTAAAGGGTTAGTTTATCATTTTATCATATCAAAAATTTTACGTATTTCATATGGAAGACTATTTATGATACCTTATTTAATTATTTTAATAGTTCTTTATATTTAAATTTTTTTTAAAATTAATTTCACATATGGAAAGAAAGCTATTTTCATATTTGGTTGTGTATAAGATTTTTGTATCAATGTTTTGGATCACACTCCATGATCTATCATTACAATTAGGAGAGCCAAAGGAACACATTGATGAATCATATAGTGCAATCCAAAACATTGATGCAAAATTCATGTACACAATTGAATCTGAAAACAACTTGTTCTCTATTAAATGATTTGTAGAAGTCTCTTAGCATTAATTTCACATATGTTGATACTTCAATCTACTAAATAAAAATAATATTAAAATAAAAATTATCTTTAAAAAATTAGTTTAAACTTTGAAACACTCAAGAACCCTACAACTTTTTATATATTTTTTATATACATAATGAATTCATTATGCAATCAAATTTTAAAAATATGAGGTTGTATCAAGACATGTGTATAATTAATAAATTAACATTTTAGAAAAATATTTATATGTTAATTAAAATTCATAAGGTATTCTATGTTTTAGAAGAAACAAATCTTTGTGTAGTTATATATATTATTTTCTACCAACATAGATATATGTGTCTACATGAGGCCTTACTTGTAAATAATGTTGACACAGAATATATAAATTGTTGAAATGCTTTTTAATCATCCTTTAAATGCATCATTGAACAGTATTTTCACCCATAATTATTTAAGGAAAATTTTTGAGGGAAACACTTTATTAATGTAGATAAATTCTTGGAAGAAACACATTTATTTTTTATTTTAATTTTTTAAGTATTAGGTAAACTTTTTAATGTGATTGATGATGTCGGCATGACACACCCTCTAGTAGGCCACAAAATTCTTTGGACTCGGAGCTATAAACGAATGAGGACACAAACAAAGGACTTCATTTGCAATTAACAACTTAGATGAGACTTACACCTCTAAGCACATTGGATCAGTGAAGGCGCAAGCCTACAATTACAATGTCCAACAAGGGTTAGAACCTTGGTGATCACGACAACAACAATGCCACTAAAACAGAACACTATGAAATAAACCTAAGAGAAACACTTTATTAACATGTAATAAAATAAGTAATTTCCATGTTAATAGGCATTTTTTGTACCATTGAAAATGTTCATCTCCCCAGTAATATTAGAATAATATAAAATTAAATTAATATATTATTCACTTCAATTCTCTATTATTGTAAATTATAAGCATGGAACTCCAAATAAAATGTGTACAAACTCCAAAACATTTAAATAACCTACAAATTCAAAGTCAAATATAATACCTCATATCATAGTGTTATGATGAAACAAATTTGTATTTTAGTGTGCGCAGAGAAGACATTAAAGCTTCATTTAGATAGTGAAATATCAAATATATTTAGATACTTGTGATAATATTTTTTTAATTTGGTTTACCATCATTTAAATGAGATATTTAAGAAATCTAATATGTGTAAATTTTAAGATATTATCTCAAATGTACTTACATTTCAAAATCATTTTTATTTCTAAACATTTAAATGCACAAAAGCAACACTGCCACTAAAATAACATGCTACATGAAATAAACCTAAGAGAAACACTTTTTATACCATTGAGAATTTCCATTTCCCCGCCCTATATTTGACTAATATGAAATTATATTAATAGATTAATCAATTCAATTCTCTATGATTGTAAATTATAAGCATGTAACTGCAAATAAAATGTGGACAAATTCCAAAACATTTAAATAACCTACAACTTTGAAGTCAAATACAATACCTTATATCATAGTGTTATGGTGAAACAAATTTGTATTTTAGTAGGCACATACTAGACATTAAAGCTTCATTTAAATACTGAAATACCAAATATATTTAGATACTTATGATAACATTTTTTAATTTAGTTTTCACATCATTTGAATGAGATATTTAAGAAATCTAATATGTGGAAATTGTGAGATATTCTACTAAAATGTACTTGCATTTTAGAATCATTCTCATTTATGAACCTTGGTGATCACAAAAACAACACCAACACTAAAATAAAACACTATGAAATAAACCTAAGAGAAATACTTTATTAACATTTAATAAAATAAGTAATTTCCATATTATAAGGCACTTTTTTCCATTGAAAATGTCCATCTCCTTGGGCTCTGAAGTATACCTTCTTAAGATATTATAATAGCTTCCAAAAAATTGTAATGTACATTAGTCACTATTAAGCTACATACATATGCCTTACATTGAATCAAACATCACATAAATATCTGGCTTAAATTAGTAACATGTTTTACATATCGAGACTTAAACATGTTAAACCACTTATCGACCATTCTTTCTATTACAACCTAATCATATACACATATGAATGAGAAATTATATCAAACAAAATTATACCCATCAGAGAATGATCATGCTGCTATAGGACCATCCCATACAGAGAAATTAATAACCTACCTAGATAATAAGTATACTTGAATGAATTATAACCTCCATTCCACCATATAACTCATAAAAAAAATATTGAGAGTGTCCTACATAGCTTAAATATTTCTGCTAAAATCATAATTAGAAAAATTGCTCTAATAAATCAATAAATGTTTATGCACATGAAGAAGACTAAATAATTGTGTGTGTGTGTGTGTGTAGTGTATGTATGTACATACATACATACATACATACATACATACATACGTACATATATATATGTATATGTCTTGTTAGAATAAATGAGAAGGGGGTGAATCAGTTAGATCAGTTATCCTATAGTCCCAAATACAAAGATGTAACACTCAAAACAATTTCAACAAATTCTACAACTTGGTAAAATAAACTATTAAACTATTTGTGCCTTTTACCGATTACCAGGTAATTAACTCACAGTGATTACCGACCAAATCAAATATGTAGTATCTAAAGTATAACAATGAAACAATCATCATAGAAACACATAACACAATGATTTAATGTGGAAACCCTGCTAAGGGAAAAATCACCTGGGACCAGTAACCCGAAATAATTTTCACTCTTTTGAAGTGAGCTCCGTGAAGAGCCAACCCTGTTAAAGGTTACAAACACACTATTAGGTGTGACCTTGTTAGAGGATTTAAGACTAACTATTATCTTTCGAACAACATTCACTATGGGGTTAATTAGATAATAATGTACATTCCTTGAATGACATAGGGGCATAACATAAGACGGTTAAGTCCACTCGGTTAGGAGATTTTCTATATCAATGGTTAAACTGAAATAGTAGTTGATATGATTACAATACAACTCAATTTGTAGATGTTCAGATCTATTCTAAGCCCATACAAATCCTCTAATCAATATATCAACTCACTTTCTCAACTTACTTTTACTTGGTAATAATTCTCTAATGCTTGGTAATGTTCTGCAGTTCGGTTCTTCTTCAACCAGTCTGATCAGGCATGCATGAAACTGTGTTCATGTGAAATCTCTATAGTCTTCTTTCTTTCAAAATCGTTCAATAAAGAAACTCATATCTCTTATATAGACAGATAAACCATTTTCATATCATCCATTAGATTTTTCCGCTTATTCTCCTTCGTTGATTTTGCCTCTTAAACCTTCCTTAGAAGTTGTGTCAATAACACATTTCAATTCCATCCTTTATATCTTCTCCAAATTTTGTCAGTCATGGATCTCATACCAAACTTTATCCTCAATCTTGAAATCATAACAATTTCCAACTCATCAGTTTCTATCGACTAAACTCAGCATTTAATACTTTTATCCATACTCGGTTAACAAAGAAATGCGTCGGCAAACACAAGCTCGGTTAATACTGTCGCTTGATATACACAACATTGGCTCGGTGCATACTGAAGTCTTCATTTATTGACCACATTGTCTTGTACATTTTTTCTTCCTTCTTCATAATAGATTAATGCAATATAATCAAGTCAAAAATATGAAGTCATAGACTTATCAATAAGTTACTCAAAGTATTCCTTATCCTCATCTGTCATATCCATCTTTCTCCATGTAGATAACTCAGTTCTTCATCTTTTCTCTCCTTTTATAGATGTTTGTAACTAACATGATAAATACTGTCAAAACTAGTTGACATCAATGATAACCTAATGATTGATTTAATTATCTTACATATCATTTCAGTAACTCAGTGATCTCTAATCACTGATCTTCAATTCATTCAGGTATTCGATCACTTGTAGTTCATCAATCTCTCTCTTTGGCATTGATGGCAACACAAGAAATATGAAATATGCCATGCACATACCAAACATGTATTCTACAGCTATGTAAGTAAATGTTGCAGCTTGGTAAGCTCTCCCTTGCTTGATATTTAATATGTTTAATCACTACGTTACATAGCAGCATTACCAGTGCAAACTCTCCTCTGGGGATTTGATCTCGACGCAGTCAAGGATGGTGGATCCAATTAAGGATAGTCCAACCTTGTAGCCAACTATCAACACAGTGGAATAAAACAACAAGATATGCTTCAAATCATATTTTCATTAACATGTCTAGCTGTAAGGCCTTCCAAGTTATGGCCAATTACAATCAAGAAACAATTCTGCAAGATCAACAAAGATCCAATCCCAACCCCAACTAGTCCAGTTCTAAAAAAAATTAGCAACTGATGGAAACCCTAAGGTAGATCTGAACTTGAGCTCGCAAGCCTCCAAGAAATCTCCTTGTCTCCAAGAAAACAACCACTAGCTCTGCTATTACAAACTATCAGAAAATAATCTGATCTTCAAGATCTTACAGGATCCAAATCTACTTCTATCTTCCCAATCTGATCATGTCCTAAATGACTACCCAAACACTCCTTAAATACTAATCTTTAGCCACAAGTTGGTAGGAAGAAATAATTAATTCCTAAGCCAAGTCGGCTTCTACTACAAACAAATATTAAATGAAACATCAGTCAGCCCTCAAATAGCCTTACAAACATTTAATTCTCCATGTCAGCCTTTAGATCTACATAGGAGAATGCAACAATAGCTACCAACAATAAATGCACCAAGTCGACCATACAAATCACCAAGAACTCTAATCGGTAAACTAGAACAAATGAGCACCAAAGAAACAACCGAGCAAGCCAAGCATCCCTGAGAAATCACATCGATTGAGCACCACAAACATCACTGAGTACAAGTTCTACCAAGTACAAGAGATTTCATGAAGTTCCTTCAACGACCAAGCTCCCTTCAATAACCAAGACCATCACTTAAAGCTACAACTGAGTAACATAGAACCAAAATAACACACCACCATGCAGATTCACTGAGTACCCAAGAATGCCCCTGCATCAAATACCCCAGGTTCAAAAAGATGTTCTCATATGTTGGAAGAACATCTTCCTGGATTTAGCACATAAACCTCAAACTGGTTCTTCACATACAAGTCCTCCAACTGTCCACCTTGCATACTCTTCCACTTTTGTTTCCTTTGTCTTTTCAAGTCTTTCCTTGATAACACATAGGTTTTTTCTCCACACTAATCATCCATACTCTTAGGATATGACAACTCAACGTGGCTACCAATACTCAAACTTCTCCTACCGAGTGTTGTATTGAGCAAAGGCATTAGGGACAACTTCCTCTCATCCTTCTCAATAGTAAACACATTCTTCACACAATCATACATAGCTCTACAATCATATTTCCAAGGTCTACTGACCAAAGTTCTTTGAATTGGCAAGTTCTTAGATTCAAGTTCATTCTCAACATTCTCAACATTCTCATTCACCATAGCAGTTCATTAGTCACCAAAAAAATTTTGTGTACACTCAAAATAACAGTGTCCTTCTTCCCCACAAATATAACAAGTACCCTTAAAGATAACTCTACTTGTCTTCTTCCTCGATTGCATAGGTTTATGTTCATCTTCTGCAGTCATTTTATCCTTCACCGAGTGATCAATCTTTTCCTTCCCTTGGGGATTACTATGCTGTCTCCTTTTCAACTTATCTTCTACCTTTAGAGCATACTGATAAGCATCTTCAACAGAATCAATCTTTAGCATACCAAGCTCATCCTAGATATTGAATCTCAAACCATTCACATACCAAGATACCTTTTCCTTACCAAGTTCTTTGTGTCCAGACTGAATATTAAGTCTGTAGAACTCCTCGGTATAGTCTTCAATAGTCAAATATTTATGCTTCATATTCTACAACTTCTTAAACAAATCAAGCTCATAGTCAGTAGGTATGAACTTAGCTTTTAATTTAGTCACCATCAACCTCCACCGATTGATCTTCATTTCACCTTCATCTTCTCTATCTCTTTGTAATTATTTCCACCAAAGAGCAACATGTCCTTTCAACTTAGTCTGTGCCAACCTTACCCGTAGAGGATCTTCAATTTCTTCTATCTCAAAGAAGTCTTCTAATTAACCAATCAAATCAATTAGATTCTCATGTTTCAAAGTACCAGAGAAAGTAGAAACTTCCATTCAGTAACTATTACTTAACTGAGCTCCAAATCTATGTAACTGACTAGTTCTATCTTCACTAGATCTATCTCTCTAGTCATCACCACTAGATCCAGCAGCTTCAAAGTCTTCAACAGCTTTCTCATAACCATCCTCAGTACCAACATTCTGAGGTACACTAGTCATCACCCTCATGATCTCAACAATCATGTCATTCTTCATCAGTTCCATCTCATATCTAAAATCAAACTTCACCTTCTTTGTAATCTTTGATTCCATAGCATCACAGAGATCTGCAATCACTCTAGGGTCCAATCTTCTCAGAGGCATCCTTAAAGATAAGAAACCCTCTTCACAAAACCCTACACCGACCACCTTGTGACAACCTCCAAGTTGTATGCAAGTTAGATCTATCTGCCACCTTGCATGAATAACTAGGCCAGGATTCACAAGTTTAGTGCCATGGATCTGCAACTCAAATCACACAATTTCTTTGCCAACCTTCTCCCAACAAGATCAACCTTCTCTCAAGAACAAGCTTTTCTCTGATACCACCTGATGCAGTCAAGGATGGTGGATCCAATTAAGAAAAGTCCAACCTTGCAGCCAACTATCAACACAATGGAATAACACAACAAGATATGTTTCAAATCATATTTTCATTAACATGCCCGACTGTAAGGCCGTCCGAGTTATGGCCAATGACAATCAAGAAATAATTCTGCAAGATCAACAAAGATCCAATCCTAACCCAAGCTAGTCCAATTTTGAAAATAATCAACAACTAATGGAAACCCTAAGGTAGATCTAAACTTGAGCTCGTAATCCTCCAAGAAATCTCCTTCTCTCCAAGCAAACAACCGCTAGCTCTGTTATTACAAACTATCAGAAATTAATCTGATCTTCAAGATCTCATAGGATCCAGATCTACTTCTATCTTCCCAATCTGATCATGTCTTAAACAACTACCCAAACACTCCTTAAATACTAATCTTTAGCCACAAGTCGGCTGGAAGAAAAAATTAATTCCTAAGCCAAGTCAGCTTCTACTACAAAAAAATATTAAATGCAACATCATTTATCCCTCAAATATCCTTACACACATTTAATTCTCCATGTCAGCCTCTAGATCTACATAGGAGAATGCAACAACAACTACCAACAATAAATGCACCAAGTCAGCCAACCAAAGAACCAAGAACTCTAGTCAATAAACTAGAACAACCAAGCACTAGAGAAGCAACCAAGCACTAGTGAAACAACCAAGCAAGCCAAGCATCACCAATCAAGCACGTTGACTGAGCACCATAGACATCATTGAGTACAAGTTCCACTAAGCACAAGAGGTTTTACCGAGTTCCTTCAGCGACTGAGCTCCCTTCAATAACAGAGACCACGGTTAAAGCTGCAACCGCGTAATACAGAACCAAAATAACACACCACCATGCAGATTCACCAAGTACCTAAGAATGCCCCTGCATCAGATCTTTTTAGCTCTCAAATTCCTTCTTTTCTTAGCAAGAAATCTTCAAATCTCTCCCTCACTTTCTCATATTATCTCTCCCTTAGATAGATATTTCATTGACCTCTATGTTTATCTCTCATATTTTTTATCTCTCCCTTTAACAAAAATGCCAAAGAAAAACATAAAACATACAGCTCTGCAATAGCCAAGTAAGTCTTTGTTATTTTGTGCAGACAATGTATCTCTGTATACTAATATGCAAATCTTTGTTCTAACTCCTCAAATCTTTCCCAACCTTAGAAATAATCCAAAGTGTGAGCTATGTTGCATCAACATGAATGATCTTCTGATAAGAATAGGCTGATGCAACCTCCAGATCACATTAGTGACCGGTAGACAGGGGATGGACCCCAAGTCTAGTCCTCAAGTATTCAAAAGTGTCCTTCGGTAGAGGCTTGGTAAAAATATCAGCAAGTTGCTCCTTTGATGTAACATATTCCAATATGACTTAGTTCTCATGTACTTGTTCTCTTAAGTAGTGATACTTAATAGAAATATGCTTTTTCTTCGAATGCATTACAGGATTCTTAGAAATATTTATTACACTAGTGTTGTCACAATATATAATCACCAGCTCAGTGATTACCTCATTCATCCTTTCCAACACTTGTTTGATATAAGAAATGTTTGAATAGTTTGTAGCAGCAGCAACATACTCTGCTTCAGTAGTAGACTGAGACATACAAGGTTGTTTCTTACTTGTCCAAGTTAAAAATCTTTCACCAAAGAAGAATGCTCCTCTGGTTGTGCTCTTTCTATCATCTATATTTCCAGCCCAATCTAGATTGGTGTAAACTCTTAGTTTAAATTTTCCTTCCTTAGGATACCATAAACAATAATCCTTTATTTTCTTTAGGTAACTAAAGATTCTTTTCACTACAACCATATGTAAATCCTTTGGATTGGCAAAAAATATAGCAACAATCTCCACTACATGTGCAATATCAGGCCTATTGTGTACTACATACATCAATTTACCAATCATAGATCAGTAAAATGTTTGATTTACCTCTGTAGATTCATCATCCTTTGTTAATTTGCAACCTGTGACCATTGGTGTTGCAACTGGTTTAGCATCTTCCATGCCAAGTGTTCCCAATACTTCCTTAATGTACTTTGATTGTGTGATGAAAATTCCATCATTTTGCTAAATAACCTATAAGCCTAGAAAGAATTTAATCTCTCCAAACATAGACATTTGAAATTCTATTCTCATCTCATCAGAAAATAATTTACAAATATAATCTTGTCCTCCAAAGATTTTATCATCCAAAAATATTTCAGCAATCAAAATAGTATCATCTAATCCTCCTTTCATGTACAAATTTTTGTTTTCACTAGTTCTTACAAAACCAATACTTAAAAGATAAGTATGTAACCTTTCATACCATGCTCTAGGTGCTTGCTTTAAACCATATAAAGATTTGTGAAGTCTACATACCATGTCTTTCTGATTCGGATCAACATACCCTTTTGATTGTTCTATGTAGACCTCCTCTTCTAGTATTCCATTCAGAAAAGAAGACTTAACATCCATTTGATAGACTTTAAATTTCTTATGTGCAGCATATGCAAGTAACATGCAAACTCCTTCTAGTCTAGAAATAGGTGAAAAAGTTTCACCATAATCAATACCTTCTTCTTGTGCATATCCCTTGCAAAAAAGTCTAGCTTTATTCCTTGTAACCTCTCCATTGTTATTCATCTTATTTCTAAAAATCTATTTAGTACCGATAACATTTTTATCCTTCGGTCTAGGTACTAAAGTCCATGTCTTATTTTTCTCAATTTGTTCTATCTCTTCATTCATAGCATTGATACATTCATCATTCTCAAGTGCAACCTTAACATTCTTAGGTTAAAACTCACAAACTAAGCATACATTTTGTCTTAACTTACTTCTTGTCATCATGCATGCTTTCCTATTGTTAGTGCTTAAAATTGTAGATGATCAAAAACTTAATCAAGAAACCCTTGATTTATAACTATAGTAGTTCCAATAGATGCATCAACAATAGTAAACACTAAGGTGTTAAGGATTTGGAATCCTTCTTCTCTTTGAGCCTTAAGCTACATGTGGGTATTACCTTCTAGATTGAATTCTTTAAATATCACAACAGTCACCTGTATACTTGATACAGACCTAATCATATGACTCTCTCACAAATTTAAAGTAAATCATTATTTTGAATTGATTGATGGTGAAAACAAATGTAAACTTAAGAAACAACTAGTGCCAAATCCTAGGGCATCAGAGTCAATAAATGTATATCTACAGCAAACCTCTCAAATCAAACACACCCAAACCCCAAATAAAATGCCTTGCATATTACCCTCTTATGCATAAATTAGATCATCAAATTCATACATGAAAGATGAAATCTCAGAGACCTCAGTCAAGATTTACCCCTCCCTTGAAAGGAACTCAAATTTCAACCCCACTATCTACCTTGTAGAAATATGTATCTAAAATGCCTTGCAAATTTAAACAGACAGAGAAATCAAAATCACACATGAAGACAATAAAAGATATACATGGAAATTTAGTATATTTTATTGATAAATTTCCTATATCATTACATTCATAAAAATTGGATTCCTGAGAATCAAAAACTAAATCTATATTCTCCTATTATAATAAGTATTTTCACCATCCTTTGGTGGAAGTTAAAATTTTCTATATATAAAGAGACCACCTTGGCATCCTTGAGAAAAGGATGCAACAAGCTTCAAGTGGCTTTGATAGTGACTTGCACTAGATTAAAAAAGATTTAAATTGGTAACAGAAAAAGAGGGAAAGGGGTGCTAGAAGTTGTTTCTTCAGTTGTTGAGTTCTCCTTTGAGTTGCACCTTTGTCTCTCGGTATTAAGAGAAACTGCCAAATTTTTTATGTGAATGATGACCGCCAAATGGCTAACTTACATCATTCTCTTCATGATCAGTTATTCTCATTGTGCTCATAGGTTAGGTGCATTGCTAGAGCTCATTGATCTTCTATATTCTCAATGTCATTTGTTGCAGGCCTACTCCTTTTGGGCTTTCTCAGATTGTCCCATGTAGTCATCTGTTCCTCTGTAGGCCACTGGAATTCCTAAATGCTCTGGAGATTTCTTTTCTATCTCTCCCACCTAGCATTAGTTACCTAATTGACATCTATAGTGAACTTTGTGAAGTCCATCTCAGCCTTTAAAGCCTCATCCAAAACTGTATTGAATCTATCAATATCTAATTCATTATTTTCATTTACAAATGCCTCTTTCCTAGGTAGCAAGGAATCAAAATATGACTTCCATTGATCTAACCCCTTTACTGATCCATTATCATTCTTCATTGGAGGAACAAATCTATTGAAATTTGGGCCAAATATTATTATTATTCTTGTCTCTATTTGATTTTCCTTTCCTTTGAAGAAAGATGAAACAACACTTATCTTTTGAATCGCATCCCCTAGTTACAAAACTAACTATGGGATATCATTCCTAAGAGACTGCACAGTTGCCAATCTCTCAAATAGTGATCCTCTTACTAACCAAGATGTATGATAAGTACTTAAAATGGAAACAAAATTGTTTACCTCATTCTACAAACTAGGTAATTTATTATAAGTAGTATAAACTGCATCTTCTTTCTCCTTTAACATTTCAAGTCTATGTTGCAAAATTTTCAACAAGGCATCCAATGCCACTTTATGTTGATCTGCACTTGCCTGTTCCTTAGCAACTTCTTTCTCTTATGTTCCCTGGTTCTCTAACTGTGGGAGTTGTTCAGGTGGTTGAGGGGTAACCATAGGCATGTTGATGATCTATTGTTGTAGGTCATCCACATACTTTTCCAATTCTTTTTCCTTCATAATCTATACTTCTCTATCTCTCACAAGTGCACCATAATCATCACAAAGTTTTTGGTACCTCTCTGAGAACTGCTTTGTCTTGTCCTCATTTAACCTTGCAAAATGAGTGAGCACTTGTGATATCTCAAGATCCCCTATATTGTGGATTGACCACACAATCTTGTCACCATCCATCTTTTCTTTTATATCTAGTAGGGAAGTCTTTTGATACTTTCGATAGAGGCTACATATAGCCAGTGCCTAGTTTTTAGGGCTATATCCAAACCCTTTTATCAAATCCCCAACTTGGGTTTCTGAAGTCAAGTTTATATTCTCCTGCTTTCTTATTTGGTCTATTATGAAAGTTGAAGCCAAATCCCACCTAGGTACAAGCAACATATTGTTGGCCTTTACTAATTGCCTAGCCTCCTCTAGAGTGATATTTTATGACTCAGGATCATATTCTTTTAAGGCTTGGATGCCCTCATCAGGTATTTGGCCATCTTCTATGATTTGTACATTAGAAGAAACCTATTGTTTCTTTTTCCATAATAGGAAGTTCTCGAATTCATTTGACTTGATAAAATTGTCATCCTTCAAGAAGGCATCCTGCTCTAGCATCCTCTCATCTTGTCCTAGAGCCAAAGGCAGCTCTATCTCTTTTACAACCATCTTTTGTTTTCTCTTCTCTTCCCTGATCTTCTACCTAAGTTGGTGATCATAGGCTCTATTTCCTAGAATTAGAGTTCCCACTCTATCTCTTTTCTTCTCAATTGTTCTTACTTGGGAAGGCTCTCCCACTTGCATTTTTTTCCTTTTCAAAGGAGGCTCACTGGTATCCTAAGATCTAGGAATCTCTGTCAAATGCATAACTATATTTTCTTCTCCTTCTTGGCCAATAGGAGGTGGTTGTTCCATGGCAGGAGGGCTATATACTGGGTAGCCTCCATCACTCTCCTCATAATATGACTCTGAGTGCTTCTCCTTTTCCCTTTCCTTGTCATCAATTTGGTCCTCAAGTGAATTGACCAATGTATTGAAGTTCTCCATCATTTTTTCTAGCCTTTGGAGGTAGGGAAATGTGGGGAAGAAACCCTCAAAAGTCAATCCCTTCTTTTTCATTCGTTTCTCCAATGACCACAACTCACTAACTTGTTGGGCTCTCTTTTCTACCTCTTCATATTCTATAATATTCTTGATGACATCCTCCTTAGGACACTGCTCATGTCTTTTGTTTATAGTAATGGTAGGAGTGTAATATTGCCTAACCATTACAATGAAGTCCTCTGTATCTACATATCTATATATTGCAACATTCATCTTGTATTGGCCCAACCAATCATTTAACTTTTCGAATGCATTCTTCCCAATTGTGAAGTTGCATATGTAGAAGTGTCTAGGGGTAAATGTACCCTTTATATGGGGGGTTAAACTCTCTTTCTTAGTTAGCATTACCTACCAAATAATTTCTAGAAATGCAATTCTTGGTGGAACAAAAAATGGTAGAACATGGGGTGGATGGGGGCACCCATAGACTCTTATCACAGTAAATGTTTTCTCATAATAGAAGTCTCCCCAGTTATGGCCTTTAGCCCATTTGTCAACAAATTATTCATGCCTTAATAATTGCAGAGCCTTTACTGGTAGCCTGGAGAGATTCACTCCTAAGGTGAGTAGAATTGGTTTTACCATCCAATTTTGAAAGGCACTAAAGTCACACTCTCGTGAAGTACCACTCCATGCCCTTATCCAAAATTGAACTGGATTGGGCTATCCATTCCACATCATTTGAGGCCTAAGGTACTCCAAGTTCATAATGTTGTAATTATAAAACAAAATGGGGTGCATTAAAAGGGAATAATGCATGAATCTAGGTGAATTTTCTTTCTTTGTTATTTCCTCAAGTCCTTCATGCATTCTATTAATGACATATCCAATGTAGTCATATCCTTTGCTTGTATGCATGCTCTATGAGTCTAACACCACCATCAGGATGTCAGATGAAATCTTGTCCGCCCCACCATCTACCCCTAACACTCTATATAGTCCATCTGTAATATACTTCATGTAGAAACATAAGTCCTTATATAAGTATGGGGCTGCCCTGACCACTGCTTCAATGTAGTTCCTATTGTCTCGTGGGACATGGTTTGGAACTTCCTTGGATACAAGGATAGATTCCTGAGAGTACCTATTGGCCTAGGCCTGTAAATTGATCATGAAAGAATTCTTGTCTAATGTAACTAAAGTCAAGTCATCACTCTTTATTATTTTTCTAGATAGGGATTCATAACTATTGGCCAATGCAATTAACAAATCAACATCTAGGAAGATGTCTGGGACCATCAACCTTGCTAACCCTAAAGTCCAAGGGTTGTAAATGGGTACTAGACTATCAACATTCTTATAAAACTACCTAAAAGGGCACATTCCAGTCACATCAAGTGTCCTGGCATCTCTATAGTAACTCAGATTATCAACGAAGGATTCGTTACTAACCTTTTTGTTTTTTTACGATCCCGACAGCAAAGTGAGAAATTCATCTGAGAAACTTCCTCCACTTTTTCTTTTGAACCCTTACTAGTAGAAGCTCCGCTAGTTGATGGTTGACTCATCCTAACTGTAGATAGAAATTCCTCTGAAGCTTCTAAACTTTACTGAACTCTTTAATCGCTAAAAAACTTAGGAATTCTCATAATTCTTTAGCTCTGGCTCTCTGAAATGCTTGGTAATTTTAGAATGAGTGACAGTTAACTATATTTATTCTGGAGAATTGAATGCAATTTCCCTTTCAAGACTTAATCTCTGTCATTCATGTCACTTCCGCCATTACTTGACACATTATGAACTTCAATTCACTAGTTGTGAGCTGAGAAAGTGACAGGTAATCAAATTTGATTTCTTGTGACCTAGTGACTACACAGCCAATCATAGTCACTAAAAGACTTGGCACTTTTTCATATTCTTTAGAGATTAGGTGACTAAAGGGAAATCTCTAAGTCACTGGATGATTTTACCTTTTATGATTTTATCTCATGAGGTGGAGACTCTTTGAAACTTTAATTTTTCATTCTGAGACCCAGTGACTATAGTTAGTCTCTTCATCACTACAAAATGTATCACTTATTAATCTCATTCCGAGACCTAGAAACAAATGCCTTTCCAAAGTCTCAATAGCTTTTCTTCTTATTTAGAGACTTGGTGACTAGTAGTGAGTCTCTTAATCACTGAAACCTATTGACTTGCCAAAAAATTTCTGGAGACTATTCGACTTCACCCATCTAGAGACCTGGCAACTAAAGAGAAGTCTCTTAATCGCTAAAACTCTATTCAAATCCTCATTTCTTATCGCAACTTCATGACAGCCACAGGATCTTAATCTAACAGTAGTCGCTCAATCTCTTAAACTTCATTTTGACTTTCACTTTCTGAAGAGACCTGGAGACTGAGCCTATCTAGAGATCTGGCGACTGAAGGCAGAACATCTTTGATTTATCACTTTTGGAGACTCGACGACTATAGTCCATCTTGTAATCACTAAGAGGTTATTATTTCTTTATTTTACTCTGTGACCAATTAGGAATGAACACGTCATCAAATCCGGCAAATGGATTCATATATTTTTTCATTTTTTGACCTTAGAAAACACTTAACCCTTAGTCATCTGGTGATTGTGCGACTAAAGTTACCTCCTAGTCATTGAATGATTTCTTTAACCTGGGTTTAGTCCAAAGACTGGGTGACAAAGAATTTCTCATAGTTGCTAAAACTTTTCTTAACCCATGGTTTGGTTTGGAGATAACGCGACCACTATTCGATCAACACTACATCAACGGTTCATATTCATCTTCTAAAAACCTTTACCCTAACTCATCTCCCTCTAGCAAACATGCGATTGAAGAAATCTCATAGTCTCTTAATACTTTCCTTTACCCTGGTTAAATTCGAAGATTGCACCAAAGCCTTTATTCTTCAAGTCCCTAGATATCCCACTTAACCCTAGTAAGACTATGAGATTAAATGCCAACCGTTGATCTTTCCTTCATCTTATGGTTATCGCTGAGTCGATGAACATTTTAAGACTTAACCACTACATCATGAGATTAATAGATAACCATGTTGCTAGATCATTGACTATTTACAACATAACCACCAAGATTCTAAGGATACGCAACCACTGTAATTGCTGGGTTGTTGGATAAAAACACTAATCGCTGAGAACTAGGAGACTTGGCAACTGAAAGAAAACATAACCGCCATCAATCATTTGGAGACTCGGTGACTATAAGAGAAGTCTCATAATTGCTGAATACTTAATCACTTCATCATTTTATTTAGAGAACACCCGACTGAAGTTATTCTTGATTTGGAGACTGGGCGACTATAGTTGCCTTCAAAATATTTATCAATGTAGTCACTAGATCTCACATAGAACATTCGGATACTTGACGACTAAAAACATCCACTGAGTCTCATGAAGAAAAGGAATATTCTCTATACTTAAAGAGATCACATGAAAAAGGGTTTCGGGAGATCACCAGAATAAAAGGAATATGCTGAACTCATTAGGAGACTAGGTGACTAGCTAGTAATTATAAAGTGCACATGCTTAAAGGTTCACTTAAGTGATTCAAAAAAGTAATGGAAAAATAGAACTTGGTTAAGCTTTCCTAGCATTTTTGGATTTTCAGAAGCATTTTCGACCTATCACTTAGGGTTTTTCACCATTATGAACAATTTGAGAGCTCTAGAAGAGGAGTTTGTAGGAAATTTATCACAAAAATGGGAAAAAACTTCAAAGGAGAAAAAACTTAAAATGCAACCTTGAAATATTGAAAATACTACCAATTGTGGCTCTCTCTTAGGATGCTTGAATGATAGTTTATAGCAAGAAACTAGAATCTTTGGGTAGAAAACCAATCAAAACTTAACCTACTATAGGAAAATAACACATGACTTGAACTGAAGCACACCTATACACTACAAGACTAATATGCATGGAAAAAGAGTTATTTCAACTGAAGAAAAATTTCAAAAATTGTCCATGCACTGGCAATTCCTGTTCTTCACCATCCATATTTTTTATAAAATATGAATCTTTCCCATGAGCCTGATGGATAATATAGGAACCTATCCATAATGATTCAAAATTTTTATGCTTTCCCTTATCCTCACTCCTTGCATTCCATTGAAGGACAAAATCTTCAGGTTGGAATTTCCTGACAATTGCTCTTTTATCAAACAGATATTTCATCTTCTGCTATAGTCTAATGTTTTCCATTTGGCCTTCTCTTCTTGTTTCATCTATTTCAACAAGCTAGAGCACCCTATCTTACTAGTGCAGGAGGACACCTAGGCTAACCTCCATAGTTATGATATTTAAGCTTGTATCTAACATTGGCCAAGTCAGAGTAGTGTGAGTTTGGTTTAGACCTTAGAAGGTCATTGCAATTGTGGACTAGGTGAGTTAGTCATTAGGACTAAGGTCACGAATTAGTCTTTATTAGTTGCTTTTATTTAATCTTAGGCCTAGAAGCTTAGTGTTGGATTTGAGCTATTAATGTGTCCTAAACACATGAATAATGTAATAGAGATGCCTTGAGGTCATAAATGAAGTTGGTTCCTTAGAATATAGAGGTTAGAGGTCCTAATAATTAGGATGGTGGCATGAAGGCAAAGATGCCAAATGTTGTTAGAAAGTTGTCATGACAACATTTGCAATAATGTAAAATATTGCATGCAACTCAGTTACATAGGATCCCATAGAAGATAAGAGTCAGAGATCAACCAACATAACCTAAAAAAATGGTGAATGGCATCTAATATTATTGAAGGCTCAAATCTCAATGTTTTATATCATTATAACAAGTTTATGATTAGTAAACAAAGCTCTGCAACTCTGTTTTGTGAAGAACCTGAGCTTTTCAATGTGATAGTGATATCATATGAGTTGACTGCTTTGAACTAGTGGTTGATTTGTATTGTTGAGATATTTTTAAGTGTTTTTCATTTAGTAAGCAAGTAGATTTGAGTTTTTTTAAGGTCTTGATTAAATTATTTTAGTTTTAGTAGTCTTCCTGGTCCTATCCTCACCAGTTTGTCATTTCATGGCTCCATCATGAAATCTAACCATGGGATCTTCCTAAGGGTAGAGGAATATGTTAGGGGATCCATTATTCTATACATATCTAGGATTAGGATTCATGGACTGTTGAGCAACTATTTTTAGTACCAAGCCCTAGGCAAGCAGACAATGCTCGGTTAGTGGTTTGAAGTTGAACATTTGAAGATTTCTTGTAGGGTATTGAGACACAGTATGGAAAAAGTATAGTTCCAGGTGGGGTATAGATATATCTTGATGTTCTAGGATATTTTCTAACTCACCAATATATTTGGGTGAGATTCAATCAAGAATACAGTCTAGTCCTAGGAAATAGGTCTTTTAGCCCTATTTGGCCTAGAATATAGGAATCCTATGTATGGAGGACTTGGAAGACCAAAACTTGTAGAATCTTTAGTAAAATCCAAAAGGGTATCCAAATCCCTAATTTTTTTTGCAGGTCATTCAATAATTTTTGGAAAGAATTGGTAAAAGGCCTCTGCAAAAGACTACAAGGGAATAGGCCTAATTAGGCCTCCTCAAGGTGAAATCTTGAACCTAGTGAAAAAGGGCTTGAAGAACCTACTAAATGGATTCAAATGGAAGCATCAAGAATGTTTCTAGCATGTTAGAGACCCCTACAATGAAATTGGATGTTTGTGAGGAGATAGCACTTAGATCCTTCTAAGTGTAGGAGAAGACGTGAAGTATCTACATGGTGTTAGTCCTTCAAAGTGAAGCACAAGGTGTTAGGCTCTTGGAGAGGAGCTAGATAAGGCCTTAGTTAATCATATATGCCTTTAGGAGCTCCTATAGAAGAATAGGATCATTGGTAGAGACAAGCTAGGTCTCTTAGAGGTTGTGCAAGCAAACCTTGGAACACTCACATCATATTGGTATCAGAGCTTGATTTGATCAGGCTTGTGGTTGATGTTTTAGCCTACTGAATCAATAGGAGAGAATACACCAGTGGGATCAATGGAACATAAAACCATGGTGACTAACATTCAGTTAGAAAAGAAAGTGGAGGAACAAGAAGAGGATAATCAGTTGCTAAGAGAAAGATTGTCCCAAATGGAGCAACTCTTGGGTGAAGTCCAAGAAAAAGTTGATAAGGTCAAAGATAAAATTGATCAAAAGGAAGAGAAAGAAGAAAGGGAAAATGAATAGGAATTAGAGGAGGAAGCTCCCACACCTGACCCTGTTCTTCCTGAAGAACCCTTCTTGAAGGCACTAAACGCCTTAAGTGGCAAAGCTTTGGAGGGTGTGCCACTATTCAATGGACAAATGGATCTAGATTTAGTTGTGGATTGGCTAGACAACATAGAGAATCACTTTGAATGTGATGGTATCTCAGAGGCCCAAAAAGTTGTGGTGGCCAAGTCAAGGTTGAGATTTTTAGCTCTCATATGGTGGAATTTTGTGAAAAATGAAAGAGAAAAAGATGGAAAGGTTCCTATAGTTACATGGAAGGGCATGGTAACTAAAGTGAAGTAGACCTACCTACCTAATGACTATGAAGTTCAATTGCATAGGAGGAGACACAATCTTAGACAAAAGGATTTGGATGTCCAAGCATACAATGAGGAGTTCCAAAATTTGTTCTTAAGATCAAAGGTGGTTGAAGATGAAAGCATAAAATTAGCAAGGTATATGAATGGACTCAAATGGTCTATTCAAGAAGAAATGAGTCTTGTGAATTTCAAAACCATCCATCAATGTTATCAAATGACCTTGAAGATAGAGGAGAATAGAAAAAGGAAGCAATAACAAACCTCCAAAGGTAGACGTAAGGGAAAAAATAATAGAGGGCAAAAAGGTAGCTATGGTGGAAGAAGTTCAGAGTCAAAGGCTCAAGGAGAAATCAAATACAGTGAGGAGCAAGAGGGAAGCTCTAGTAGAGGTGGTAGATGAAGGAACTCTAGCTTTAGAGGAAGAAGTGGTGAATAAGGAAGAGGCAACTATTTTGCCAATATGAAGTGTTATCACTACAATCAAATGGGACACCATGCCTATAGGTGTCTAGAGAAGGGTAGTACTTCTCAAGGAGGTGACAAGATAACTAATATAGTTCATGATGAGACAAATGTAGTAGAAAAACATTTTGAAGTACCATTAAATTCAGAGGAAGGTGAGAACCTCATGATGAGGAGAACTTTGATCAAGGAGCCACTTAAAGAAGAACCAAGCCAAAGGAGGCTCTTGTTTAGGATAAAGTGCAAGATGATGGGAAAATTATATAGAGTCATCATTGACTCAGGGTCTACTGACAATATTGTATTAGAGGAAGAAGTCAGTAGCTAAGCATGACAAGGATACCCCACACTAATCCTTACAAGGTCACATGGCTGAATAAAGGCCAACATGTGTTAGTAAATGAACAAGCATGGGTGGAGTTCTCAATTGGAAGGTACAAGGACAAAGTTTTGTGTGATGTGTTACCTATGGATGCATTTCATTTGTTCCTAGGTAGACCATGGCAATTTGACTGCCAAGCTATGCATGATGGAGTAAAGAACTCCTATTCTTTCAAGAAGGATAATGTGACTTTCAAAATTTAGTCACTGTTGGAGGATGCAGAGGTGAAGAAAATAGGTCCTAATGTGCTCATGGTTGGTGACAAAGAGTTCTTAGAAGCCATGGAAGAGAGTGAAGGATTTGGTTTTGCATTGGTGTTAAGACCAAGAGAGGTGGATGAAGGTATGACAACCAAAAAAATAAAGTTACCTAAGGAGTTACAAAGTATGTTGTAGACTTATGAAGGTATAGTAAGTGATGGACAACCATCAACCTTACCCCCTAAAAGAGCCATAAGTCATAGGATAGACTTAATACAAATAGCTACCCTTCCCAATAAGGTAGCTTACAAAATGACCCCTCAACAAAAGGAGGAAATTGCTAGGCAAATACAAGAACTCCTAAACCGAGGCCTTATTAGGAAAAGCATTAGTCCATGTACCATACCCACAATACTTGAACCTAAGAAAGGAGGAACTTGGAGACTTTGTACTGATTCAAGGGCTATTAATAGGATAACCATAAGGTATAGGTTCCCTATCCCTAGGATTGAAGACCTAATAGATTGTCTAGGTAAAGCTAAGTACTATACCAAGATAGAATTTAAGAGTGGCTATCACCAAATTAGGAGACATGAAGGAGATGAGTGGAAAATAACCTTCAAAACCAATGAAGGTTTATATGAATGGCTTGTCATGACATTTGGCCTATCTAATTCCCCCTCCACATTCATGAGGCTCATGAATGAATTCCTCAAAGACTACATTAGAAAATTTGTAGTGGTATATCTTGATGATATACTGATTTATAGAAAAACAAGAGGTGAGCACCTAGAACACCTTGAGACTATTTTCAAGAAACTACATGATGAGAAGTTGATGATCAACTTGGAGAAGTGTGAGTTCATCAAGACAGAGCTAGTGTACCTTGAGTTTGTTCTATCACATGGTAATCTAAAAATGAATTTTAGTAAAGTGGAAGCCATCATAAATTGGCCTATTCCAAGGATAGCAACAAAGGTAAGGAGTTTTCATGGCCTTGCTCAATACTATAGGAAGTTCATAAGGCAATTTAGGGCTATTTGTGCTCCTATGTTAGATACTATTAAAGGAGGTATGAAGACCAAATTTGTATGGAATGAGAAAGCAAGCAAGAGGTTTGAGTTGTTAAAGGAAAAGATAGCTACCCAGCCTCTATAAGTCTTGCCAAGCTTTGAGAAGCTATTCACCATAGAGTGTGATGCTAGAAATGTGGCTATTGGAGTTATTTTAAGCTAAGAGGGTAGAACTATGGCTTTTCATTTAGAGAAGCTAAGTGAAGCCAAGACGAATTACTCTTCTTATCACCTTGAGATGTATACATTGGTTCAGGCTTTAAGGAAATGGAGGCACTATTTGCTTCCCAAGGAATTCATAGTGTATTCAGACAACCAAGCTCTAATTTTTTTGAATTCTCAAGAGAAATTGAGTCACAAGCACATGAAGTGGGTTGAATACCTACAAGCTTACATTTTCAATATCAAGCACAAGAAAGGAGTACTCAACAAGGTGGCAGATTCCTTGAGTAGGAGAGCTCTTACCATCTAGTTGAAGAGCATGGGAATAGATCATTTCAAGGATCTATATGCAGATGATGAAGATTTTAAAGACATTTACAAGGTATGTGCTGAATACAAGAACCATTTCCATAGAAAATATGTTGAATACACTTTGCAAAGTGATCTTTTGTTTAAGGTAAATCAATTATGTGTCCCTAGAGGCTCTAGTAGAGAGAATTTTATTCAATAAAAGCATAATGGTGCATTGAGTGGTCACTTTAGGATCACTAAGATGCAAGAACTTGTTCAAAGGTTCTATTATTGGCCAAGGATGAATCTTGATGTAATGCCTTGCCAAGGAACCTAGGAGAACTTAACCTAAACATGCATCTAAGTTTGCAGAATAATTTTTTCTACAAGTTAACATACAAGATGTACATCAATGTGGAAGCAATTACCATTAACTCACATTAACATAAACAACCAACATAGGTTACAACTCTCAAGGGTTCCTTGATGATGATTACATTAACATTAATTAATAATATAGATTAGGATCAATTACAAAACTCATATAACAAATGAAATCTAAAAGAAACATCACATCAACGATATCATAAATACAAATGGTACCAAAAGGTACCCATAAACCTACATCCACTGTACATGTCACAGGGTATGTAATGTACAATAACCGAAAAGAAGTACACATGATATCACTAAACAACTAATACAATGATACAAGATCTCATAGAAGAAGAATAAGAAGAATACAACTCCAACAATGATGATCAAGAAGGATCAACTGCAACAGGGATCATCCAGCACTAGTGCACGAACATCAGATTCTCAAATGGTAAAAAAACCACTACCACCCGACCTCATGAACCTAAATGGTCCACTCCCAGTGTGCTGAGGAGATAACAACAGATCCCACTCAGATAACAAACATCAAATAGATCAAGCTGAGGAAAGGATCTTGAAAGCTCTCTAACTGAAGGTAAAAAAAAGTGATAATGTCATGAAAGACTCACTAATCTATAGGAATCTGACACATGTAGGATAACTAGAATATGTATAGGAAGGTGTGATCATGTACGTCTAACCCTTGAGTTTTGTCTTCGTAATCTTGTTGGATCCCGGCACCCAAGTGACCTTACACAATGTCAATGACTTCTGATACTGACGAAGCCATCGACTATGCCAACTCATCCCTTAAAAGGGGACTAGTCATCTTCTCCATTCCCACCTTAGTCTGTACTAGCACTAAGCTAGGGAGAGGAAACCATATCTTATTAGGTTCATTTTTAAATCTCTCAATGTTATATTTAGTTATGACTTGATTAAGATACCTAACAATAAGTAATCATGGCAGCCACTTGTGGGCCCCAACGCTTATTGTAAGCCACCTCCTACTACATATCTAGCTAAACTACCCTAGGCTCACAGATCTCACATAGATCACAAGATGATAAGACTATCCCTCAGGACTACTCCGCAAAATAATAGGAACACACTGGTTCACACATAGCCATAATGTCTCAAAAACACTCTCAAGGTGTTCACAAAAGAATACACACATGATCCCGTGGATCAAACATAAACAGTCAATACCATATTCTCCTCTATAGAATATGAAGTAAAAATCAATACAACATGAGCCCAAATGGTCAAAACAGGGATGATAATCAGAAAAGTACATACACATCAAAACATAGCTGAAAACAAAATCATCTGACACATACCCCAGCCTCAATATCCTCCTAGGTCATCTAGTACCCGAAAACACAATATGCCCAAGAAGGCACTCCAGGCACGAAGAAGACAACACACACACCATAAAAGAACTTGAAATAAATACATTAGCATTTGAATTCCATTTCAGTGTAAAATTGAATCTAAGCATATAATAATTAAATCACCAAGAGAAAAGGAAAATAAACGTTATGACAATGTTAGAAACATAGAATATTCCCTAAAGATTCCCTATGGAACTAATAGAATAAAAAGCCCAATTTCAGCATAAAACTAAACACTTGTTAAGTTCATTTTCCAATATGATTCATAATCAGATATATCATAATCTACAAAATATATGTACCCCATCTAACTAAACCAACTATCAAACAAGATCAATAAATAATTACTAAATCATTTAGTTATAACCAAATTTTAGATTTATATAAAAATCTAAATTATGAGTTTTCAATTCAAATAACTAAACCCATAATCTATTTTTTTAAACTAAATTAATTATCATAATGACTATATGAGCAAAGATATTATATAATACATTATAAAATTAAATCATACACAAGTTTCAAATTTAATTACATATTAATAAAACTATGAATTAAATATAAAACTAACTTCATATTAATTAACTAACAAAACTAATATTTAATTGAAATTAAATAAAAAAATTTAATATTAATTAAAATTTAATTATCAAAATATAAATTAATTAGAAATTAATAAAAAAACTTATAATAATTAAAAACAACTAATATAAAAAATTAATACTAATTAAAACAAAAATATAATATACAAAACAAAACTTTTAACAAACTACAAATCTCATTGGGACCCACAGGTCCCACACCTGTACACGGCAGTGTGAGGGCCTATCGTGGTAGTCCCTAGGGCTGTCGTCGACAGTCCAAAGTACTATCGGCGACAGTCCCTATGGACTGTCGTTGGGAGCTCCCTTGAGTTGCGCGATAGGGGGGTGGTGGGGCCAGGCCCGCCCCCCCAAAACTTTCCATTTAATTTATTTTTTTTAAATAAAATACTTTGTTAATAGATTTCCCAAAATATTTTTTTTAATAACAAACTTTTTCAATAATATTTTTTTTAACATAAATTAACTTCTCAAATATATATATATATATATATATATATATATATATATATATATATATATATATATATATATATATATATATATATATATATATATATATATATATATATATATATATATATATATATATATATATATATATATATATATATATATATATATATATATATATATATATATATATATATATATATATATATATATATATATATATATATATAATTTTTTTTTAAATATTAATTCTGGAAACATCAAAACCATAATAGAATATCCATATATATATTTTTTACAAATCTATAATCAGATTCTCAAAAGAAAGAATATATTACTTTTAAAGACATATATTTTAACAACTTTATACACTAAAATCTTGCATCAATTCTAACTTTGACTAGTTTATTCTGACTGTATTTTTTTAAACAAGGAATATATTCTTTTAACCAGCAAGTATTTTTCTACCCAAATTGGGTTTTTCAATCAAATTGGATTTTCTTTTCAAAGGGGATTAATTTTCTTTCAACTCTATAGTCTAACTATATAGCAGATTTGATTTTTTGATTTACAGGCAAACCATAAGCAATCTTTTAATAAAATTTTACCAGCAGAATAGTACAATGCCAAGTAATCATAAAAACATAAAATAACAGATCCATGTTTCTTTAATATCTAAAATCAAAGAAGTCATATAGATCTAATGAGGTAAATTCAGATCTACTCAAACACAGAATTTTACCAAGTAAAATAATAGAAAATACACAACTATCATAATGGTGTGCACTATATCAAGAATGATCCTATTCCTTCTCTCTGTAATTCCATTCTACTGAGGGGTTCTAGGTGCACTTAACTGTCTCTTTATGTCATGTTCTTTGTAGTACTCATAGAATCTCTCAGAGGTGAATTCTCCTCCTCTATCTGATCTTAAACACTTTATCTTTAGTCCAGATTCATTCTCAACCTTAGCTTTGAATATTTTTAACTTCTCAAAAGCTTCTAACTTATCTTTTAAGAACACAACCCACATCATCCTAGTATAATCATCAACAAACAAAATGAAATACCTTTCACCATAGTATGATCTTGTTTGAGTTGGACTACACATATCTATATGAATCAGATCCAACTTGTTCTCTACTATATTTTGCTTGCTCCTGAATGAATTTCTCACATGCTTCCCCATCACACATTCCCTGCATATAGTATCAAATGGATTTTCTATGCTAGGTAGATCTCTTACTTCTTTTACATTGCTTATCTTTACTATGTTATCAAAATTGATATGAGATATTCTCTTATGCCATAACCAACTGTCATCAACTTTAGCAATAAAACAACTTGCTTCTGAATTGAGTTGAAACACATTACCTCTTGTCTTTGAGCTTGATGCATTTGTTATCTTTGAATTCCAACTAATAACCTTTTCCAAGTAACTAAGTAACATTGAGAAGGTTATGTTTCAAGTCATCACTATAAAGAACATCATCAGTACTATTCTTTCCATCCAAAGTGATGGCTCCTCTACCAACTATAGGTTTAGGAGTGTTATATCCAAATCTAACCATACCTCCATTGTATTTGTCCAAATGAACAAACCTGCCTTTATCACCTGTCATGTGATGTGAACAACCACTATCTATAATCCAGTCTGTCCTTATGTCAGCTTGTGAAATCAATGCTAGCTCTTGATTCTCTTTCTTGTCTACATGTACTATCTTGTTATGCATTTTATCTATAATGGCAATGAATCCAATTTCTTCTTCACCAGATTCTTCATCTAAAACTCCATCTCCAACATAGTAGCATTCCTTAGAATACTTAGGCTTGTAATCCTTTTTGAACTTTCTAGCTCTAGTAAGACACTTAGATGCAAAGTGACCAATCTTATTACATGAAAAGAACTTAAATGGTAATTGACCTTCACATTTTCCTTTTCCTTTCTTTTCTCTTTTGGAAATCATAGCAATGAAATCATCTAGTGTTTTATCTTCATCATCATCATCAAAATTACCAAAAGTGTTTGCAGATTTCTTACCATAGACTATTGCTTTGAAGGCTATTTCACTCTTTGGTTCTGAATTCAATCTTGAGATCTCAAAAGTAGAGAGTTTTCTGATCAAGGTCTCTCTCTTGAAATTTGATGTAAGCTTCATGGTCTCATCAAGGACATTGATCTTGCTTTCATATTTGGGAGTAAGAGTTGTCATCAACTTATCCATGATGTCCTCTTCTGATATCTCTCCACCATTGTTCTTGATTCCAGCAACTGCTTCATTAATCCTCTGATTGTAAGCTCCAATGTTTTCTTCAGGAAACATCTCTAATTCATTTTACCTTTTCTTCCATGTCATTTTGCATGTATCCTTATCTTGTTTGTCTCCTTCAAATGTGTCTTCTAGGTGCTTCCATATTCTGTGGGCTATATCTATATTTTTTACTTCTAAAAATTCACCATCAGATAGGGTGCTGATAAGGGATTCTTTAGCAATAGCATTATGATGAAACAATTCCTTTTGTATGTCAGTAGCATCATCTTTTCCAAGGTCTTCTAAGGTAGCAATCTTGGTTGCTTTGATGGTTACATTAAAAACTTCAAAAGAAATGCAATGTAAATGGGTTACCATCTTGTTCTTCCAATCAAGATAATTCTCTCCATCGAACTTAGGAATTTATTTCCTAAAGTATGCCATCTGATCAACCTCAAGCTATTAAAATTTCTCTCCGAGGCACTTGGCTCTGATACCAATTGTTAGGAATAGTCCCAAGAGATAACTGAGAGGGGGGGGGGGTGAATCAGTTATCTATAAGATTCAATTCTTTATCCAATTAAGTATACTTAAACATAAAGCATAAACACAATGAAAGAACACTTGAACACAACACCAATATTTTGGTTATGGGGAAACCCAAATAGGTAAAAACCCCGATGGGATTTGATACCCACTAATATTCTATACTAGTCTATAATGATCCTTGCTAGAAGATCATTTACCCTGTTAGGAGTAGCTTTAAAATATATTAAGTATAGTAGACCTGGTCAAGGGTTGAAGCCTATTAGGAGTCTTTTAAAATTTTCCTTGTTAGGGGAGATGATGCATTGTCCAAGAGCTCACTAATGGGTGAAGGCTACAACCTTTTGAATAACAGATATACACTATATCTAGATCTTGGTGAAGTGCACTTTGAATTGCTATCTGGATCAGTTCCAATGAATACCACAAGTACTTTACTTGGTCACATAGACCTTCCTCTAATGGCTCAACACTTCACACACTCTACTCTGCTCAAGCAACTATGAACCACACTTCAACAATCACAAATGACTACCTATACATATATTTCCTCCAAATGATATAATCAAGTCAACCTATTAGAACCACCTTGAAATCATATTAGCGAAACCATAATAAACTCCAAAAAACATTTTTATAGCTCTATTATGCACGCAACTCATTCTGGGACCTGTCTAATAAAATAATTGTAGATGCATGCTACACACTGTCGGCTCTACCAAAACAACTAGAACTTTTGTTGTAAGATGAATTAACTCATGCACTCTTAACCAAAAATCAATAACACTTCTCCAAGCTTAACTCCAAGGGTGCATACCCTCAAGATAGGTGCAACTCAATAACCAATAAAATCTCTATTGGCTCTTTTGAACAAACATAGGAAACTGCTACTGGCAAATAGCGACTACATAACTTCACCTACATTCATCATTAGACTATGCATCCATGAACTTAACATCACTAACATGTCTTCAACATATATCCAAGTGTGCAATGCTCCATGATAACTATACAGACAACCATACACAAAACACTGTCTGTAACTCTATTAAGAACACTGCTGACACCAACTGCTATATAACTGTCTATACTAACAATTAACCTCTTCACCCATGATATCATGTTGATATCATGTCCATGATACATATACAAAAAGCTTACTGTATAAGACTTACAAGTAGGCTACCTTCCATATGTTGTCATCAATGACAAACATACAGTCAGTACTGGCCTGCTGGTAAATCTCCAACACCAAGCATTCTGGAGAGCTAGAGCTGAAGAATTAGGAGAATTCTTGAGTTTTTCAGTGGTTAAAGAGTTCAGTAAAGTTGAGAAGCTTTAGAGGAATTTCTATTTGCAGTCAGGATGAGTCAACCATCAACTAGCAGAGCTTCTACCAGTAAGGGTTCAAAAGAAAAAGCGAAGGAAAGTTTCTCAGATGAACTTCTCACTTTGCTATCGGGATTGTCACAAAATAAAATGGTTAGTGATGAATGCTTCATTGATAATCTGAGTTACTGTAGAGATGCTAGGACACCTGATGTGACTGGAATGTGCCTTTTTAGGTATTTTTATAATAATGTTGATAGTCTAGGACCCATTTAGAACCTTTGGACATTAGGGTTAGCTAAGTTGGTAGTCCTAGATGTCTTCCTAGATGTTGATTTGTTAATTGCATTGACCAATATTTATGAATCCCTATCCAAAATAATAAGAAAGAGTGATGGCTTAGCTTTAGTTACATTAGATAAGAATTATTTCATGATATCTTTTTCTATCCACATCACCATGGCCATGGAGATCAATTTAGAGGCCCAGGCCAATCGGTACACTCAGGAATCCATCCTTGTATCCAAGGAAGTTCAAAACCATGTCCCACGAGCCAACATGAACTACATTGCAGCAGTGGTTGGGGCATCCCCATACTTCTACAAGGACTTATGTTTCTACATGAAGTATATTGCATATGGACTATATAGAGTGTTAGGGGTAGATGGTGAGGCAGATAGGATTTCATCTGACATCCTAATGATGGTGTTAGACTCACAGAGCATGCATACAAGAAAAGGATATAACTACATTTGATATGTCATTAATAGAATGCATGAAGGACTTGAGGCAATAACAAAGAAAGAAAATTCACCTAGATTCATGCATTATTCCCTCTTAATGCACCTCATTTTGTTTTATAATTACAACATTATGAACTTGGAGTACCTCAAGCCTCAAATGATGTGGAATGGATAGCCCAATCTTGTTCAATTTTGGATAAGGGAATCGAGTGGTACTTCTCTAGAGTGTGACTTTAGTGCTTTTTAGAATTGGATGGTACAAACAATTCTACTCACCTTAGGAGTGAATCTCTCTAGGATACCAATAAATGTTCTACAATTATTAAGGCCTCAAGAATTTGTTGATAAATGGGATAAAGGCTATAACTGGGGAGACATCTATTATGAGAAAACATTTACTTTGATAAGAGTTTATGGGTGCCCCCAACCGCCCTATGTTCTACCATTTTTTTAGTACCAAGAATTGCATTTCTAGAAATTATTTGGCAGCTAATGCTAACTGACAAAGAGCATTTAACCCCCCATAGAAAGGGTACATTTACCCCTAGACACTTTTGTGTATGCAACTTCATAATTCGGAAGAATACATTCAACAAGTTAAATGATTGGTTGGGCTAATACAAGATGAGTGCTGCAATATATAGATATGTAGATACATAGGACTTCATTGTAATGGCTAGGAAATATTACACTCCTACCATTCCTATAAACAAAAGACATGAGAAGTGTCCTGAGGAGGATGTCATCAGGAATATTATAGAAGATGAAGAGGTAGAAAAGAGAGCCCAACAACTCAATGAGTTGTGGTCATTGGAGAAACAAATGAAAAAGAAGGGATTGACTTTTGAGGGGTTCTTCCCCACATTTCCCTACCTCCAAAGGCTAGAAAAAATGATGGATAACTTCAATACATTGGTCAATTCACTTGAGGACCAAATTGATGACAAGGAAAGGGAAAAGGAGAAGCACTCAGAGTCAGATTATGAGGAGAGTGATGGAGGCTACCCAATATATAGCCCTCCTACCATGGAAAAACCATCTTCTATTGGCCAAGAAGGAGAAGAAAATATAGTTATGGATATGACAGAGCTTCCTAGCTCTCAGGATACCAGTGAGCCTCCTCTAAAAAGCAAAAAAAGGCAAGTGAGAGAGCCTTCCCAAGTAAGAACAACTGAGAAGAAAAGAGACAGAGTGGGAGCTCTAATTCCAAGAAATAGAGCCTATGATCACCAACTTAGGTAGATGATTAGGGAAGAGAAGAGAAAACAAAATATGGTTGTAGAAGAGATAGAGCTGCCTTTGGCTCTAGGACAAGATGAGAGGATGCTAGAGCAGGATGCCTTCTTTAAGGATGATAATTTTATCAAGTCATATGAATTCAAGAACTTCCTATTATGGCACAAGCAACAATAGGTTGCTTCTAATGTATAGATTATAGAAGATGGACAAATACCTGATGAGGCCATCCAAGCTTTAAGAGAATATGATCCTGAGTCAAAAACTATCACTCTAGAGGATGCTAGGTAATTAGTAAAGGCCATCAATATGTTGCTTGTACTTGGGTGGGATTTGGCTTCATCTTTCATAATAGACTAAATAAGAAAGCATGAGAATATAAACTTGACTTTAGAAATCCAAGTCAGGGATTTGATAAAAGGGTTTGGATATAGCCCTAAAAACTAGGCACTTGCTATGTGAAACCTCTATCCAAAAAATCAAAAGACTTCCCTTCTAGATATAAAAGAAAAGATGGATGGTGACAAGATTGTGTGGTCAATCCACAATATCAAGGATCTTGAGATATCACAAGTGCTCACTCATTTTTCAAGGTTAAATGAGGACATGAAAAAGGAGCTCTCAGAGAGGAACCAAATTTTTTTTTGGTGATTATAGTCCACTTGTGAGAGATAGAGAAGTACACATTATGAAGGAAAAAGAATTGGAAAAGTATGTGGATGACCTACAACAATAGATCATCAACATGCCTATGGTTACCCCTCAACCACCTGAACAACCCCTATAGTTAGAGAACTAGGGAACATAAGAGAATGAGGTTGTTGAGGAAAAGGCAAGTGTAGATCAAAATAAAGTGGCATTGGATGTCTTGTTGAAAATTTTGTGACATAGACTTGAAATGTTAAAGGAGAAAGCAGATGCAATTTATACCGCTTATAATAAATTACCTGGTTTGTGGAATGAGGTATACAATTTTTTTTCCATTTTAAGTACTTATCATATATCTTGGTCAGTAAGAGGATCACTATTTTAGAGATTGGCATTTGTGCAATCTCTTAGGAATGCTATCTTAGAGATAGTTTTTCATGTAGTGGATGAGATTTAGAAGATAAGTATTGTTTCATCTTTCTTAAAAGGAATGGAAAATCAAATAGAGACAAGAATAATAATGTTTGGCCCAGATTTCAATAGATTTTTTCCTCCAATCAATAATGAGGATGGATCAGTAAAGGGGTTAGATCAATGGAAGTCAGATTTTGATTCCTTGCTACCTAGGAGAGAGGCATTTGTAAAGGAAAATAATGAATTAGATATTGATAGATTCAATATAGTTTTGGATGAGGCTTTAAAGGACGTGATGGACTTCACAAAGTTCACTAAAAATGTCAAGCAAGTAACTGATGCTAGGTGGGAGAGATAGAAAAAATAGCTCCATAGCATTCAGGAATTCTAGTGACCTATAGAGGAACAGGTGACTACATGGGACAATAAAGCCCAAAAAGAGTAGGCCTACAAAAAATGACATTGAGGATATAGAAGATGAGTCAGCTCTAGAAACGCACCACACCTATGAGAAAAGGGAGAATAATTGATCATGAAGAGAATGATGTAAGTTAGCCAATTGGTGGTCATCATTCACATAAAAAATTTGGCAGTTTCTCTGAATACTAACGGACAAAGATGAAGCTTAAATGAGAACTCAACAATTGAAGAAACAACTTCTGGCACCCCTTTCCCTCTTTTTTTGTTACTAATTTAAATATTTTGTAATCTAGTGCAAGTCACTATCAGAGCCACCTGAAGCTTGTTGCATCCTTTTCTCAAGGATCCCAAGGTGGTCTCTCTATATATAGCAAATGTTAACTCAGACCAAAGGGTGGTGAAAATACTATTGTAATAGGAGCATATAGATTTAGTTTTTGATTCTCAGGAATCTAGTTTTTATGAATGTAGTGATACAGGAAATTTATCAATAAAATATATTGAATTTCCATGTATATCTTTTATTGTATTCATGTGTGATTTTGATTTTGCTGTGTGTTTAAATTTGCAAGGCATTTTAGATACATCTTTCTAAAAGGTAGATGGTGGGGATGAAATTTGAGTTCCTTTCAAGGGAGGGGTAAATCTTGAGTGAGGTCTCTAAGATTTCATCTTTCATGTATAAATTTGATGATCTGATTTATGCATAAGAGGGTAATATGGAAGGAATTTTATCTGGGGTTTGGGTGTGTTTGATTTGAGAGGTTTGCTGTAGATATACATTTATTGACTCTGATGCCCTAGGATTTGGCACTGGTCTTTGCTTAATTTTACATTTGTTTTCACCATCAATCAATTCAAAACAATGATTTACTTTAACATTGTGAGAGAGTCATATGGTTAGGTCTGTATCAAGTATACAGGTGAATGTTGTGATATTTAAAGAATTCAATCTAAAAGGTAATACCCACCTTTAGCTTAAGGCTCAAAGAGAAGAAGGATTCCAATCCTTAACACCTTAGTGTTTACTATTGTTGATGCATATGTTGGGACTGCTCGAGTTATAAATCAGGGGTTTCTTGATTAAGCTTTGATCATCTATAGTTTTGAGCACTAATAAAATTGGTGACTCCACTGGGGAAATTTAAATATTTTTGCACTAAACTTATTAATAGTTTTTCTAACTATTTATTGTTGTATATAGAAGACCACTTTATCAATCTATTTCCACAAATTTGTGGGTGGCGGCTCTAAGCTCTTTGTTTACTAGTTGCTGGTAAAAGTTTTAGAAATTTTTGAGATTATCTTGTCAAAGTGACATGAGTAAGCCAAGGAATACTAGGTCATACTATAGGGATCACCTGGAAAGCAAAATGGGTGAAGAACTGCATACACCTAGTAGAAAGAAATGGTCTAGAAGATGAACAAATGGTAATGATTCCCCTAGACCAGTTCAAGAATATATTGCCATTCCTGCCCAAAATGAGATCCCATCTTTTTCTAAGAGTTCAAAATTCCTTAGAAGAATAGACCCCAAGTCCATTAGTCCTCCTTAGGAGGATGAATTTATAGATATTAGTTTCTTTCCTACACAAGAAAATCTTGAGAAAACAAAATATGCTTCTGATGCTGACACTAAATCTTATGATTATGAGAAATTAAGGGAAGAAGCTTTTGTTTTGAGAAAAAAGGACCAGGAGCAATTTTTAGAAAATACTAAAAGATAAAAGGAGTGGGAACAAGAAATATATTAATTACTCATGGAGAAGCAAGAGCTTCTTAGAAAGACAACAAATAATGAGATCTGAGCAAAAAGTATGAAATAGAAAGTTACTGGTTCAGATAGTAAGTTGTTTGGGGATGTCCAAATTTTGAGACAAAAAGTCAACAACAACAAGCCAGATCCTGAGAAAAATGAGTTTGAAGGTGAGGGCTATGTCCTAAGAAAGTTACATCCATCAAAGATCATAAGGAATGAGGATCTTAGAAGTAAAGTGATGGACGTATCTGATAAATGAAAAAAAAAGGTAGTTGGAATTAGCATAAATGATTCCAAAAAGGATGAGGCTAATCCTGCTACAATATCTCAAGCTAGCTTAGATCTAGAAAAGGCTAGAAAAGTCAAGGAAGATTTGGCCATTCAATTAGAAAAGCTAGAATTAGAGGTTGCTACAGATGAGATGAAGAGGAAAATTGCTTTCCTTCATACTAATATGAATACAAATGCTAGCATTTCAATCCCTATTGTCAGTGGGCCAATACCACAAAATCAGTCAGCTGGTCCTATGCCTAACACCCAAGCCCTAGTCTCCAATAAAATGTCCCAAGGACTAGTTCAAAGTGTAATTCTTACAATACCTTTGACTGGTAATCTTGCTGGAAATTTTGTGCATCAGAATATTGGAGGAGGTGGGGCCCAAGATTCACAAAATGTTCAAAGAAGGCCAGTTCATTTGGAAAGATACATGCCATTATTTTTTGATGGTATACCTAGTTAGCCAAATGTCATCCCAACTAAGGTGAGAGACAAGATCCCTAAGTTCACTGGTAACAATGTTATTACTTGTGAAGAACATCTTAAATCTTTCACAGATAAAATAAATGATTATGAAATAGAGAATGAAGATGTTGTCATGAAACTTTTTGTTCAATCTTTGATAGAAGATGCTAGGGATTGGTAAAGAGGTTTACTTGAAAATAGTATTACCTCATGGGATGAATTTATAAGGAGTTTTAAAGAAAAATGTGATGAACATTTCAACTCTAGTTACATGCTAAATGAATTCAATAATATCAAGAAGCGTGCAAATGAAAGTATGGTAGAATTCAATAATAGGTTTCAGAAAGCCATGTACAAGTTATTCCAAGTCTTAAGATTCGATGATGAAGTTTGTTTGACTACATACTTCAATGCTATAGAGGGAAAGATGTCTTACCTTTTAAGAGACAAAATTCCATGTACTTTGAGAGATGCCTTCAAATTAGCAATAAATATTGAAAGTAATAGAAAATCATCTGGTCAAATGTATAAAAGGGATGAAGGAAGACTATGGAAAGAGACTAGGCCACATAATGTGAAACCTGCAAGGGAAGATGATAAGGTTGAAAAATTGGCCAATGCTATTAAGGATGTGTCTACTAGATTTGATAAAGGTGGGAAGAGTTTCCAAGATAATAGACCACCTTATCAAAGGCAGGAGAGATTCCCTAGATTACATGACCAACCATATAAGATAAATTAGAAGGATGGGAAGCCTATTTTTTACAACCATGAGCTACAAAAGGGTAGGGATACTCCTGATCCTTTGAAAAGGAATACAACCCATATTGTGGAGAATATTCCATGGTGTGTGGCCTACAAGATGCCTCACTCACCTTTTCAATGTTCTATTGCTCAAGCTTTAGAAGATGAGCTAGAAGATCTACCTGTAGGAGACCATGAAGGCTCTGAAGAGCCTACAGTAAATATTTTCACCAGTCAAAGGGTGAATGAATCTGCCTCTTCAGATGATGAGGAGATATTAGAAGATGTTGACCATCAAAGGAGATTTCTCCCTATCTATGAGAAATAATTATTTTCCCATTCTGATCACGAGGAATCTAATATTGAGACTACTCAAACAAATATGAATAGGCTAGAGATAGAAGGTACTCATTAGAGAAAGCCTAGTAAGGAAGAAATTAAGAATCTGACTGTGGTTGCTATTTCTCAAGCTAGATCTTCTTATAACCTAATAAATAGAAGGGTTGATGTAGATCAAGGAGTCCCTAGATCATGTTTTGTTAAGGATGATCCTCAGAGTAAGGTTTCTCCTAAAACTGTTGCTTCCCCAAGAAAGGATAGAAACAATAAGAAACAACCTATTGTGGTTCAAACTACTAAGAAAAATGAGGAAAATATCACATAATAGATAAATAAGAGGGCTGGTGAAAAAAGAAATTTGTCTAATCTTTATACTAAGACCCTAACTTCTGACATAATACATGCTTTGTCTTAGACAAAGGTATCAATCCCTTTGTTAGAAATGCTGAAAATAAAGGAGCATAAAGCAACAACTTTGTCTCTGATTAATGAACAACAAGACCTTCCTATTGTGATAGAAAAGGTGAAACCAGTGGTAGGACCTGAGATAACTAAAGGAGTCTCCAACTTCTGTGTTGGAAATATTGTAACTCAAGAGCCATCCTCTATTGATCCATTTTATGTCACTCTGATTGTGAATAATTTATTGTTAAAAAATTGTATGATAGACTAAGTTGCTGCAGCTACAGTGATGACCTACCATGTAATGAAGGAATTAGGACTTCAAGTTGATACATCTAATGGAATATTTTATGCTATGGATAATAGAGAAGTTGCTGTGGTAGGGACTTTGGTTGGAATAGAGGTAAAAATTGTTGCATTCCCTAAAGCCACTTACAAGATGGATGTTGTTGTAGTTGATAGAAAACCTCATTATGGTATGCTACTATCTAGACAGTGGGCAACAACAATTGGAGAGAAGCTACAATTAGATCTATCATATACTACAATTCTTGTGAATGGTACAGAGGTAAAGTTGTACAAAGAGCCTCATTCATCAGTAATGATTGAGATGGTAGCTCCAGAGGATCTAAATTACTATGTTGATATTGACATGAATAAATTCATGATAGAAGAAATTGTGCCTTAGCCTAGAAATACTGATCCAATTGTTGATGAGTTTCTCTTGTAACAAGATAGACTATGAAAACTATACTTTGATGGTGGATGATCCAAAGAGGGCTTAGAAGTTGGTGTTTGACTAATATCCCCATCAGGTATTACCTTTAAGTACTCTTTTCTGTTGACCTTCCAATGCACAAATAACACCGTTGAATATGAAGCTTTGATAGTGGGATTAGATATTGCAGTAAAACATGGTATAAGATGTTTAAAAGTTTATGGAGATTCCCAATTAATCATTGCTCAGATTAGATCACAATATGCTGCTAAGGATGATAGACTTATGTTATATAAATATGTTGTTTGGGATAGAATTGAATTTTTTGATGCTTTCAATATTCTGTGGGTAGAAAGATCAAAAAAAATTATGGCAAACTTCCTTACAAATGTTGCATTAAAGAGTAATGATACAACCCTTATTGGGGTGTCAAAATTAGAAATAAAGAGTAGGCTGGTTATCCCTAATAATGTTTGCAATTGGAAATTTTTTGAAGATGACAGTGACATCTTAAGATTTATTCAAGGTTTGGATATGTATGAAGGTCAACAAATTGATTTTGATGCCTATCAAGAAATTATTGATGGGAAAGATTGTGTCATGGGAAATGAGGTTGTTCAGTTGCCCTCTAACCATATCCCCAAATGTTTAGTGGAGTTAGAAGGCATGTTCAAAATAAATGACAGTCACATGTCCTAGAAATCCAATGCTAAGGTGGATGACCTAGGAGAGATAAACCTGGGGTCAAAAACTTCCCCTCAGGTTGTCTACATTGGGAAATGTCTTAGTAAGGATGTAAGGAATGATTTAATAAGATTGCTGAAAAGATATAAGCATTTCTTTGCTTGGTCATATGATGATCTCAAAGCCTATAGGGGAGACTTGTTTCAACATGAAATTCCCTTGAAAGAAGACACGAAGCCTTTTAGACAAAAGAAAAGACCCATTAACCCCTTATTAGCTACCAAAATGCAAACTGAGTTAACCAAGCTAAGGGATGCAGGCATCATTGAGCCCATTAGACATTCTTCTTGGGTCTCAAACTTAGTACCACTCATAAAGAAGAATGGAGACATAAGGTTGTGTGTGGATTTTGGGAATTGGAGTGTTGCTTCACACTAGGACAATTATGGACTACCTAATATGGAATCTATGCTTCATAAAGTAACTGGTCATGATTTTTTGTCCATGATGGATGGATTTTCAAGCTACAACTAGGTATTGGTCAAAGAATTAGAGTAGTTTAAGACAACATTTACCACTCCTTGGGGAACATATGTGCATGTCTAGATGCCTTTTGGTTTGAAAAATGCTGGAGCAACTTTTCAAAGGGAAATGGACATAGATTTTAAAGACTTTATTGATGTCCTCATGGTTGTGTACCAAGATGATCTAACTACATATTCTAAGAGAGAAGAAGATCATTGTAATCACCTAGAAAAGGTTCTGATGAAAGCTCTAGAGTATGGTATCTCTTTGAATCCTAAGAAATGCCATTTTCCTATTACTGAGGAAAATCTACTAGGGCATATAGTTTCAAAAGAGGGAGTAAGGATTGTTCCTGAAAGGGTAGAAGCTATTAAGAAAGTCCTTGCCCCCAAAAGTCTCAAGGGTGTCCAGTCTTTCCTTGGACAAATAAATTTTGTCAAAAGATTCATTGAAAATTTTGTTGAGTTAGTCAAACTCATTGTCAAACTTCTAAAAAAGGATGTAAAGTTTATTTGGGATCAAGAAGCACAAGAAGCCTTTGAGAAGATAAAGAAAACAATTCAAGAAGTTTTTGTTCTAACATCTCCTAATTATTCCAAGCCCTTTTCTCTGTTTAGTTTTGCATCTTTTACACCATTGCAACAATTTTGTTACAAAAGGATGATGAAGGATTTGAGCATCCCATTGCCCTTTCCAGCAAGTCACTACAGTCATCAGAATTGAACTATGAGCTGATGGAAAAACAAGCCTACGCTTTAGTGAAAGTTGTCAAAGCATTCAAACCTTATCTGGTATGTGCAAAAGTAAATGCATATGTCCCTCATGCTACAGTCAAAGATATTGTAGTACAAAGTGAGGTCACTGGCAAAAGATGCAAGTGGATTAATAGAATCTAGGAGTTTGATTTGGAACTTCACATCACTAAACTTGTCAGAGGTCTAGGACTATTAAAGTTTATGACTGAAGAAAATATGGACCTAATTCAGGTCAACAATGTTGATATCAATGGAAGAGATGTCACTAGCATTGAAATGCAGCCCTGGTACACAAACATAGTATTTTTTCTCAAGAATGGTATTTTCCCAAAGGGCCTTAATGATAATCAAAGAAGAAGCTTGAAATTGCAAGCCCAAAGATATATATTTCTACAAGGTGACTTGTATTGGAAGAATAATGATAGGATCTTTCTCTTATGTCTAGATAAAGGATAGTTTGAAAGGATTTTAAAAGAGATGCATTCTAGAATGTGTGGAGGACACCATTTAGCCAGAGCAACTGCTCATAAAATTTTGAGGGTTGGATATTACTGGCATGTGTTATTCAAAGATACCCATGTATTTTTTTGAAAGTGTGAACCATGCCAAAGGTTCTCAAACAAGTTGAAGTTTTCAGGAGCATTAATGTTGAACCCTTTAGTGGCAGAAGCTACTTTTTGTAAGTAGGGTATTGATTTCATTAGGGAGTTTACTAAGAAGTCTAGTGGAGGACACAATTGGATAATTGTAGCCACTGATTACTTTACCAAGTGGATTGAAGAAATTCCAACAAAAAAGTCTACAAGAATAGTAGTTATTGAATTCTTGATGGATAATATTGTTACAAAGTTTGGTGTTCCTGTCAAGTTAGTTATGGATAATGCCATGAGTTTTAGGTCACAAGAATTCAAGGATTTCTATCTAGAAATGGCCATAGTGATATCATATTCTTCCCCACATCACCCACAAGCTAATGGGCAAGCAAAATCAAACAATAAAATTATTTTGCAGATCCTAAAGAAGACCTTAGAAAAGAATAAAAGAACCTAGCATTCAAAGCTGAAATTAGCTTTATGGGAAAATCGGGTCATAGAAAATAGAGCTAAAGGAAAGTCTCCTTTTGAAATGATATATGGTACTAAATCAAGGCTACCTATGAACAACTTACTACCTATCTACAAATTTATACAAGAGGAAGATCTGGAAATGTCTAATCCTCTATAAGTGATGTAAGTGTTCCAAGGTTTTCTTGCACAGCTTCTAAGAGACCTATCTTGTCTCTACCAATGATCCTATTCTTCTCTAGGACCTCCCAAAGGCTTAGATGATTAACGAAGGCCTTATCTAGCTCCTCTCCAAGAGCCTAACACCTTTTTCTTCACCTTGAAGGACTAACACCATGTAGATACTTCACTTCTTCTCCTATACTTAGAAGGATCTAAGTGCCATCTCCTCACAAACATCCAATTTCATTGCAAGGATGTCTAACATGCTATAAAAATTCCTAATGCTTCCATTTGAATCCATTTAGTAGGGTCTTCAAGCCCTTTTTCACCAGGTTCAAGATTTCACCTTCAGGAGGCCTAATTAGGCCTATTCCCATGTAGCCTTTTACAGAGGCCTTTTACCAATTCTTTCTAAAAATTACCGAATGACCTAGAAAAAAAATTAGGGATTTGGATAACCTTTTGGATTTTACTAAAGATTCTGCAAGTTTTGGTCTCCCAAGTCCTCCATACACAAGATTCCTATATTCTAGGCCAAATAAGGCTAAAAGACCTATTTCATAGGACTAGACTATATTCTTGATTGAATCTCACCCAAATGGATTGGTGAGTTCACAAATCTCCTATAACATCAAGATATATCTATACCCCACCTGGAACTATACATTTTATGTACTGTGTCTCAATACCCTGTAAGAAATCTTCAAATCTTCAACTTCAAACCACTAACTGGGCACTGTCTGCTCGCCTAGGGCTTGGTACTAAAAATATTTTCTCGACACTCCATGACTCCTAATCCTAGATATGTATAGACTAATGGCTCCCCTAACATGTTCCTCTACCCTTAGGAAGATCCCATGGTTGGATTTCATGGGGGAGCCATGAAATGACAAACTGGTAAGGATAGGACCAGGAAGACTACTAAAACTAAAATAATTTAATCGATACCTTAAAAAAACTCAAAACTACTTGCTTACTAAATGAAAAACACTTAAAACTATCTCAAAAATACAAATCAACCACTAGTTCGAAGTATTCAACTCATATGATATCACTGTCACATTGAAAAGCTCGTGTTCTTCACAAAACAGAGTTGTAGAGCTCTTTTTACTAATCACAAACTTATTACAATGATCTCTAACCTCAAGATTTGAGCCTTCAATAATATTAGATACCATTCAGCATGTTTTTAGGGTATGTTGGTCAATCTCCCACTCCTATCTTCTAGGGGATCCTATGTAACCGAGTTGCATGCAACATTTTCCATTATTGCAAATGTTGTCATGACAACTTTCTAACAACATTTGGCATCTTTGTCTTCATGCCACCATCCTAATTCTTAGGACCTCTAACCTCTATATTCTAAGGAACCAACTTCATTTATGACCTCAAGGCATCTCTATTACATCATTCATGTTTTTAGGACACATTAATAGCTCAAATACAACACTAAGATTCTAAGCCTAAGATTAAATAAAAGAAACTAACAAAGAATAATTGGTGACCTTAGTCTTAATGACTAACTCACTTAGTCCACAATTTCAATGAACTTCTAAGGTCTAATAAAAACTCACACTACTTTGACTTGGCCAATGTCAGATACAAGCCTAAATATCATAACTATGGAGGTTAGCCTAGGTGTGCTCCTGCACTATCCTCCCCAAAAACAAAAGAGTTCAATCCACCCTTGGATTGTGTAAAGTAGGATCAATCCCCATCTTGTTAAACTCCAATTCTATAACCCATACTACATTAGCATTTGATTGACCACACCACTTGATTAAGTGTTCCTTGTAGTCCTTAGTTCTAGTCTTCTTGTAGACCTTGGTATCCAGTATGCTGTCAGCATTCTTCATTGTTGTAGAGGATAGTTTAAGTGCATGCACATCTTGGATGACTTCATTGAGGCTTTGATCCATGTTTGGTGGTGATCCTTTATAATGAACCAAGTCTACAATATTGAAGACAAGGGATAATCCACTATCTTTTGGTAGCTCCACTCTAAAAGCATTGTTCCCATACTTTTCCAAGATAGGACAGGGACCTATCCTTCTCATCTGCAACTTGTGAGGGACTCCCTTTTGAATTCTAGACTTGTTTAGATGCACCATCACCAAGTCTCGCACATTGAATTGAACTTATCTTCTACTCTCATCCACCTTGGTCTTATGCTTCATGGTGTTCTCTGTCAAAATCTTCCTGACTGTATCATGTATCTCCTACATTGCATAAGCAAATTCATCAACATATCCACTTCCCTTCACTCCATCCTTTAAGTCTCTTAGCTCATAGAATCCTCTAGGATGTAGTCTATATACTATCTCAAAGGGAATCTTCCCTATGTATCTATTTATAGTATCATTATATGCATACTCAGCTTGGCCAATCAGCTGATCCCATGTTGACAATACTCCTTGGTCAAGCACCTTAATATATTTCCAAGGCTTCTATTTACCACTTCAGTCTAACCACTAGTTTGAGGATGGTATGCAGATCCAAATGATAAATTAGTGCCCAATCTTTGCCAAAGAGTCTTCCAAAAATGACTCATAAACTTGGTGTCTCTATTTGACAAAGTACTCATAGGTAACCGAAGAATTCTTACTATCTCTTTCAAGAAGAGAGAGGCTATGTGGCTGGCATCATTAGTTTATTTGTATGGTACAAAGTGAGCCATCTTGGTGAATCTATACACAACTACATAAACACTATCCATGCCTTGTCTTGTCTTGGGTAACCCAACTACAAAATCCATACTTAAGCATTCCCATGGCCTAGTAGGAATAGGTAGTGGTTGATATAGGCCTGCATTTGAAGAAGTTCCCTTGGCCTTTTGAAACACAATAGAACCTTCCACATACCTCCTAACATCAAGTGTAGTACCTCACCCCTAGTCCAATTTTATAAATGATATGATTACTTTAGGATGATAGATTATATGTTAGGAAATCATAGATGTGTATAATTTTACTGACCCCATACTTGCATGTGTATGGTTGATGCATTTATTTTATACTTCTATTTGTCATGTCTGATGTGGTTGAGGGGCAGAGTCGTAGTTACTTGCTTGCGAGATCCACACGATCGGCCGATCCCCGCCATTGTTTGTTGTATATTTATATATGTATGTACATATGGGTAAGAGAGGGGAGATAACATGGATCCAAAACCATAACCTAAGTCCATTTGTCCTAAGATTGGACAAGTATCGGTCTGACTACCCTACCCAGATTCTTCTGGTTGATAGGAATTCATGGATCCCTTTCTGGTGTTGCTTGGTTTTGGTGTTGTTTGATTTTATCTCGTTTGGCTTCAGTTGATTTGTGGTTATGTGGGTGATTTTTATGTGATTATGCATTTATTGATTATAGTTGATTTATGTTTATATAGATTATTTTATGTGATTATCAATGTTAGGTACATAGTTAAATTTTATGATTAAATATGCTCCTATGATTAATTGAGGGAATTAAATTAAAGTTGATTTTTGAGTATTGGGAAATAAATATTGATTATGTCCTAAGTTTATTTTGATGAAATTTAATTAAAATCAAATAATTGATTATTTGGATTTAATTGATTATTTTATTAATAATTGAATTTTATTATGTTTGTGAGTATTATTAAATAACTAAATATTTAATTGCATATTTTAGGATGCATTAAGTATTTTATTTATTTAATATGTGTTCTAAATTATTAACATGTGCATAATTTAAAAGTGAGTTGTCAAAAAGTGAACAACTAGTTTTCAAAAGTCTAGTTGTGTTGTGCATTTAAAAGATATTTTAATTAATTAATTAATATTTACTTTCAATTTTGGAGTTAGAGTCTGATTAGGAGTTGTCTTATGAGTCATTTCTAAGTTGAAGTTTTACTGTGAGTTAGCTTTTAAGTTGTCTTTAGGGATTGCATGAATTTGGGAATTGATTTCCTATTAGGAAAATTATTGCATTCATTTGGGGGCAGACATGTTTCTTTGGAGGAGAATTTTTGGAGAGCTTGTGTGCTTGAGAATTTGAGGATTCTTGGTTTGTTGTGGTTGCTTGATGATTTGAGTTTTGATTGTGCATCTGGATCTAGTTCTTGCTTTCATCATAGTTTTCAGATCTGCAGATAGGATTGGTTTTGGAAGAAACCTCACTCTCAGATCATCAATAGGGGTTTCAGTATAGTTTTTGGCATTGGATTCAAGGTAGGATCTAGAATTCTTGTTGTGTATTTTCTATTATTTAATTGGTAAAATTATGTGTTTGAGTCGATCTGAATTTACCTCATTAGATCTGTATGATTTCTTTGACTTTAGATAGTAGAGAAACACATATCTGTTATCTTATGTTTTTATGATTACTTGGCATTGTACCATTATGCTGGTAAAATTTTATTAAAAGATTTCTTATGGTTTGCTTGTAAATTGAAAAATTAAATATGCTATATAGTTAGACTATAGAGTTGAAAGAAAATTAATCCCCTTTGAAAAGAAAATCCAATTTGGTTGAAAAACCCAATTTGGGTAGAAAAATACTTGCTAGTTAAAAAAATATATTCCCTGTTTAAAAAAATACAGTCAAAATAAACCAATCAAAGTTAGAATTGATGCAAGATTTTAGTGTATAAAGTTGTTAAAATATATGTCTTTAAAAGGAATATATTCTTTCTTTTGAGAATCTGATTATAGATTTGTAAAAAAAAAAAATATGGATATTCTATTCTAGTTTTGATGTTTCCAGAATTAATATTTTAAAAAAATAAATATATATATTTGAGAAGTTAATTTATGTTAAAAAAAAATATTATTGAAAAAGTTTGTTATTAAAAAAAATATTTTGGGAAATGTATTAACAAAGTATTTAAAAAAAAATAAAAATTAAATGGAAAGTTTTGTGGGGGCGGGCCTGGCCCCACCACCCCCCTGTCGTCCAGCTCAAGGGAGCTGCCGAGGATAGTCCGTAGGGACTATCGCTGGCAGTCCTTTGGACTATCGACGGTAGCCCTAGGGACTGCCGTGGTAGGCCCTCACACTACCACATGCAAGTGTCCGCGGGTCCCAATGAGATTTGCAGTTTGTTAAAGGTTTTGTTATGTATATTATATTTTTGTTTTAATTAGTATTAATTTTTTATATTAGTTTTTTTAAAATTATTATAAGTTTTATTATTAATTTCTAATTAATTTATATTTTTTTAATTAAATTTTAATTAATATTAAATTTGTTGATTAATTTCAATTAAATATTAGTTTTGTTAGTTAATTAATATGAAGTTAGTTTTATATTTAATTCATAGTTTTATTAATATGTAATTAAATTTGAAACTTGTGTATGATTTAATTTTATAATGTATTATATAATATCTTTGCTCATATAGTCATTATGATAATTAATTTAGTTAAAAAGAAAATAGATTATGGGTTTAGTTATTTGAATTGAAAACTCATAATTTAGATTTTTCTATAAATCTAAAATTTGATTAGAACTAAATGATTTAGTAATTATTTATTGATCTTGTTTGATAGTTGGTTTAGTTAGATGGGGTACATATATTTTGTGGATTATGATATATCTAATTATGAATCATATTGGAAAATGAACTTAACAAGTGTTTAGTTTTATGCTGAAATTGGGCTTTTTATTCTATTAGTTCCATAGGGAATCTTTAGGGAATATTCTACATTTCTAATGTTGTCATAACATTTATGTTCCTTTTCTCTTGGTGATTTAATTATTATATGCTTAGATTAAATTTTACACTGAAATGGAATTCAAATGCTTATGGATTTATTTCAAGTTCTTTTATGGTGTGTGTGTTGTCTTCTTCATGCTTGGAGTGCTTTCTTGGGCTTATTGTGTTTTCGGGTACTAGATGACCTAGGAGGATATAGAGGCTGGGGTATGTGTTCGATGATTCTATTTTTAGCTATGTTTTGATGTGTATGTACTTTTCTGATTATCATCCCTATTTTGACCATTTGGGCTCATGTTGTATTGAGTTTTACTTCATACTCTATAGAGGAGAATATGGTATTGACTGTTTATGTTTGATCCACGGGATCATGGGTATATTCTTTTGTGAACACCTTGAGAGTGTTTTTGAGACATTATGGTTATGTGTGAACCAGTGTGTTCCTATTATTTTGTGGAGTAGTCCCGAGGGACAGTTTTATCATCTTGTGATCTATGTGAGATCTGTGAGCCTAGGGTAGTTTACCTATATATGTAGTAGGAGGTGGCTTGCAATAAGCGTCGGGGCCCACAAGTGGCTGCCCGGATCACTTATTGTTAAGTATCTTAATCAAGTGATAACTAAATATAACATTGAGAGATTTAAAAATGAACCTAATCAGATATGGTTTCCTCGCCCTGGTTTACTAAGGGATGAGTTGACATAGTCGATGGCTTCGTCAGTATGACAAGTCATTGACACCATGTAAGGTCACTTGGGTGTTGGGGTCCAGTAAGATTACCAAGACAAAACTCAAGGGTTAGACGTACATGATGACACCTTCCTATGCATAGTCTAGTTATCCTACATGTGTCAGTTGCCTCTAGATTAGTGAGTCTTTCATAACATTATCACTTTTTTTTACCTTCAGTTAGAGAGCTTTCAAGATCCTTTCCTCAGCTTGATCTATTTGATGTTTGTTATCTGAGTGGGATCTATTGTTATCTCCTCATCATGGTGGGAGTGGACCATTAAGGTTCACGAGGTCAGGTGGTAGTGATTCTTTTACCATTTGAGAATCTGACGTTCGTGCACTAGTGCTGGATGATCCCTGTTGCAGTTGATCCTTCTTGATCTTCACTGTTGGAGTTGTATTCTTCTTATTCTTCTTCTATGAGATCTTGTATCATTGTATCAGTTGTTTAGTGATATCATGTGTACTTCTTTTCGGTTATTATACATTACATACCCTGCGACATGTGCAGTGGATGTAGGTTTATGGATACCTTTTGCTACCATTTGTATTTATGATATCTTTGATGTGATGTTGCTTTTAGATTTCATTTGTTATATGAGTTTTGTAATTCAACCTAATCTATATTATTAATTAATGTTAACGTAATCATCATCGAGGAACCCTTGAGAGTTGTAACCTATGTTGGTTGTTTATGTTAATGTGAGTTAATGGTAATTGCTTCTGCATTGATGTACATCTTGTATGTTAACTTGTAAAAAAAATTATTTTGCAAACTTAGATGCATGTTTAGGTTAAATTCTCCTGGGTTCGGTGGTAGGGCATTACACTTGGTATCAAAGCACCGAGTTCTACACTAGGAACTCTAGGAAGTTGTGTGCCCATTAGGTGTCTAAACTGTTAAACCTTGAAACCAAACATAGACATATAAATCTTTTGTGTTTGAGAACCATTAAATTATATCTGAACATTTATGTTCTTGCTTCTCTTAAATGTCTTTGAGATATCACTTACCTAGTGATTGTCATAGGTGATTTGACTGCTTAGTGTGCATGGTTACCTTCTCTAATGTATCTAGGGTGAAATACCTTTGAATATCATGAAGTGATTACTCCCTTGAGTGTGGATACTACTAGTCACCTTGTTATGTAGATGTGTTATGATTGATGATTCATTTTTGGTTGATTGATGAATTATTCGTGTTGTGTATGGGCTAGCATTAAAATTTTGAACTTTCTTATAATTGGACTAGTCATCTGAATCTCTTTTCGCCATCTATTTTGTGACACTAGTCACACTTGATTTATTGTTAAATTACCATGGTACTCTTATGATTTAATGTTGGACTTATGATTCCCCCACTTGGGTTTACCTTTTTGAGTTTTGTGGTGGCTATTCCGAATGTTTGGTATTGTTGGCCATGTTCTATGATAAGTGTTGGTTCTATCATGTTCATCATGAACCTCTGATAGTATGTATAAGGGAGGACATCACGGAGATGGTACTATGCTATTTTGTGTGAGATTAGAATCATTGTGTATTCTTTATGTTTGCATAAGTGTTGCAATATCCAGATAGATTTTCATGAACCTCTCAACCCATTATTTAACAAAGATGCGAAAATGTGTTCTTTATGCAATTGATCTTATATGTTTTCTATGATGATGAATGAATAAAGGTTTAGATCTATTTTTTAAATTGTTAATAAATGATTGATCAACGTGATATTTTCAGTTGTTCCTAAACTAGATATTATATTGTTCTTAATGACTGTATATCATGTTCCTTACTCGATGGCTTGTTTTTAGATGTTATGTTTTGTTTTAAGTAAATGCTTTGTGTCTGGGGGATATGTACCCTCATATATTTGTAGGCTTCTAGGAGTAAGCCTAATCCTAGGGGGGGTGGATGTAGTACCTCGCCCGTCTGATTTTATAAATGATATGATTACTTTAGGATGATAGATTATATGTTAGGAAATCATTGATGTGTATGATTTTATTGACCCCATACTTGCATGTGTATGGTTGATGTGTTTATTTTATACTTCTGTTTGTCATGTCTGATGTGGTTGAGGGGTGAAGTCATAGCTACTTGATTGTGACATCCACACGATTGGCTATGATAGCACTAGTAAAAATTTCATGGTTCTACCCCTTTTTATTCTGGTCTCTACAATATTTTCTAGGTTTCTGGCTTAAAACCCTTGTTAATTTTCAAAATATAGCCGTTGGACATTTAAAAAATTCAAAATACCCTAGCCCTATTCTATTTTGGTGTTTCTTTTTCATCCCACTTAAAAATTTTATCTGCATGTGCCTTTTAAAAATTCACTTTACCTTGTGCGTGGTTAGGTTTTTCATGTGTCGGCGGGGTCCCCTTTAATATTTCCTATGTCCTCGGTTAATTTTTCCTAAGTCTGCATGCCCAATGGTGTTTTAATATTTCCCTAAGTCATGTTTTAATTTTTCCTAAGTTCTTGACTTCATTATTTCCTTGGGCCCCTCTCTGACAGTATCTTCATCTGACGGTGGGCGTGTCTTCTCATGAGATGTGTCAGAGGCTTGCAAACTTAAGATGACCATTGATTCATTTCCATGATGTAACCCTTTCAATGCAGGCGGGTCCACTACCAGGTAGGCTCATGTGGCAGTCTATCATTCATCAAAATATCCTATAAGGCATGGCGGGCCTGGTATCTCAATCAGATGATTCCTGATCGACGGTTGGCGTATAAGTGCATAGAATCTTTGGAGCCTTTTAGATCTTGTGCCAACCATCTGATCTTCTAGGTGGTATAAAGTTCTCGGTGGGACCTAACTGCCAAGTGTGCCATGTCAGCATTTTCCTATTGGTCCATGGGTAAACAACTCAGCATGTGTCAGTGGGACATGATTTTCTGATGGGTCAGAGGGTCCTAACATCTGTAATCCATCCAACGATGGGAGTAAGTTCTCATGGAATCTATTAGAGGCTTGAGATCTTACGCCAGTTGTTGATCTCATTTGTCTAAAATCTATCTTTGGTGATGGTCCTGGTGTCAGGTGGAGCTAATTCAGAATGTTTTGATTGGTTCGTGTGTTGTTGACTATATTGTGTCAGTAGGGCCAGTTTTCTTTCAAGTAGGGTAAGATTCTTAATCGACAGATGGCGTATGTTCTAATAGAATCTTAGAGGTCTATGCAAAGATGAGATGGCCATTGATCTTCCAAATGTGGGCTGAGTTAGTTTCTTAGTTTTTTGGTGGTCTAGATAATTTTGTTTAGTGGTTCTGATAAGTTTCAGGGGTTTCGCTCATTCGTGAGAAGATGTGGCAGTATTCTAAAGAGTCTAGTGATTCGGCGGAGGAGGGTCACGTAATTGCTAATTTTTTTAGCAGTAGTATAAAGTGTTTTGCAAATTGGTAGAACCCTTCAGTCACCAATTCACCAAAAGTGACTGAGGTTCTTTTTTAAAAAGATAAATCACTAAGCCCGTGAAAAGGAAGGATCTGACGGTCAAGACTTAAAGTTCAATCGGTTTTAAATAGGGACCGTCGATCTATTGTAGGTGCCATAAGGTGACCGTTTATATTCAAATTCAAATTTTTACAGAGGGTTTGCAATGACAGAAAGTACCAGAATTCAATTTTTGAGTGGCTAGAATGGGTGAAAATGGTTGTCAACTGTTGCAGTGTGGTCTAGGCTACCATGGGTAGTTGTAGAGGAATGTCTTGCTATGAGAAAGTAAATGAGGTAGTACTCATGATGTGTTGCAGGGGTCATTTTGGCTGGATTTCTTGGGGTTTTGTGATGATTTTGTACTTGGGACCAGTATAGGACTAGATAGCTATTGAAATTGAACTATTTTGAGCTTACCGGCTGCGGCTTGGTCCTTGTTGTGTCTGTGTTAACTCCTCAGTGGTGTTAGGTGGTTTTGAATTTTTGAATGGTGAATGATCATTATGCTTGTATTGCGATCCTGGTATAAAGGAAATTTTAATGATCATTAGAGGTTATGGGGAGTTAGGTATTCAAATCTTTTGGTTGTGAGTCCTCTTCTCAGTCTGAATTGTAATGATTTGTTTTAGTATTTATTGATAGTAGAAAGAAAGTTGCAGGTCTAAGCTGTAATTTGCAAGCATGGTTTGCTTGGACTGATTGTATACACTTGAGGATTCTTCATACTTAATGCAGATACATGATTCTTCTCTCTCCTTTGTGTCAACGCAGATAGATTTTGAACTTTGTAGTTCATTGCATATTAATTTATGTATGTGTATTCATTCTTGAGTTCTGATCCAGGATTAGATGAAATAATGCTCTAGATGGGACATAGATTTATCTCTTGTCTATGTAAGGATATTCTATAAGTAGTAAAGAAGATTGTAAATGTGTTTATGGCTTTGAATCTCAAATATACTCTGCTGTGTGTATAGTTTGTCTAAGAGATTCTGCCCAATGGATGAGGCACTGACCTAGATGAGTAATTCTTTATTAACATATATTGATTAAGGTTGTTATGATTCAAACACATAAATTAAGAGCCATTCCTAAACTTTAAGTCTTTGGTTGTAATGTTCTACCCTATAGTAATAGAGAGTCAATGAATGTGAGGTTAGCATTTAGCACTTTCTTACTATTCAATATGTTGTTTAGACCTAGTCTTTGGTGTGTGAAGTATAATTTTCACTAGGTTAGGTGCACCCGCCGTGGTTTTGCAGAGCCTAAAGCAGAAGAGGGAAATCTTGTCCCTACAGTTGGTCCAGTTACCCTAAGATCCCTATACATTTTGGAGCTAACCATTCCTAAAATCTATCTAAGGGTATATTGGTAGCCTAGGAGCATAAGCATCATTTTGAACACCAATGGGCTGATCCCCGCCATTGTCTATTATATATTTATATATGTATGTACATGTGGGTGTTGTATGCAGGTATTGGACATCAACTTCCCTGAATTGTCAAGATGAGCATGCCCTATCGCAATATCTCAAATGGTAAGAGAGTGGAGATAACATGGATCCAAAACCCTAACCTAAGCCCATTTGTCCTAGGATTGGACAAGTATCTATCTGACTACCCTACCCAGATTCTTCTGGTTGATAGGAATTCATGGATCCCTTTCTAGAGTTGCTTGGTTTTGGTGTTGTTTGATTTTATCTCGTTTGGCTTCAGTTGATTTGTGGTTATGTGGGTGATTTTTATGTGATTATGCATTTATTGATTATAGTTGAATTTATGTTTATATAGATTATTTTATGTGATTATCAACGTTAGGTGCATAGTTGAATTTTATGATTAAATATGCTCCTATGATTAATTGAGGGAATTAAATTAAAGTTGATTTTTGAGTATTGGGAAATAAATATTGATTATGTCTTAAGTTTATTTTGCTGAAATTTAATTAAAATCAAATAATTGATTATTTTATTAATAATTGAATTTTATTATGTTTGTGAGTATTATTAAATAACTAAATATTTAATTGCATATTTTAGGATGCATTAAGTATTTTATTTATTTAATATGTGTTTTAAATTATTAACATGTGCATAATTGAAAAGTGAGTTGTTAAAAAGTGAACAACTAGTTTTCAAAAGTCTAGTTGTGTTGTGCATTTAAAAGATATTTTAATTAATTAATTAATATTTACTTTCAATTTTGGAGTTAGAGTCTGATCAAGAGTTTTCTTATGAGTCATTTCTGATTTGGAGTTGAACTGTGAGTTAGATTTTGAGTTGTCTTTAGGGATTGCATGAATTTGGGAATTGATTTCCTATTAGGAAAATTATTGCATTCATTTGGGGGCAGACAGGTTTTGGAGACAGGTTTCTTTGGAGGAGAATTTTTGGAGAGCTTGTGTGCTTGAGAATTTGAGGATTCTTGGTTTGTTGTGGTTGCTTTAAAATTTGAGTTTTTATTGTGCATCTGGATCTAGTTCTTTCTTTCATCATAGTTTTTAGATCTGTAGATAGGATTGGTTTTGGAAGAACCCTCACTCTCATATCTTCACCAGGGCTTTCAGTATAGTTTCTGGCATTGGATTCAAGGTAGGATCTAGAATTCTTGAAGGAAAAGTTGCACACACCTATTAGAGAGATGTGGTCAATACAACAATCTATACCATTAATAGAATTCAATTGAGGCCAGGCATTGACAAAACACTTTATGAGCTATTGTTTGATAATGTTCCCACAGTAAAATACTTCAGAATCTTTGGAAGCAAGTGCTACATCGAGAGGGATGAAGCAGTAGGCAAGTTTGATGCAAGAAGTGATGAATGTATTTTTCTTGGTTACTCTACTAAAAGTAAAGTTTATAGATGTTTCAATTTAAGGTTGAAGAAGATCATTGAAAGTGCTCATGTAAAGATTGATGAAAATTTTATGATTCAAGAAAGATATCATGATTACTCACGCATGATTGAGGAAGAACCTAGATCCTCCATTAGTGAGACAGTTATTGAAGAAATGTTTGATAGTATTGATGTGTTATTCAATGACCCTGAGACAAGTAAAGAAGAAACTCCCAAGGCTGATAAGTCAACATCACCCAAAGTTCCAAAGTTTACATCAAGAAATCATTCCAAGATAGACAGCATTGGAGATCAGAAAGCCAAAGTCCTAACAAGGTCCCAAGAAAAGAACTTAGCTAGCAATGAAGTGGTATGTGTACTATCTCAGATTGAACCTTTAAGTGTTGAAGATGCATGTAATGATTTAGATTGGCATGATGCTATCAAAGAAGAACTTGATCAAATTGTTAAGAATGACACTTGGGAACTGGTCCCAAGACCTAGTGATAAAAATGTGATTGGAACAAAGTGGATATTCAAAAACAAGATGAATGAAGATGGTACAGTAGTAAGAAACAAAGCAAGATTAGTATGCAAAGGATATGTGCAAAGAGAAGGCATTGATTATTCAAACACATTTGCACCTGTGAGTAGATTAGAAGCTATTAAGTTGTTTCTAGCTTATGCTATAGTCAAAAACTTTAAAGTTTATCAGATGGATGTCAAGTCAGCATTCCTGAATGGAGATTTGAAAGAAGAATTAGACATTGAGTAGCCAGAAGGATTCACCTTATCAAATAGACCTAATATGGTATGCAGATTGAAGAAGGCCCTCTATGGACTTAAGCAAGCCCCTAGAGCATGGTATGAAAGACTAGATGGATACTTAACAAAGATTGGATTCAAGAAAGGAGCAGCAGAGTGTAAGCTATTCATTAGAGAGACATCTAAAGGTTTATTTCTTGTAGCTATATTTGTTGATGACATTATCTTTGGAGGTAATGACAAACTTAGTGCTGAATTTGTCAAAGAAATGCAAAATGAGTTTGAAATGAGTATGATTGGTCCTATCAAGTACTTTTTGGGACTAAATGTGCAGCAGATAGAAAAAGGGATTTTCATAAATCAATCAAAGTATGTGAAAGAGATATTGAATAAATTCAAGATGGATGATTGCAAGCCAGTAGGAACTCCTATGATCACTGGATGCAAGCTTACAAAATAAGATGACTCACTAGCAGTAGATATAACATTGTATAAGTCTATGATTGGTAAACTCATATATCTTACTCAAACTAGACCTGATATTTCCAATGCAGTTGGCATAGATGGAAGATTTGCAAAATAGCCTAAACAAAGTCATCTCATGGTAGTAAAGAGAATATTTAGATACTTGCAGGGCACTATAGATTATGTTCTGTGATATCCTAATTCAGAAAATGTTGAGCTTCATATGTACACTGATGCAGATTGGGTAGGATGTGTTGATGATAGAAATAGTACTTTAGGTGGAACAATGTTTCTTGGTGATAGACTTGTCACTTGGACAAGCAAGAAACAAAATTGTATTTCTTAGTCAACAGCAGAAGTGGAGTATGTTGTAGCAGCCTTGAATTGTTCTATAATTGTTTGGATCAAGCAGATGATAAAATATTTTGGAATTTAGATTGATTATCCTATTGTTATTCACTGTGATAACACTAGCACTATCAATATGTTAAAGAAACTTGTGATGCATGCAAAGACAAAGCACATTGAGATCAAGTATCACTTCCTAAGAGAGAAAGTGGAAGAGAAAGAAGTTGAGTTGGACTATGTGAGTACTAAAGATCAGTTGGCAGATATATTCACAAAGCCCTTGCCTAAGGATACTTTTGAGTATCTCAGGGAGAAGTTGGGAATTATTCCCTTCCCTGATTTTGCTTAGAAAAAGAAGGAAAGGCATTTGTCCTCTGGGACTAGTGGAAGGTTGACTACTCTACCTTAGGAGTAGTACCGGTGCTTAAAATGAATGGCACCCTTTTCCATTGACATCAAAGGGGGAGTATATATAGAGTCATGAGAAATAGAAGCAAAAAGAGGAGTAATATGCCAAGGGGGAGTAGCATTCAGATATGATAGCAATTCAATTGAGGAAATGGAGAATATTAGAAAATATTGTAGCAGATGGAGGATTCATCTTTGGGGGAGTTTTAAAGAGGAAATGGAGAATTTTATAAAAGAAATATTCATTTGGGTTGGTGGTGATTTTTCATTCCACATGTTTCCATCAATGCCAAAGGGGGAGATTATTGGAGATTTGCCAGCAGGCCAGTACTGACTGTATGTTTGTCATTGATGAAAACATATGGAAAGTAGCATGCATGGAAGTATTATACAATAAGCTTTCTAAATATGTATCATGGACATGATATGAACATGATATCAAGGGTGCATAGGTTAACTATTAGTACAGATAGTTATATAGCAGTTGGTGCCAGCAGTGTTTCTGACAGAGTTACATACAACGTTCTATGTATGGTTGTCTATACAGTTATCATGGAGCCTTGAGCACTTGGATATATGTTGAAGACATGTTATTGAAGTTAAGTTCATGGACACATAGTCTGATGATGAATGCAAGTGAAGTTATGCAGTCGCTATTTGCCAGTAGCAGTTTCCTATGTTTGTTCAGAAGAGCCGAAAGAGATTTTATTGGTTCTTGAGTTGCACCTATCTTGAGGGTATGCACCCTTGGAGTTAAGCTTGGAGAAGTGTTATTGATGTTTGGTTAAGAGTGCATGAGTTAATTCATCTTACAAAGAAAGTTCCAGTTGTTTTGGTAGAGTCGACAGTGTGTAGCATGCGTCTACAATTATTTTATTAGACAAGTCCCAGAATGAGTTGCATGCATAATAGAGCTAACAGAATGTTTTTTGGATTTTATTATGGTTTCTCTAATATGATTTCAAGGTGGTTCTAATAGCTAACTTGATCATATCATTTGGAGGAAAGATATTTATAGGTAGTCATTTGTGATTGCTGAAGTGTGGTTCATAGTTGTTTGAGCAGAGCAGAATAGAGTGTTTGAAGTGTTGAGCCATCAAAGGAATGTGTATGTGACCAAGTAAAGTACTTATGCTATTCATTGGAACTAATCTAGATAGCAGGTCAAAGCATAGTTCACCAAGATCTATATATAGTGTATATCTGTTATTCAGAAGGTTGTAGCCTTCACCCATTTGAGCAGTGAGCTCTCAGATAGTGCATCCTCTCCCCTAATAGGGACAATTGTAAAAGACTCCTAACAGGGTCTAACCCTTGACCAAGTCTACTATACTTAATATATTGTAAAGCTACTCCTAACAAGGTAAAGGATCTTCTAGCAAGGATCATTATACACTAGTATAGAATATTAGTGGGTATCAAGTCCCGCCGGGGATTTTACCTATTTGGGTTTCCTTGTAACCAAAATATTGGTGTTGTGTTCAAGTGTCCTTTCATTGTGTTTATGCTTTATGTTTAAGTATACTTAATTGGATAAAGAATTGACTCTTGTAGATAATTGATTCACCCCCCCCCCCCCTCTCAGTTATCTCTTGGGACTATTCCTAACACTTGGTAATTTTAGAATGAGTGACAGTTAACTATATTTATTCTAGAGAATTGAATGTAATTTCCCTTTTGAGACTTAAGCTCTATAATTCATGTCACTTCCGCCATTACTTGGCACGTTTTGAACTTCAATTCACTAGCTGTGAGCTGAGAAAGTGACAGGTAATCAAATTTGATTTTTGGTGACCTAAGAACTACACAACCAATCACAGTCACTGAAAGACTTGGTGCTTTTTTATATTATTCAGAGATTAGGAGACTAAAGGGGAATATCTAAGTTTCTGGATGATTTGACCTTTTATGATTTTATCTCACGACTTGGAGACTCTTTGAAACTTTAATTTTTCATTATGAGACCCAGCAACTATAGTTAGTCTCTTCATCACTATAAAATGTATCACTTATTAATCTCATTCTGAGACCTGGTGACAAATGCCTTTCCAAAGTCTCAATAGCTTTTCTTCTTATTTAGAGACTTGGCGACTAGTAGTGAGTCTCTTAATTGCTGAAACCTATTGACTTTTCAAAGTTTTTTTGGAGACTACCTGAATTCGCCCATCTTGAGACCTGACAACTAAAAAGAAGTCTCTTAATCACTAAAACTCTATCCAAATCCTCATTTCTTCTCGTGACTTCATGATAGCCATAGGATCTTAATCTGACGGTAGTTGCTCAATCTCTTAAACTTCATTCTGAATTTGACTTTTTGAAGAGACCTGGAGATTGAGCCTATCTAGAGATCTGGTGACTGAAGGTAGAACATCTTTGATTTATCACTTTTGGAGACTTAGTGACTATAGTCCATCTCATAGTCGCTGAGAGGTTAAATTATTTCTTTATTTTACTTTACGACTAATCAGGAATGAACATGTCATCAAATCTAGCAAACAGATTCACATCTTTTTTCATTATTTGACCTTGGAAAACACTTAACCCTTAGTCATCTAAAAATTGTGTGACTAAAGTTACCTTCCAGTCACTGAATGATTTCTTTAACCTCGGTTTAGTCTAGAGACTGGGTGACAAAGCATTTCTCACAGTCGTTGAAACTTTTTTTAACCCATGGTTTGATTTGGAGATAACACAAACATCGCCCTTTACCTTAACTCATCTCCTTCTGGTGAACACGTGTCTGGAGAAATCTCATAGTCTCTTAATACTTTCCTTTACCCTGGTTAAATCTAGAGACTGTGCAAAAGTCTTTATTCTCCAAGTTGCTAGATATCCCTCTTAACCTCATTAAGACTATGAGATTAAATTCCAACCATTGATCTTTCCTTCATCTTATGGTTATCATTGAGTTGCTAAACATTTTAAGACTTAACTGCTACATCATGAGATTAAGAGATAACCGTATTGCTAGATCCTTAACTATTTACAACATATCCACCAAGACTCTGAGGATACGTGACCACTGCAATCACTGGATAAAAACACTAACACCTGAGAACCGAGAGACTTGGTGACTGAAAGAAAACATAACCACCATCGATCATTTGGAGACTTAGCGACTATAAGAGAAGTCTCATAATTGTTGAATACTTAAACACTTCATCATTTTATTTAGAGATCACTCGACTGACGGTATTCCTGATCTGGAGACTAGGCAACTATAGTTGCCTTCAAAATATTTATCAGTGTATTCACTAGATCTTACATAGAACATTCAAAGACTTGGCAATTGAAAACATCTGCTGAGTCTCATGAAGAAAAGGAATATTCTCTATACTTAAAGAGATCATGCGACAAAGGGTTTCAGGAGATCGCTAGACTAAAAGGAATATATTAAACTCATTAGGAGACTAGGTGACTAGCTGATAATTATAAAGTGCACATGCTTAAAGGCTCACTTAAGTGGTTCAAAAAAGTAATGGCAAAATAGAACTTGGTTAAGATTTCCTAGGGTTTTTGGATTTTTAGAAGTATTTTTGACCTAGCACTTAGGGTTTTTCACCATTATGAACAATTTGAGAGCTCTGGGAGAGGAGTTTACATGAGATTTATCACAAAAATAGGAAAAATCTTCAAAGGAGAAAAAACTTATAATGCAACCTTGAAATATTGAAAATACTACCAACACCTATCTCAAATAATTTGATTCTCAGGATGATGTCTTCTATCAAATCTTGCTAGAACTTGATCTCTTCTTTGTTCTTCATTCTATTCAGGTTCATTTCTTTGCTCGACAACTTCTTCCTGTTCCTCGGTTTCCCTTTGTTTTTCCTTGGTTTTATTTTCCCAATGCTCATTCGACTCAGCCTGTGGCTTTGGTAGGTGCTCTAGGTGTTCAACATAAACAAATCTACCATAGTCTTTTGGCTCCTTATTTATTTCTTCATCATTTTTATCATCAAATTCATCAACTCTGACATTATCACTTTTAATCATCTTATTAGTGACCTTATTCAAACAATTTTAAGCTTTAATTTTAGTAGAATATCCAAGAAATATTCCCTCATCCCCTTTAGAGTCAAATTTCCCATTCCTATCATCTTTCAAAATAAAACATTTGCTACCAAAAATTCTAAAGTAACTTACACTAGGTGCGTATCCAAACTATAACTCATAGGGTGTCTTGTTTGTGTCTTTCTTTAATTGAACTCAGTTCATGACATATACAGTTGTGCTAACTGCCTCTATCTAGTATACTTGTGCAACATTCATTTCTATCATCATTTTTCTTGCACAATCAACAATTGATCTATTTCTCCTTTCAACAATTCCATTCTGTTGTGGTCGTCTAAGTGCAGAAACCTATCTTTTGATGCCATGCTCATTACAATAGTTAGTGAATTCATCATAAATAAACTCACCACCTCTATAAGACCTCAAGCATTTCAGTTCTTTTTTAGTTTCTTTTACTACTTTTTCTTTGTACCATTTAAAAATTTTAAATGCCTTAGGTTTCTCTTTTAAAAACATGACAGTCATCAATCTAGTATAATCATCAACAAATAGAATAAAGTATCTATCACCATAGTAGCTCTGAGTTCTCATGGGACCACATAGGTTGGTGTGAACTAACTCCAAGATTCTTTTTGTTGAATAGTCTTTACTTTTAAAACTAGATTTTGTCATCTTCCCTTTTTGACATTCATGTCACATAACATGATTAGGTTTTGTTAGGCTAGGCAGTCCTCTAACTTTTCTCTTTCTATTAGTCTTAATCATGTTATCAAAATTTACATGACAACCTTTTATGCCATAACCATGCATCCTCATTTTTCACTAGTAAACAAGAATTATCAGCATTGTCAAGATAGAATAAGTTGCCTTTTGATTGTCCTCCTGTTCCGACAATCTTTCCACTTTCATCAAATATTCTCACCTTCTTGCTTTCAAATGCTACTCAGTGACCTGAGTTGTTAATCTGTGCCACACTTCACAAATTTTAATTCATTCCTTTTACCCAATAAGCATTATCACATCTGATTTTATCATTTATCAATAAAGATCCTTTTCCTCTAACCATGCATGTTGTATCATTACCCATTTTTACTGATCCTCCATTATAATTCTCAAGATGATCAAACTTATCTTCATCACCAGTCATGTGATGTATACAACCACTATCAATGATCCATGTATCATTTCTACTAACTTTAGAAATGAGTGTTGTTTCTACATACATTTCTTCTTCCTCAAAATCATCTTTCATTGCAACAAATACTACCTCAACATCATCATTACTGTCGGTGTCCTCATCTTCAACCGAATAACATTCCTTTTTTCCCTTATCTTTGTGGTCTTGATTGTCTCTATTGTAGTGTTAGTAACCTCTGTTATTTCAACTTCCATAGCTTCCATCACCAGATCGGTCTTAGTTGTTATCTTCCTCTTTCCTATTCGGGCATCTAGCAGTAATATGGCCAACTTCTTTACAATTAAAACAAGCTAAAGGTAATTTCCCTTTATATCTACCTTTACCATTAGTTAGTCTTTGGGCTATAAGAGCTTCAAGTTCATCAAGCTCATCATCAGTATTACTGTCACTTTCATTCTTTATATTATGTCTACTGTTAGATTTACCAATCTTCAGAGAAGAAATAAAAGCAGACTCAACAGATGGTACAACACTATTATCAAAATTGTTCAACTCAAAAGTTGTTAACTTGACAATCAGACTATCAAGAGTAAGAGTACTGCTAGGTGCATACCTCATTTCATGTATAGCAGATATTCTGATTTCATATGCAGGAAACAAGGTTCTTAGAATCTTACTTACCATTGTATCTTCATCAATGACACCACCAGCTCCTCAAATAGCATTGGCTACCTCTTTGATTCAGTCTGTATATTGTACTTTTTTTTCTCCTTCCTTCATTTTCATATCGTCAAACCTACCTCTTAAGTTTTTAGCTCTAGCTCTCTTCACATTTTCATCAACACCATAGACTAGAGCAAGTGTATCCCACATTTTCTTTTCAGTAGTGCAAGTCTTGACATCCTCAAATTTAGCATCAGATAGAGTAGCAATAATCTCTATCATAGTCTAGGTGTGTTCTTTTTGATCTCTCAACTGATCAAGAGTTAAAGGTCTATTCGATGGTTGTAAGTAGCCATGTTCAAGTAGATGTAAGGTATAATCTCCAATTCTAGATATGTGAAGTTTCATGTGGCTTTGCCATATAGTAAAATTGTCCTTATTCAGCTTTGGCAGTTCCCTCTTATACATCTTGTAATCTTTCTGTTGAAGTCCTTAAAAATTTGTTCCAAGTAACCAATGTGCTCTGATACCAATTGTTAGAATAATTGAGAGGGGGCTGAATCAGTTAGATCATTTATCCTACAGTCCCAAATACAAAGATGTAACACTCAAAATAATTTCAACAAATTCTACAACTTGGTAACATAAACTATTAAACTGTCTATGCCTTTTACCGATTACCAGTTAATTAACTCATTGTGATTACTGACCAAATCAAATATGTAGTATGTAAAGTATGAAAATGAAACAATCTTCATAGAAACACATAACACAATGATTTAACATGGAAAACCTGCTAAGGGAAAACCCACTTGGGACCGGTAACCCAAAATAATTTTCACTCTTCTGAAGTGAGCTCGGTGAAGAGCCAACCCTGTTAAAGGTTAAAAAAACACTATTAGGTGTGACCTTGTTAGAGGATTTAAGACTAATATTTATCTTTTGACCAACATTCACTATAGGCTCAATTAGATAACAATGTACATTCCTTGAATGACATAGGGGCATAACATAAGATGGTTAAGTCCACTCGGTTAGGAGATTTTATATATCAATGGTTAAACTAAAACATTAGTTGATCTGATTACAATACAACTCAATTTGCAGATGTTCAGATCTATTGTAAGCTCATACAAATCCTCTGATCAATATATCAATTCACTTCCTCAACTTACTTTTACTCGATTATAGCTCTCTGACACTTGGTACTATTCTGCAATTTGGTTCTTCTTCAACCAGTCTGATCAGGCATGCATGAAACTATGTTCACATGAAATCTCTGCAGTCTTCTTTCTTCCGGCATCTTTCAATAAAGAAACTCATATCTCTTATATAGATAGATAAACTATTTTCATATCACCCATTAGATTTTTCCACCTATTCTCCTTCATTGGTTTTGCCTCTTAAACCTTCCTCAGCTATTGTGTCAATAACACATTTCAATTCCATCCTTTAGATCTTCTCCAAAAAATTTCAATCGTGGATCTCATAAAAAAATTTATTCTCAATCTTTAAATCATAACAATTTCCAGCTCATCATTTTATGTAGGCTAAACTAAGCATTTAATACTTTCATCCATACTTGGTTAACAAAGAAATACATTGGTGAACACAAGCTCAGTTAATACTATTGCTCAGTATACACAACACTAGCTTGGTACATACTGAAGTCTTCATTTACCAACCACATTGTCTTGTATAGTTTTGCTTCCTTCTTCATTATAGATTAATGCAACATAATCAAGTCAACAATATGAAGTCATAGACTCATCAATAAGTTACCCAGAGTATTCCTTATCCTCATCTATCATATCCATCTTTCTCCATGTAGATAACTTAGTTCTTCATCTTTTCTCTCCTTTTACAGATGTTTAGATGTTTGTAACTAACATGATAAGTATTGTCAAAACTAGTTGAAATCAATGACAACATAATGATTGATTTAATTATCTTACATATCATTTTAGTAACTCGGTGATCTCTAATCACTGATCTTCAAGTCATTCAGGTATTCAATCAGTCATAGTTCATCAATGTATATGTATGTGTATGTGTATGTGTATGTGTACATATATTAGAAATTTCATGCATATATTTTTTGACATCATAATATTTTGTCATTGATATCAACATATTTCTTTATTCTTAACAGTTTCCTAGTTTTTTTAGTTAAGCGTTTTGGTTCAGTATGGACATTGTATTTAAAATCAATTGTTGTAAAGTTGTAGATTTTTTTTAGAATATTTGTACTTGATCTTGTTCAAGTTGCAAAGGCTCACCTTATGATTTCAGGAAGTTATGGTTGATTTTTTAGAAGATAATTTTTCTGGTTATTTCAGTGGAGACAATGTTGCATTTTTTGATTGACTGAGGATCAGTTATGCAATATTTTAGTTTCTAACCTGGTGGTTGTATACACTAAATATGGGCCTCTAATTTAGCCATACACTTCAACATAGTCATTGTTCATCAATCACATACAAGAATGAATATGAGATCATTCATCTTGCATGTCTGGATGATTCGACCTATTGTCTCTTATCTAGGTAGGGTTTTGAGTTTCTCTCAAAATTGAGAGTCCAGCAACCATAAACTAGCACTAGAATGAAGGATTTAATCTAGAAAGTAAAATGCAATTACTCTAGAATGAGGATGCAATTAATATAAGAATAATGTGAGAAAAATAATTTAAAATGATAAGCATGATATTAATCTAAGCATCATATTAAGCTAGAAATGACATCAAAATAACATGTAAAATTAAATTAACTAAAGCTTTTGAATGCAAACAACTTGAGATTATAATGTGATAGCACTTCATTACTCAAAAATTGTATCATCTAAATGAGAAACAAGAGGGTTCTTTTATAGAATCCCAGGTTCAATCGATGGTTGAGATTGAACAAGACAAATGGTGGAGATTGAAGGAAAGTCTAGTTTAGAATGGCAAGTTTCCTACAGAGAGACATTCATCTGTTTACCTTTTGCGTGAGTGGAGCAGTTAACTAATTTGTTGCACTTTTGAATTTCCAGTTAACTCAATGTTTCCTTTTCTAAACTGAAGAAAGGATTTTGGAGAGAATACCTGATTAAATAAATAAATATGACCTCAAAAATAGACTTGATCAATTATTTGAATAACTAAATTCAACTATTGACATGAGGATATTTATTCAAAACCAAATATTACTTAATTCCTTTTTCATGTGTTTTAGCTAAAGAGGGTGAATTTAATTTAATTAAAGTGCTAGGACTTTATAATTAAATTAATCAATCATAGAGTTTATTTAGCCAATTATAGTTGATATTTAGGAATTAAATGTAATGTGTGATTGATGTAGATTTAGGGTTTTCCACATTTGACATTTAGTCAAGTAGAGTCAATTAGGAAGACAGAATTGCGTAGGACAATAGGACTTCGATGATTTAGAAAGATTGATAGAATGAGACTAAATTCAACAAAATTGGTTAGTGTTGCAAGATACCAATTTTGGAATATTACATTTTTCCCCTCTTTGAATTGATGTGTGAGCAGCACGTTGATTCCAAGAATAGTCTGATGTGATGATTGATGGGAGTTTCAGGATTATCTTTAGAACAAAGTTTAACCCTTGGAAGTCCAAGTTATATTGCCATGACACCAGTTAGGATGAGTTTTAGAACCATCTCTAGAATGAAGCTTGATTCTCTGAAGTCTAGGTTAGATTATGAAGACATCGATCAAATTACCACTTTTGTAAGACTGTCCCCAGAATGAGGCTCAGTCTTTAGGAGTCAGGGTTAGATTGCCCCAATACCAATCTATTGGATAATAACTGATGCATATTTTAGGACTATCTCTAGAACAAAGCTTAGTCCTCCTAGATCTAGGTTAGATTTTCTAGATGTCGATTAAAAATAGCTTTTGATAGCCATCTCCTAAACAAAGGTTGACTTTCAGGGATCCAGGTTAGATTTCCCCAATACCTAGTAGTGAGATTTTGAGAACCATCTCCAGAATGAAGCTTGATTCCTAGGGATTTGAGTTAGATTACTCAGATACCTAATAGATGATCAGATGTAAGGAATAGAGATTCCCGTAGTGATGATATGCCCCTAGCAATGAGGACTTTTTGATTGAGATAATATTGTTTCGAGAATTGTTTTGAGAAATGTATATGCTAAATATGGGCCTCTAACTTAGCCATATAATTCAACATATTCATTATTCATCAGTCACATACAAGAATGAATATGAGATCATTCATCTTGCATGCCTAGATGATTTGACCTATTGTCTCCTATCTAGGTAGTGTTTTGAGTTGCTCTCAAAATTGAGAGTCTAGCAACCATAGACTAGCACTAGAATGGAGGATTTAATCTAGAAAGTAAAATGCAATTAATATAGAATGAGGATGCAATTAATATAAGAACAATGTGAGAAAACTAATTTAAAATGATAAGCATGATATTAATCTAAGAATGATATTACGCTAGAAATGACATCAAAATAACATGTAAAATGAAATTAACTAAAGATTTTGAATGCAAACAACTTGAGATTATAATGTGACAGCACTTCGTTACTCAAAAGTTGCATCATCTAAATGAGAAATAAGAGGTTTCTTTTATAGAATCTTGGCTTTAATCGATCGTTGAGATTGAACGAGATGAACGGTGGAGATTGAAGGAGAGTCCAGTTCAGAATGGCAAGTTTATGGCAGAGAGACAGTCAACTATTTTTCTTTTGAGTGGAACAATTAACTAATTTGTTGCACTTTTGAATTTCCAGTTAACTCAATGTTTCCTTTTTTGAACTAAAGAGAGGATTTTGGAGAGAATATTTGATTAAATAAATAAATATGACCTCATAAATAAACTTGCTCAATTATTTGAATAATTAAATTCAACTATTGATATGAGGATATTTATTCAAAACCAAATATTATTTAATTCCCTTTTCATGTGTTTTAGCTAAAGAGGATTAATTTAATTTAATTAAAGTGCTAGGACTTTATAGTTAAATTAATCAATCATAGAGTTTATTTAGCCAATTATAGTTGATATTTAGGAACTAAATGTAACATGTGATTGATGCAAATTTAGGGTTTTCTGCATTTGACATTAAGTCAAGTAGAGTCAATTAGGAAGACAGAATTTCCTAGGACAATAGGACTTTGATGATTCAGAAAGATTGATTGAATGAGACTAAATGCAACAAAATTGGTTAGGGTTACAAGATGCCAATTTTGGGGTATTACATTTTTCCCCTCTTTGAATTGATGTGCGAGCAGCACGTTGATTCAAAGAATAGTCTGATGTGATGATTGATGGGAGTTTGAGGATTATCTTCAGAATGAAGCTCAACCCTTGAAAGTCCAAGTTAGATTGCCAAGACACCGGTTAGGATGAGTTTCAGAACCATCTCCAGAACAAAGCTTAATTCTTCAAAGTCTAGGTCAGATTGCAAAGATATTGGTCAGATTACCACTTTTGTAAGACTATCCCCAAAATGAGGCTCAATCTTTAGGAGTTAGGGTTAGATTGCCCCAATACCTATCTATTGGATGATAACTGATGTAGATTTTAGGACTATCTCCACAACAAAGCTTAGTCCTCTGAGATCTAGGTTAGATTGTGCAGATGCCAATTAAAAAGAGCTTCTAAGAGCCATCTCCAAAATGAAGCTTGACTTTCAGGGATCTTGGTTAGATTGCCCTGATACCTAGTAGTGAGATTTTGAGAACCATCTCCAAAACAAAGCTTGATTCCTAGGGATCTGAGTTAGATTGCTCAGATACCTAATAGATGATCAGATGCAAGGAACATAGATGCCCCTAGTGATGAGATGCCCCTAGAAATGAGGACTTTTTGATTAAGATCATATTGTTTTGAGAATTGATTCAGTGATTCAATGATGTAATCATCCTACCCCCTTAGGAGCAGAATTAAAAGATGACACATCATAAAGATGATTGAGAGTAATAGGTTGCAGATATAGATAGAATTAGATGTTCTTGAAGAACTCAGAACAGATGATGAAACATTCAATAAGCTTTAGAAGTGATTGGAAGTGTTTCAATCTCTAGTTGACCAAGTTTGACCAATGTTGACTAGGGTTGACTAGAGTTGACTTTTGATTAAAAAGTTGAAGATGTCGAGAAAAGGCTGATGTGATGAGATTCTGACAAGAAAGCGATGTCAAAAGGTCGACTGCACAAGCATCTGATCACGTCAGTCCCAAAGATTTTGAAACATGATTTTGAGCTATCTAGAAGTGTCAAATTTCAATTTTGATTCCAAAAATGTATTCAAAGTGGTCGATTTAGTCAAGGGTGAAATTTTCATGCAAAACGGAGCACTTTTGAAAATTAGGTCAAAACCTATCTAAGGCCCAAAAGGGTCATTTTCAAATCATTTGCAACCTTTGACTTTTGTGAAAAGAGAGATCCGAGTGAAAATGGTGAATGTTCTGGTGAAGTTGCATCAATTCAAGTGCTCAAGACGTCATAGCTAACCATCGACTTATGACACACCTACAAGTAGTTGATAACTTGCCTTGCATTTTAATTTTTTTTGCATTTGAGTAGATTATTTAAAGTTTTGGCTCATTTTAGGGATTAGCTCATGGGAACTCATGCGAGAAAATAGTTTCTTCATGTGGGTCCATGAAAATTATTATGTGAGAAAGTATTAAAAAATATGTTCTTGCAAGAGCCTCTCCACAAGCTCACGTGAAAGACACCCAAAATTCGCGCGGGAAACCCTTCACAAGGAAGATCTCTCGGGCAAGCTGATGCATAGGCTCGCATAGTAGGGAAACTTCACGCAAGACTCCTACTTCCTCGCGTGGGATTCTACATGAAAGAACCAAATTTTTGAGACATAATTTGCATATAAAGAGCCAAATAGATCATCTGATAGCCAATTTTAGGATAGGTGCATAATTTCAAGTTCTGTTTTGCATAGAAAATCATCATGATTTTGATCAGATATTGATCATGTTTTGTCACTTGCATTGCAGGTTGACATCCCAGACATTGTATTCTAGTCTCACCATCCTGTGATCAGTGAGGTAGTGAGACAGTTAGATGATGCTGAAGTAGCACACATAGATGCACTAGGATTATCATATCTTCATGATGTACCCGACATTCAAGTAAATCATAGGTTACTGGGTGCACTTGTTGAGCATTTCCATTTGGAGATGAACACCTTTCACTTACCATAGGGGGAGATGAAAGTGATGCCTGAGGATATCTACAAGATCCTCAGAGTACCTATAGGGTTTGAAAAGGTGTGTTCACAAAAATGTAATGTAAGGGAAATGTGATGTATTAAAAATATAGTAATGTGCATGTGCTTTGAATGTGTGGGGAAATATAGGGTCCACTTCTTAATCCAAATTCCTAGTGAGAGATCCAAATAGATTAATCACAAGGAAGTGATCAATGCACAAATGAATTAATCTATGGAAAATCTAAAGAAAGGAGAAAACCTTATAGTTCATATAGAAAATGCAAATTTGAAAAGTTAATTAAACTGAAGACAAGTACTAACCTCAAAATAGGGAAAATCTGGAAAAGACTATTTTCTAATGTTTGTATTCAGTTTCAGGAGATTTTGTAATTGGATCTGGCCTAGAAATGCAGAATTAGAGAAAACCCAGAAACCTTATGTCTATCGGAGCAAGATCATCCTTGACCTCAAGATTAGGGTAAGATCTTACCCCGAGGTACAATCTTGACCCCCATTGAATGTCATCCTTGACCTAAAAAAAACATCCTGCACCTACAAGAAAAAGGGTTTTTTTTGTTTGGATGATGGGTTTGCCTTGGTCAAACCCCAGTTTGGAATCAACCTTGAAATGTAATTGAAATTACAATATATAAACAAATTAAATGGAACTATTCACCTTGCTTATGTTGAAATCCTTGTGGAGGATTTGAATCCTTGAATCCACAAGTATGGATACTCCAAATGAATGTAGAATTGCATGTAGGATGTCTCAAATAAATGGCAATAGATCTTCAACACCAATCTTGAATGGATCTTGGAATAGGAAGAAGCTTGAATGAATGTGGATGGAGAAATCTTCAACAAGAGGCCTCCAAAGAGATTGAATCCTTCAATTTCTATCAATGGATCTCCTTGATGAATTGGATCATGAATGCTTGAATTCTTGAGGATGAATGAATGATTGAATGATTTCCTTCTCCTTATTTCTTTCTTCTTGATCACTTGATTGCACTTGAGAGATTATGGATTTCACACTTGATTGATTGATGATGGAAATGAAAGAGGAAGGCCTCCTTTTATAGTGATCTAGGGCACAAAATTCTAGAAGAGCCAACATAGGGGAATTAAATCCTCATTAGGCCTTAACACTTAGAAATGGACCTAGATTAAAAAAAATTTAAGATTTTACCGTTCTGAAATCTAAAATAGCCAATTCGGAAGTAGGAAATAAAACTTTCTAAAGCCCAACACCCTGAAACCTCCAGAATTTGAAATTTGGACCCAGGGTCAGGGTCGAGGTCGACTTTGACCTAGGTTAGAGTCGAGGTCAACCTTGACCCTGAGGTTATAGATCTCATTTTCTCATGACCAGGTGCCAGAAATAGGCTAGAAATAGGTGGAGAGAGAAATAGAACAAGGAGAAAAAACTAGATCTAGTCAAAGAACCATTCAAGGAGCTTGACATGACCCGAGACCACTTACTCAGAGGGCTAAACCAATCCTAAATGGAAGTGCTTCCATTTTCTGATGATACATTTAGCCCCTAGTTTAGCAAGAGTATGGACTCGATGAAAACTCTTGCTAAAGAAGATCATAATGAAAAGATAATCTTATTGAAATCAAAGGGACAAAGGAAACCTCAAGCCCCCAAGGACTCAAGTCTTTATTAAATCCAAGATTACAATAAGAGAGATATCTCTAGAGAGAGAGAGAGAGATTGTGTGATTACCTTACCCAATGAGAACTTATGTCCCATTGTGAACCACACAAGGAAATGGCACAACTGGAAAGATGGAATTGAACCACCTAGTGAATGTGGCTACTCACTAGTCAACCCATCAAGGATTCACCCTCAAGAATATTCTATTCCACAAGAGTAAAACCAAAAGAAAAAGAGATCCATTCTTAAGGACACCTTTGACCTTAAGGGATCAAAATTTTGAAACTGGAGAGATCAAGATATCCTAAATAAAAATCCATGCTTTAAGGATTAGTCACTAATCCATAAAGGGAGAGAAGTACCTTGAAAAAGTAATATATGTAAATTGAAAGTGCGTGTGTGCAACAGATGAGTAGAGCATATGCCCCCATGTTAAAGTCAGTTCTAACACTTTAACAGGAGCAATGGCTTGAACAGAAACATAAACAACTCCACTGATTATGTTTCCTACTACAAGATTCCCCCAAATGAAGACAAATCAAGGGAAATATGACATAAACATACAGAGAACATAGAAGGGATCTACCTATTGTGGGGTCAGTATGATCATAAGATAATATATATATGATATTATTGCAAATCAATTGACATCATTCCCCAAAGAAAGTAGAACTACAATCACAATGGAGGAAAGAACACATAAGACATACAAAGAAGAGTCTTTTCAGACCACAACCTGGAGACCAAAAAGATTCAGTGCTACCAAGTCACAAATCCTAGAAGACTATACAAGGAAACATTTATGAACGATAGAAAAAGTACAACATAACATGAAACAACATATAGAAAAATAGAGATACATATAGAGGATTTGTACAATAGGTTCAATTCCTTTATCACCTTGTGCTAAGAAAGCAACAAGGGTCGTATAAAAGAATCTAACAACATTTAGCAAATACATTATGGGAGAAGCACTATATAATAGGAAAACACACAAAAAGCTACCATAAAGGACAAGCCAATCAAGTGTGACACCTAATCTCTCCGTATCATTCTATATCATTTAGGGAAGGTGGGTAATTCACAAGAGGGACTATATCCAACACAGTAGGAATGATAGCCAGTTGCAAACAAGGATCCTCTTGAGAATCATTATGTTCAATTCTAGGTGTAAGTGTCAATTGTGATGAAAGCATATTAGGTAAATCAATGTCAATGTAAATAGTCTCATATTCATCATTAACATCATTAGTATCATCTAGAGTATCTTCTTCATCCAGATTAATCAAAATAGGATCTAAGATACAAATAGAATTATCATAATCTTACATTTTAACATCATTATTAGCAGTAACTTCTTCTAACACATCATGCATAGATTTGTCAAAAGAAGGTAAAGAACTCTAAAGAATAGAAGTACGAGCCTTCACATGAGCACAATGCTTCTTATGACATTCATTGGTAGATCGATTATGTTTTGTTTTATTTGAAATATGTTGAGAACTAGGAGGAACAACTACCGAATACTTCATAGATTCTATGGGAGGATTAGTAGGATTCTCAATAGACTGACAAGCAACACTAGGAGCATGATTAACAAAACTAGAAGCCATGGATAAAGGAGGTATGGAAGGTGTAGGTAAAAGACAATGATTGAGATCCATCAGAGGTATTCTTAACTTGAGAATCTTATGATGCTTATAGGATTGGTATGAATGAAAAAGATTATCAAGTTGAGAAGGACATGAATTAGGTAATGAAGGCCAAAAGAAGTCAAGGTTAGCACAATCCTGAGCCTAGAAGGTTGATATAAACTATGATTAATCATCTTCAATTCTTCATCATGAATGAATTTAAGACACCTATAGATAGGTGAAGCAACAACATGCATGGAATTTAACCATGACAAACCATGCTTAACTTGAAATTGATCAGAAGTAGGAACAACAACAAAGGTAGTGTTCACAATTTTACCACAAAGTTCAACCAGCAAGTTAATAGACCCAAATTGTGGATACAGAAAACCATTACAAGTTTGAATCCACACATTAGATGTATGATAGGAATTATGTTGCAATTTTTTCATAAAAATATTTTCTTCAGTAATAACATTGACTAAGGATGTAGGATCAACAAGACAACCACGTGTAGGTATCTAAGAAATCCTAGCATAAATTTAAAGGGGACCATTAGGAGCTTTAATAGTCTCAGAATCATCAAAGGTAATCAAAAGTTCCCAAGGTCTTTTATTCTTAGGTTGCTTTCAATGTTTTGATTGAGATTTTAGTTTAGGCTGTGGTTAAGGTTTAGGTTGAGGTGGAACTTGAGGTTGAGCTTGAAGCTAAAGTGGAGATACAGATTGATCAACATGCTCAACATGGTTAAAAATGTGATTAAGCTCATCCATCTTTGAATCATAAATAATATCCATAGAAGATGGCCAAGCAATGGTATTAGTATCATGTGTAGGTAAGGGATTCATGTATATTTAAATATTTTGATTAGGAGGAGAGATAGATTTGTTCCCAAAACCATCAAGATTATCAATAGATAAGGCATTAGAATTGATTAAGTCTTCAACCTTAGATTATAAAGAATAAAACTTTTCAGTATCATGACCATTTTGACAATGATATTGACAAAAAGATTTAGAATCAAAGGATTTAGATGCTACTATAGTAGGTAAAAGAGGTCAAATAGGAGGTAAAGTAATCATATTAGAAGTTAAAAACCTATTCATAATAGAATGTAAAGATTAAGAGAGAGGAGTAAACACATGATTTAGTTGAAAAGAAATGGATGCAGAAGTGGCATTGTGGGATGCAACAACAACTTGATCAGCAACTGCATTCACTTGTTTGTTTATCTTGACATAGTTGTTGAATTTTTTAAATTTTTTTGGATTAGGAGTAGCATCACTCTTATCAATTGGAATAGGAGCCATTGGAGTGTTTCTTGATGAACTACAACTGATTGCGAACATGATTGAAGAACTACAAGTGATTAGAGATCACCCAACACTGAAGTGTTATGTAAGATAATTGAATCAGTTTTATGTTGTCATTGATGTCAACTAGTTCTGACAGTACTTATCATGGTAGTTGCAAATATCTAACACATCTGTAGAAGAGAAGAGAAAGATGAAGAACCTAGATATCTACATTAACGAAGATGGATATGACAGATGAGGATAAGGAATACTCTTGGTAACTTATTGATGATTCTATGACTTCGTATGGTTGACTTAATTATGTTACATTAATCTGCTATGGAGATAGAAGCAAAATGTTACAAAGTAGTGTGGTTAGTTAATGAAGCATTCCAGTATACACCGAGTAGTGTAGTGTATACCGAGCAAAGTATAAACTGAGCTTGTGTTCACCGACGCATTTCTTTTTTAACTGATTATGGACAAAAGAACTAAATGATTAGTTTAGCTGACAAAATTGATGAGCTGGAAAGTACCTCATAATCAGAGTGAAAATATAAGGTTTGTTATAAGATCAATGGCTAGAAAAATTCAAGGAAGATCTAAAGGACGGAATTGAAAACCATCTACCGAGGAAGGTGTTAGCTATTTTTCTTGCAAAGGTAAACAACTAGACCATAACCTGATCTCTCCCTTTTAATGCTCTTTTCCTTGCAAGAGAAATGCTAATTAAAAAGGATGAATCCTTCTTCACTTCAGGCTCCACAGACCCAGGTGGGTGTACCTTACTTCTCTGCTTATGCAAACTGATATGAACTAATACAAACACCTAATAAGAAGATTCACTAATGGATTAAATAGAATAAATATGTCCTGACACAAGATTCATAACTGAGATGAATCTCTATTATGGGAAGCCTACCCACATGCTCAATCTATCTTTCAAACTCATCAACAAAAAGGGAAATTTGATTGATTAAATTGATGCTAGTTTGGCAAATGACTTCTAATGGTAAAGCTCAGTGCCTTCAATCTGGGCATGGAGTCAAAACTAGTAAATATAAACCCAAAATACAAACCATGTTTCATTGATTAATATCCCTACATTAATGCCTTACATTAACACATTTTCATCACTCAATATGAAGAATCATACACATTCATAGCACTGATTAATTTCCAATCTGCATTTAACGATTTTACAATCCTTCCTTGAAGGATATCTGAATATAAATAGATACATTCTCCCTTGGAGAAGAAAAACTCAATATCCCTTGAACACTGAATTCATACTGAAATTGAAACTCAATACAATGAAGACAATTCTTTGAAAACCATACATGCCTTACATGTGTTTCGATTTGCAATCAAATTTACAGACACTTGCATTGAATCTATGACAGAAAATAAAACACACAGAAACCATTATGCTAGACAATCATGAACCAAAATTGGAACTCTATTATGGAATTCTTCCAAAATTCAGAACCCTCCACCTCACTCCGAATTAAGAATAAGAAGGTAAAGGAAGAAACTTAGAAATCATTACAAAATGACACTTGTCTTCCTCCTCTCTACTCATTGGATGAGTCATCCACCTTCAAACTAGAAATGGAACCTACTCTCAACTCTGGAAAGCACCTGTCATCTCTTCAAACTAAAATGTGAATCATCGGATGTAAAAAAATAAGATATTTTCAAAATATCTTCTTGGCCCCCCTATTTTGTTCAACTGTAAATATATTGAAACTAGCTAGACCTACACTGAAATTGATCCCAAAAATAGAATCCTCTCGTCGAGACCTTTCCGGCGGTATATAATACTTGATATTTGGCCCAAAAATGAAGCCTCGAGTAGCCATTTTCCATCTCCATGCTCAAAAGACACCAGAGAATGCCATGTGTCAAGTTCTCATCGCGTGCATAGACGAACTTCAAGTTTAACCCATTGATTGGGTGAATTGGCGACTACTTGTATCTTTGAATTGCTAAATGAATTACTCTAACCACTAGTCTTCTCGTGACCACGTGACTGCACTGTCTCCAAGTCACCAAATATTTTCTACTAACCACCATCTATCTGGCGACCACGCGACTACTGATCTTAGAATCATGGAATAGTTTAGTTTAACCGCCAGCTACTAGCGAATCCATGACCATTGCAATCTCTGAATTATGAAATGATTTACTAACTGCCCGGTTTATCTAGCGAATTCATGAACAAGTGACAAGTGTCCACCTCTGCAACCTCCTCTCTTTTGCTCTACAAAATTTACTTCCTTCAAGCCCCGCTAGCATGGAAACCAAGGTGGGTGCAGCAGGGGGTCACATGCATAACCTCCATTGCTTCAACTTATTTCATAATATGTGTGGACTTGTATAAATATATCTGTGAGATCCATTTTTGCTTGCATGTGGGATAAACAATTTAGAGTTTTTAAATGCACTGTATTAAAATTTGTTTACACCACCCAATTGGCACACATTTCCATATGGGCCCACAAGGGCAAGGCTAGCACATAGCCTTTTTGCACCTTCTTTACATGCTTACTGAGCGGTTATGGATATAAACATTTAAATATCCCAACACACATTGCATGTGGGATTATTTACAAAACACTCTTTTCAAGTGTCTGAGCTCCCTTTGCATTCGCGTCAGCCCACACCATTGTTTGCTAAGTTTTATTTACTGGCCACTTTGTCTATTATTTGCTTGGGCCTCCATTCTACTCTACTGTTGCCCACAACAACAATTACAACTGCTTTCTTCCTCCACCATTAGCTAAGCTTGAAAGGAAGATAGGATAGCACAAGAATGGTTAGCATCTTGCAGCGGATAAGCTACTAAATCACATAAATCCATTGAGCCCACTACGTCTTTGTGTTGTGCTGGCAACACCCCTTAGGCTAGTAGTCCCAATTCTAGGCATGAATTTCCCTCTTGCATGCATGAGGCTTCCCCACACCTGTGCGAGGTAGGTCATGTCCACAGACAATTCTCAGCAACTTCCTTTGTTTATTTCATTTTGTCTTAACTCTTTCACCAGCTAGTATTTAGTATGTTTTATTCCCTTATATAAGTCTCCATTTGCTTGGTGTAGACTCCTACTCTGCATTAATTTTTATTGGTTTGCATGAATATCATTCACTGCTTAGCATGCGAGACTCCCAGTCCTCTTGTGTGAGTCCTTGCATGAGGCATCCTTATCATTGTGCAAGCCTTTGGCGTAAGGCCCCTACCCTCTAAAACACACAGGTCTCCCCTTTTGACATGCACAAAGCTTCTTGCACTGGCAGATTCCTCCAAACACATGTTGGCACTTCTACTATGTGCTGGTTTCATTGTCAATATTCCTGATGCGGTTGTAAACTATAATCTGTATACTCAAATTTCTCTAGCATGGGTAGTGAATAGCACACACTTCAGATTTTAGTGGAAAAATTCAATGAAGAGTTAAGAGCCATGTTGATCTTGGCATTTTGTGTGAAGCCCCAACTTCTCTAGTCCAGCAAGTATGCCAAGAGCTGACATGCTATTCTCAAACATGTCATGTTGCAAAAATGACATCATTGGCAAGGCTAAACGAAGAAAATCTATGTTACCAATACCTCCTCTTTGATCTTGTAATAGTATATCACCAACCACAAAATCATCATTTGAAGATTCTACATCACCCAGTCCCAAAGGATTCTTACATGCCTCAAAAATCCCAAAAGCCAATGCATAGCTCAAGCTTCAAAGTGCAGGACAGGTGTCTCATAGAACAGGATGAAGAGGAACTCTTTACATTTCTTCTACTAATAAAATTTAACCCCCATGCACACAACTTTTCCTTGCATGCAATACTATCCACTGACTATTGAGATTATTACAAGTTCGATGTCCATTGCTTATGTGAATTTTATTTGGCAAAACCATTAGCAAATTAATCTCCAGAACATGATCTTCTTTCTCAGACTATTCTTCTTGATTTTGAGTATCATTGTGCACATTATCATGTTGTCGATCTTCTGAGCTACAAATCCCAATACCTTTTAAATTTATAGCTACAGGCTTAGCATTTTTAAATTCTAGATACCCAACTTGAAAAATTCCTTCGTCCAAGTTGTTCCTCACTAACTTAATCATGGAAGCATCCATAGTAGAAGTTGGCAAATCCTGATATGTCAACAATACCAACAATGTCCCATGATAAACAATCTACAGAACTAGAAATCTTTCCTCTAGTCTTATTCAACATATCATTAATTGACACCATAGATTTTCTTGAATAGATTCCCTTTCAAACTTCAAATGTGTAGCTACTTGTGTCCACCCAAAATGGTAATCCTTTTGTGGAATTGGACAATGATCCATCAAAATTTCAATCATAATAATCAACATACCATGCCTCTGTAAATCAGTCCAATAACACTAACCAGCTCCTGAATGCGGCTTTAAAAACTAACATAATCACCTGACTGGGCACCACCACTGAACAAGCCCATTCTTTGATACATACTCATCCATCCTGCAAAATGACATCCCTTGACGACAACCAAGGTGAAAGTTACAAGCCTTCAAAGTTGCTCGTTTCATTTTGTTCCTGCAAGCACACTGTCAGAACCTGATAAACTACATCTGGAATCATCCTGACAAAAATATCAAACAAGGTCCGAGGAGGCTACAAATTGGCACGAAAGCACATAAAGATGTCCACAACATAGGTCAATCATTTCTTTAAACTGGGCACTAGTGGGGAAAAAGATATGGCCTCATAAAAATAGGTAATCACAGAGAAACACTTAGAAAATGCAGAAAACTCTTAAAAGTTGCAATTGGAATCGATTTCAAAAAGACATCAAATGGATTGGCAGAGACCTCCAACTAGAACTAAAGGTAGAAATTCACATTTTCAATGCAATGAAACAATAATTTCTCTGATAGGTAATACCGGGAAAAAATTATAAATGAGAAAAGTTGACCTCTGACAAACTGGTGCACTTCACAATCTTTGCAAACAGTAGAAACTGCAAATGGAATTGCATTGGGAAACTCATCCAATGGATTCATCATGAGCTGAAAACTGATAGGGACAAAGTAAAACTTGTCTATAATGCAGGGAAATGATTAAAATCTTTCTGCCAATCCACCGAGTACAAGTTATAACATGTCAAATAGGGTTCCTGACAAAACTGGGAAAAGGGCCAAGTGCAGAAACTAGAAAACACCTCTGGAAGGGGATGAATAAATGGGGTCAAAAATTATCACAGAGGCCTAAAACCTGACACATAAAGAGTATGAAAAGTGTATAACAAGACGCTAGGCTCAGATTTTCATGACGCTCTCCAGGGTGCATTTTATTCAACCTCAAAGTGACCCTTCCCAGTGAATTTTACACTTAAGCATTTTCTGACTTAGAGACCTAGAAACGAACTGATGCAAACCCATTTGAACATGCCATCTAAGGACAAAAAACAACTCAATAGGATGAATGCAAAGAAATGAACATATAGACCTCAAGATATGACCCCAAATACGCCCATACTAGCATGGAATACAAAGCCAAAATGAGCACCTAATCAAAATTTTACATGGTACCTCAAAACTGCATTTTGAGTACCAACAGAAGGTTTAAGCGGAAAAATCAATGAAGGTGATTAAGTGGCAAAATCTAATGGTTGAAAAGAAAATGGTTTACTTGTCTATTTAAGAGACTAGGGTTTCAAAATGAAACTTATGACACAGGAAGATAACTACAAAGATATCATGTGAAAAAGCTTCATGCATGCTTGATCAAACTGGTTAAAGGAGAACCGAACTGCAGAGTTAACCGAGCATCAGAGAGCTTTTACTGAGGGACAGTAAGTTACTGGATGTTGATGAATTGAATAGATATATTAATCAGAGGATTTTATGAGCTTAAGAATAGATCTGAACATCTACAAATTAAGTTGTATTATATTCAGATCACCTACCGTTATAGTTTAACCATTGTAATTAGATAAATCTCTTAACCGAGTAGACTTGAAAGTCTTGTAATGTCATTCATAGAATGTATATTTGTTATCCTGTAAACCCCATAGTGAATGTTGGCTGGATGATAATAGTTAGTGTTAAATTCTCTAACAAGGTCACACCTTATAGTGTGTTTTGTAACCTTTAACAGGGTTGGCTCTTCACCGAGCTCACTTTAGAAGAGTGAAAATATTTTGGGTTACCGGTCCTAGGTGGTTTTCCCCTTTGCAAGGTTTCCACATTAAATCTCTTGTGGTATGTGTTTATTGTGGTGATTTTTTGATTGTCATACTTTACATATTGCATATCTAATTTGGTCAGTAATCACTATGAACAATTAACTGGTAATCGGTAAAAACACAGACAGTTTAGTATTATTGTTTACCGAGCTACATATTAAGTTGAAATTGTTTAGAAGTTTTACATTTTGTATTTGGGACTATGGATAACTGATTCACCCCCCTCTCAGTTATTCTAACAATTGGTATCAGAGCATTGGTTGCTTGGAACAGATTTTTTAAGACTTCAATAGAAAGATCACAAAATGTACAAGAGGGAAGTGCCAAAGTTGAACAGTGATAATTTCACAATATGGCAAAGCTGAATGAAACTACATATATCTGGAATTGGTAATTCTTCCCTCACTCTATTGGAGAATGGCTACTTAGCACCGCCTATAGGACCTTTGACTCTTGACCAGTTAAGAGATAGACATGAGCACGATGTTAGCATGATGGATATTTTTGCTTCTCTTACAGATGCCGAATTTGAAGATGTCAAGGATTGTGCTACCTCAATGGACATGTGGGATAAACTTACTCTATTTTACAGTGGTAATGAAAATGTCAGAAGAGCCAGAGCTGAAAGTTTAAGAGGAAGATTCGATGATATGAAAATGAAAGGAGAGAACATAGTGCAGTACACAAACCAAATAAAGGAAGTAGTTAATTCTATCAGAGGATCTGGTGGTGTCATTTCTAAAGAAACAATGGTAAGAAAAATTATGAGAACCCTATTGCCTATATATGCTATCATAATATTTGCAATACATGAAATGAGATCTACACTTGGTAGTACTCTCACTCTTGATAGTCTGATAGGTAAGCTTACAACTTTTGAACTTGATAACTTTGATAATAGTGTTGTACCATCTATTAAGTCTGCTTTCATGACTTCTCTGAAGATTGGTAAATCTAGTAGTAGAATCAATAATGATGATAATGATAGTAATAGTGATGATGAGCTTGATGAGCTTGAAGCTCTTATGGCCAGGAGGTTACCTAAAGGAAAATGTAGATATAGAGGTAAATTACCTTTAGCATGTTTTAACTGTAAAGAAGTTGGTCATATTACTGCTAGATGTCCAAACAAGAAAGAAGATGATAGAAACAAGGATTGATTTGGTGAAGGAAGCTATGGGATAAGAAACAACAAAAGTTACCAACACTACAATAGAGACAACCGGGAAAACAATGATAAAGGCAAGAAGGTATGTTACATTGCTGAAGAGAATGATACCGAGACTGACATAGATGATGATGTGGATGTAGTGTTTATTGTAATGAAGGATGATTCTGAGGAAGAAGAAAGGTATGTAGAGACAACTCTTATCTCTAAGGTTAATAAAAATGATACATGGATCATTGATAGTGGTTGTACCCATCACATGGCTGGTGATGAAGAAAAATTTGATCATCTTGAGCAATATAATGGAGGATCTGTAAAAATGGGCAATGATACACCTTGTATGGTTAGAGGAAAGGGATCCTTATTGATAAATGATAAAATTAAATGTGATAATGCTTATTGGGTAGAAGGAATAAATTATAATTTTCTAAGTGTGGCACAACTTAACAATTCAGGCCACCGTGTAGATTTTGAGAGCAAGACATGAAGATATTTGATGAAAGAGGAAAATGTGTTGGAATAGGAGCACAAACGAAAGGTAACTTTTTTTATCTTGATAATGATAAGTCTTCTTGTTTAATGATGAAAGATGAAGATGCATAGTTGTGGCGTAAAAGGTTATGCCATGTAAAATTTGACAACATGATCAAGATCAGTAGAAAGAAAAAGGTTAGAGGTCTGCCTAGCCTAATAAAGTCAGATCTTGTAATGTGTCATCAATGTCAAAAAGGTAAGATGACAAGATCTAGTTTTAAGAGAAAAGATTACTCAACAAAGAAAATTTTGGAGCTAGTTCACACCGACCTATGTGGTCCCATGAGAACACAAAGCTATTATGGAGATAGATACTTCATTTTGTTTGTTGATGATTATACTAGATTGATGACTATGATGTTCTTAAAAGAAAAATCAGAGGTATTTAAAATGTTTAAATGGTATAAAGAAAAAGTAGAGAAAGAAACGTGTAAGGAATGAAAATGCTTAAGATCTGATAGAGGTGGTGAATTTATTTCTAATGAATTTACTAACTATTTTAATGAGCATGCTATTAAAAGACAGGTTTCTACACCGAGAACACCTCAGCAGAATGGCATTATTGAAAGGAGGAATAGATCAATTTTTTATTATGCAAGAACACTCATGATAGAGAAGAATCTACCTCAGACATACTAGACAGAAGCAACTAGCACAACTATTTATGTTTTGGACCGAGTACAACTAAAGAACAACATGAACAAAACACCCTATGAGTTATGGTTTGGTCACAAACCCACTGTAAGTTATCTCAAAATTTTTGGAAGTAAATGCTTTATTCTAAAAGATGAAAGAAATGGAAAGTTTGACTCAAAAGGTAATGAAGGGATATTTCTTGCATATTCCACTAAAAGAAAAGCATATAAGTGTCTAAACTAAGTTACTAATAAAATGATTGAAAGTAATAATGTCGGGGTTGATGAGTTTGATGATAAGAATGGTGAAGAGAGCATCAGGGAACCAAAAGATTATGATAGATTCACTTACATTGAACATCCAGAGTACCAACCGAAATCGTAGACTGTGTCAACTGGGCATTAGGAAAATAACGCTGAGGAATAGGAAAGGAACACCAATGAGCAGGAAGAGGATACTGAGAAAGAAATTTTGATGAAGGGTGCTCCCCTTAATACCAAAAACACATAATAAAAATAGAGAAACAACAACAATATGCAAGAATAGAAAATGGGCTTCTTATTATCTCCATAAATGTGGAATTAGAAACTTTCAAAATTATAATATGCAAAGCCACATGGGCATTCCCTTACAATATTCTATAGGAAAAAGCCTCGAATTATTACCCAGATCTACTACCAAGAACTATCTTGAACTACCTAAGACAACACTACAACCTTCCTTATATAGGCAACTTTCCACCGCCTAGGAAGGTTCCAAAATTTTAGCCAACAAGGCTTACCAAACTTAGAATTATTTTATTTTACAATTTATTACATCAAAGTCAGCTCAAAATAACTTTTGAAAGCCAAACAAAAATTTTGAAGGAAAATCATTTTCCACCGTTTCAGGTAACCCAACTTCCAAAGACCATAAGTCATCACCAATTGACCCGATTGACTATTATAACCCCATTCTGGAAAGGCCACAAAGAGCTCTATAGGCTTGACTCATGCAAGCATTTTTCACCCAAATTCTTGACCTCATTTAGGGCCTCTAAAGCCTTCAAAACTAAGTTCAAAGTTGTTGTACCCTACTGCCAATACCAAAAATCTTCAATATCTACAAAGCTAGACTTGATCTGTCAATGAAACTTTACTGGCAAGCTAATATGACCAAAATGAACCTCCAAGGAAGAAATTAGAATATTTCAAGATTGAATGACCAACTTACTAAAAATAGAAATTTTCCATAAATAGAAGCTCTGCACAAGATAGCCCTTATTGAAAACAAAACCAGAAATATTTTTGGGTGATGCAAGATTACTCTTAAACCTAGGATGCTCCTGCATCAGACACCCGAGGTAATTTGAGAAGTGATCCTATCACGACTCAGGTGTGTAGAAGAAAACCAAGATGGTTAACCTCCTCCTTTTTTAGCCATGATGAATCTTCAACAGGTCGTCATTTCCATTTGACCAAATACTCTTCATATGTCCTGTTCCTTGTGCTTCTACCAACATGACTATCTAGTATGTCCTCAATCTCCTTGATATTTGAACTGATTGCTAGAATAATCCATTGTGTTGTTGTAACCTCATCTTCAACACCTCCTTCATGATACTCTATCAAATCTAAAACATTAAATACTGGTGAAATACTCAGCTCAGTAGGCAACTCAACCTCATATGCATTTCTTGAATCATGCTTCTTAAGTATCTTACATGGCCCAAACTTCTTCATTTTCAGCTTGTTATATGTACCAACTAGAAATCTTTCCTTCCACAAATGAACCATGACTTCATCTCCAACCTGAAATTCCTTATCCCTTCTTTTTTTATCTACCTTAGCCTTATATTGCACATTCATCTTGGTAATATGTTTCCTCACCTCCTCATGGATGTTCTTTAAATGTTCTACAAAAGCCTCAGCTTTGACACTACTTATTTCTCCTTTATCTATCTTCCTCAACTCAGATGCATTTTTGGGACTACTTCCATATACAATCTGTGAATGATGTGATGAACTAAACTTCAAATCTATCTTCAACTCTTCACTTTCTGCTAGTGTCATTTTGTGTGCTACCTTACGTGGAAAACTGGCTCCTAGAATCAAGTCCATTTGATAACTGATCTTTCTTACTGGTGGTAATCCATCAGGCACATTATCGGATACAATATCTTGAAACTCATTCAATAATTTTGCAACTTCTACAGGTACATCTTCTACTTCCTCTTTCCCAACCTTTGAAATTAAGGTAAAACACATATTATCATGCCTCATACCATCTAGGAATTTTCTTCCATCAACAAATGTTATTCTTTCATTACCACATACCTTTTCTTTGGTCTCCTTCAATGGCTTTAGCTTATGTCACACTCCATCCTTTGTCAGGGAATAGGTATTCGCATGACAATCATGTAGAACACATCTATCAAACTGCCACAGCCTACCCAACAACATATGACATGCATCCATAAATATGATATCACATAGTACCTCATCTTGGTACCTGCCAATCTTGAACTTCACTAGGCACTGTTCACTGACCATGACCTTGTAGTCATCTTGCACCCATGCACCCTAATATGGATGTGGATGTTTCTACCTCTTGAGCTTCAACTTTGTCACCATCTCTTATGACACCAAATTATCAGTACTGTCGCTATCAATAATCACATCACAACACTTACCCTCACACTTGCATCTAGTGTGAAACAGGCTCCTCCTTTGCTCAGGTTCATTCTCACCACTCAGCAAGACTCTTTTGTTAATCAGTGTTTCTCCTCTTTCAACACTTTTAGAATGTGATGATCTGGCATCCTCATCAGCATGTGCAACTTTGACCTGGCCTTCATTCCTCCTATCCATCCTTCATTGGTTTTGAGGACATTCAAATTCCCTATGACCTTCTTCTCCATAGTGGAAACACGTTCCACAGAAGCCTCCTCTTCCTAAACCTTGTCCTCTTCCTCTTCCTCTTCTATCTCTATTATTCTGATCTTGGAAATGATTGAAATTATCTCCTCTCTAATTCTAACTATTACTGGCCTCATCCTACTTTTTTAGATCTTCATTTCAATCTCCATATGACCATCCACCAGATCTTCCATCATGACCTCTTCTGCTTTGTCTGCTCTCAAACTTCTTGTTCAGCTTTTCCTCTACTTTTAGGGCAAACTGGTATGCATCTTCAATACTATTCATTCAAACTAGATTTAGCTCTTCTTGAATGCTCAACCTTAACCCATTAAGGTAATGGGAAACTTTCTCCTTATCATCTTTTGCATGGCCTATTCTGATGAGGATTCGATAGAACTCCTCTATATACTCCTAAATAGATCTTCCCGCTTGCTTCAAACTTTGCATCTTCTTCAATAGGTCAAGTTCATAATCAATAGGAATGAACTGTCACTTCAATTTATCCACCATCTGATCCCATCTTGTGATTTTATCCTTTCCTCTTCTATTTCACTCCAATTGAATCTATTGCCACCAGATCTTCACATGACCCTTCAGTCTAGCCTTCGCACACTTGACCCAATCAAGATCCTTAATATCTTCATACTCAAAATATTCTTCACATTCATTGATCTAGTCGATCAAATCCTCTAGGTTAAGATTTCCTGAAAATGCAAGAACCTTAATCTTAGGTCTTTTTTCAATCTTGGAAATGGCTCGAAAAACTCTTTCTTCCTCCTAATTCACAACTTTGACTTCTCCTTCTTGATCTTCTTCTTTGACTTCATCCTCGCTTTCGTCTTTGACATTAAGATTCATTCCTCTGTGAATCTCCTCTTCCAATGCTCGCACTTGTCTTTCCAGTGCCCTAACCTTAGGTGTTACAACACCAGCTCTTCCACCACTTTCCCTTCATGGAGGCATTTTCATGATGCATTTTGAAACCCTAACCATGGTCCTGGTGCAAACTACCTCATAGTCGGTGATTTGTTTACACAAAAACCCTAACCCATGGTCCTGGTGAAAACTGCCTCACAATCAGTGATTTGTTTACACACTTAGGAACTCCTACTCTGATACCACTTGATGAAGGCTACTCCCCTTCATACCACAAACACATAACAGAAATAGAGAAACAACAACAATATGCAAGAACAGAAAATGGGCTTCTTATTATCTCCATAAATGTGGAATTACAAACTTTCAAAATTACAATATGCAAAGCCACATGGACATTCCCTTACAATATTATCTAGGACAAAGCCTCAAATTATGACCTAGATCTACTACCCAAAACTGTCCCGAACTACCTAAGACAACACTACAACCTTCCTTATATAGGCAACTTTCCACCACCTAGGAAGGTTCCAAAATTTTAGCCAACAAGGCCGACCAAACTTATAATTATTTTATTTTACAATTTATTACATCAAAGTCAGCTCAAAATAACTTTTGAAACCCAAATAGAAATTTTGAAGGAAAATCATTTTCTACTATTTCAGGTGACCGAACTTCCAAAGACCATAAGTCATCACCAGTTTACCTGATTGACTATTATAACCCCATTCTATAAATACCATGAAGTGCTCTATAGGCTTGACATGTGCAAGTGCCTATCACCCAAATTCTTGACCTCATCCAGGGCCTCTAAAGCCTTCAAAACTGAGTTCAATGTTTTTGTACCCTGCTACCAATACCGAAAATCTTCAATATCTACAAAGCTAGACTTGATCTATCAATGAAACTTTACTGGCAGGCTGATATGACCAAAATGAACCTCTAGGGAAGAAATTAGAATATTCTAAGATCAGATAACCAACTTACTAAAAATAGCAAGTTTCCATAAATAGCAGCTCTGCACAAGATAGCCCTTATTGAAAACAAAACCAGAAATATTTTTGGGTGATGCAAGATTGCTCTTACACCCAGGATGCTCCTACATCAAATCGAACCTGAATAGGATGAACAAAAAAGAAGAGATCAAGTACTAGCAATATTTTTTAGGATACATCATCCTGAGAACCAAATCATTGGCGACAAGCAAGATGGCATGAAAATGAGAAGTAAGTCAAGACAAGATACATGCTTAGTTTGTGAGTTTGAACAAAAAAATGTTAAGGTTGCATTGGAGAATGATGAATGGGTAAATACAATGACTAAGGAGATTGAACAGATAGAGAAAAACAAGACATGGACCTTAGTACATAGACCTAAGTATAAGAATGTTATCAGTACTAAGTGGATTTTCAGAAACAAGATGAATGAAAATGGAGAGGTTACAAGGAATAAAGCCAGACTAGTTTGCAAGGGATATGCGTAGGAGGAAGGAATTGATTATGGTGAGACCTTTGCACCTATTTCTAGACTAGAAGGAGTTCAAATGTTACTGGCCTATGCAGCACATAAGAAATTTAAAGTTTATCAAATGGCCATTAAGTTTGCATTTCTGAATGGGATACTTGAAGAAGAAGTCTACATAGAACAATCAGAAGGGTTTTTAGATCCAGACAAGAAAGACATGGTATGTAGATTACATAAAGCTTTGTATGGTTTAAAGAAAGCAGTGAGAGCCTGGTATCAAAGGCTACATACTTATTTGTTAAGTATTGGATTTGTTAGAACTAGTGAGAACATCAATCTGTATATGAAAGGAGAATTAGATGATACTATCTTGATTGTTGAAATATTTGTGGATGATATTATCTTTGGAGGACAAGATCACATATGTAATAGATTTTTTGATGAGATGAAAAAAGAATTTAAAATGTCTATGTTTGGAGAGATTAAGTTCTTTCTAGGACTACAGGTTAATCAACAGAATGATGAGATATTCATCATACAATCCAAGTATATCAAAGAAGTACTGAGAACATTTGGCATGGAAGATGCTAAACCAGTTGGAACACCAATGGTCATAGGCTGAAAATTGACTAAAGAGGATGAAACTACAGAGGTAAACTAGACACTGTACTGATCTATGATTGGTAAATTAATGTATGTAGTGCATAGTAGACCAGATATTGCACATGATGTGAGGATTTTTGCAAGATTTTCTACAAATCCTAGGGAGTCACACATGGTTGCTACAAAGAAAATCTTAAGATACCTAAAGAAAACAAATGACTATGGATTATGGTATCCTAAGGATGGAAAATTTGAACTAAGAGTCTACACCAATGTTGATTGGGCTAGAAATGTGGATGACATAAAAAGCAAAACCAGATGAGCTTTTTTCTTCTGTGAAAGACTTGTTACCTAGACAAGTAAGAAGAAGTCTTGTATTTCCCAGTCTACAGCCGAAGTAGAGTATGTTGCTACTACTACAAACTATTCAAATATTGCATATAATAAGAAAATGTTGGAAGGAATAAATGAGGTAATCACTGAGCCAGTGATTATATATTGTGATAAAACTAGTGCTATAAAAATTTCAAAGAATCCAGTGATGCATTCAAAAACAAAGCACATATCTATCAAGTATCACTACTTAAGAGAACAAGTACATGAGAAGAAAGTGAAGCTAGAATTTGTTACATCTAAAGAGTAACTTGCAGACATATTTACCAAGCCGCTACCAAAAGATACATTTCAATACTTGAGGACTAGACTTGGGGTTCATCCTCTATCTACTAGTCACTAATGTGATCTGGAGGTTGCATCAGCCTAATCTTATCAGAAGATCATTCATGTTGATGCAGCATAGTTCACACTTTGGATTCTATCTAAGGTTGTGAAAGATTTGAGAAACTAGTGGTATAATTAGTATACTAAGATACAATAAATGAACCAGACAATAGATAGTTATATAGCTACTACAGAGTTGTATGTTTATGTGTTTATTTGGAATTTTTGTCAAAGGGACAGATAAACAATATGATAACCAAGGTGAATACTAGAATATCTATCTAAGGGAGAGACAATCTGAGAAAGTTAGGGAGAGTGTTGAAGATCAATTGCTGAGAATAGAAGAAGAAATCTGAGAATTGCAAAGATCATATCTACAGAAGATAGTCTGCACTTGCAATGTCGTTATGTAACACAGTGATTAAACATATTAATCTAGGGAGAGCTTATACTAAGCTACAACATTTGTTTACAGAATTATAGAATACATGTTTGGTATATGTATGGTATAATTCATATTGCTTGAGTTTCCATCAATGCCAAAGGGAGAGATTGACAAACTACAATTGATTGAGAACATGATTAAAGAACTACAAGTGATTAGAGATCACCAAACACTGAAGTGTTATGTAAGATAATTGAATCAATTTTACGTTGTCATTGATGTCAACTAGTTTTGATAGTACTTATCATGGTAGTTGCAAATATCTAACACATCTGTAGAAGAGAAGAGAAAGATGAAGAATCGAGATATCTACATTGAGGAATATGGATATGACAGATGAGGATAAGGAATACTCTTGGTAACTTATTTATGAGTCTATGACTTCATATGATTGACCTAATTATGTTACATTAATCTATTATGGAGATAGAAGAAAAATGTTACAAAGTAGTGTGGTCGGTTATGTTACCTCTTTTTCATGTAGAATCACCAATATAGCTATCAAACTTGACTCTCAGGTTCCCAATTCCAAATTCTTATAGGGAAAAGGCTAATTGATAAGGACCAAGTCCTTCTTCTACTTCGGGCTCCACAGAGCCAGGCGGGTGTACCTATCTTCAGACTCACTGCTTCATAATGAAATCCTATAGTGGATCAAAGGTTCTAGCAATGATTTACTAATGCCTCTTGCTGCCACTGATGCAGAGCTTAGAAAGCCAATTCATGATATTAACAGAAGTAAACACTCATTGCAGAAAAATAGCAAGTGTGACAAGGATAAACTCCTTCTTTTCGAGCTTTGAACTCCGGCAGGTTAACCCATGTCAGATCTACTTCTTGAAAGGATCACAACATTAGTTTATATCCTTGATACAAACATTATCTTCTCAGTCGCTCAAACATACATGAAAGTAAATAATCATTTAAGTTTTGTTGATGATGAGATCCCTGCAAATCGAGGATAGACCAGTGCCTTATCCTAGGGTATAGAGTCAAACAGTGAAACATACATTTACAAAAATCTTCTAAATGAAACACAAACAAATCCCAGATGAAATGCCTTACAATTCATCCTCTCTTAAACACATTTGATCATCAAATTCTTGCCAAACTCCTAAGCTCTCAGAAATTAACCTAAAGACATTACCCTTTCCTTGAAAGGAACTAGAGATTAAAATCACAGATACCTTGTAAATGGTATATCAAAACTACCTTACATATTCAATACACAAAAGCCACAGAATTCAAACAAGAAGACAACTAAAATCATGCAAGGGAATTCTATTGTATTCCAGTAAAATTTCACTGCATCAATACATTTCAAAATCTGACAAAATATTCTAAGATTTCAACAATGGAGCCAAGCCTCCCTCTACAGTATATTTTCAAACTCCTTTCAAAAGAGTAAAAACTTACTATATATAACATAGCCATCTTGGAATCCTCAAAAGGATGCAACAAGCTTGGGATGGCTAGAAAAGATCCTACACTAGAGACAAGATTATAAACTGATAAACAGATTGTAACAACACATTACAAAAATCTTTTCTCAACAATTCCGCAGGTGGCATCTTTGTCTAAAGATATTTTAGAGCAGTTGCTGAATTTTCTGCATGAATGATGACCGCCATTCCGGCTAACTTACATCATCCTTTGTTTGAAACTTTCTCTCCCTTAATTTCTAGATCAGGTGCCATTTTCAGCTCTATTCTTCCTCTTCCTCTATAATTTGAACAACTGGCCTCTTTTTCTTCTTTATTGTTAGCTTCTCCCAAGCCGCTACTTCATCATCCGATGGCCAGTTGTAAGTCTAGAATTCTTGTAACAAGTTGACTTGCTTGTCCCACATGGAGTCAGTTATATTTTTGGCTTCTGCCATAGAGCGTATGCAATCATTTTCAATTTTAAAAAGACTGTCAATGATGCTATTACACCTCTCAAAATCCAAAGTATTGTCATTATTAAGGAAAGCATCTTTGTAATCACCAACTAATCCATTGATAGTTTCCATTCCTCCAACTTGATCAGGTTTCCATTTTCAACACATACCATAGGTAGATACTTGCTATAATGTTTATCAAACATAAACAACTTAACCCTCATCTGGCTGGATTTACCGTTAAAAAACTTTGAAATAGCATTGATTAAGCCAATCTTCTCAAAAACTTCTATAACTACTCTAGGGATCTCAAGCTTATGCTCCTGTAGACTATCAAGTTTATCAAACAACAAACTTCTTCCAGACCAAACACTGTAGAGTGGCTCCAAAGAAGGCAATGATTCATTTATCTTTCCATCGGTCTAGTGCAATTGGCTAACTGATTGATAAACTATATCCATTTTCTCTATTATCTTATCTCACCTGTATTGTACAATCTTTGACATGGTGTCCAAAGATGCCTCTATCCTTATTTTATCCAAATCTTTAGTATCTCCCTCAGGTACTTCTTCATCAATTTGAATTGGGACCTCAATCTACACAGGGGGACAACAACTACCTTCAAAGCTTCTTCAAGCTTAACTTTTATCTCTACCAATTCATCTTCTAGCTACTTGATCTTCATCAATTTTAAATCTCTATCCTTGGCCACCAGGTTTGCACTTTCAAACAACTTCAAGTACCTCTTAGATAATTGAACTATTTTTGCCTCATTCAAGTTAGCCTAATGAGTTACTACCTTAGAAACTTCAAGGTCAGTTGTATTCTACAGAGTCTAGATAATTTGATTCCCTTCCATTTTATCCTCTATAGTTAATAGAGATGGCTTTTGAGTCCTAGGAGCCATGGACCACATTGCAATAGCTTGAGACTTAGGGTCATAGCCACTTCCTCTTATCATATCACCAATGTGAACCTCATATGACAAGCTGCCCTACGGTTTCTTTCTTATTTGATCTATGATGAAAGAAGTCAGATCCCATCCTGGAGTCAATAGCATTCCACTTGACTTGACTAGTTGTCTAGCTTCATCTGTAGTTATAGGATCGAGGCTAGGATCATAAGAAGCTAAGGCTCTCAATGTCTCTTCACTTGGCTCCATACCTTCAGGCAAAAGTTTCCTCACTTCTTATTGCTTATTCCAAATAAGGAAACTCTTGAATTCATCAGTTTTAATAAACTTGTCATCACTCAAAAATTCCTCCTGATAGACCTCTCTGATATCCTTTTCTGACCACAGAGACTGTTCCTTATCTATTTCATCAGTGGCCACCTTCTTTCCTTCTCTTATTGCTTTTTTCAATTGGTGATGGTAAAGCCTATCACCTGGCACTAGAGTAGATGCTCTATCAATTGTTCTCTTTTGTTTTTCCTACCTTGAAGGCTCTCCTACCTCAAGCCTCCATTTCTTCAAGGGTGGCTCTAGAGTATCCCCTATTTCTTGTTGGTCTTCAACAAGCCTAACACTTTGTACATCTTCCATTTCTGGTGGGTTGTTCCCATCCTATGACTCATCAGAAAACTCCTCTTAATCAGAAGATGAATATTCTTTCTTTTTCTTTGGTTGACTCTGGTAAATCAACTTCTCCAAATGATTTGATAAAGTGTCATGCATCTCTATCATCTTGTCAATTCTTTCTAAATAGGGAAGGTTAGGGAAGAAACCCTCAAAAGGAAGCTAGGATGCCATCACTTGTTTTGACAAGTCTATCAAATTAGAGTAACTGTTCCATCTCCTTTTGACCTCATCATCATCAATGATGTTTTTGACTACATCTTCCTTGTCCAAGCCTTCATGTTCTTTGTTCACACCAATGTTTGGGATGTTGAGCATCCTGGCAGTTTTGATAAAGCCCTCAGGATCTACCTGTCTACAAGCACCAGTAGCCATTTTGAACTGATTTAACCATGTAGTAATTTGAGGAAATGCCCTCTTTCCTACCAGGAAGTCACCTATCTTGAATTTCCTAGATGTGAATGCAACTTTCCTGTGAGGGGCTAGAAGTTCTTTGTCCATCCACATCAACTGCCACAAAAATTCCAAACAAGCAAGCCTTGGGGGCACAAATTTTGGTAATAGATGTGGGGGTTGGGGGCAACCATAGACTCTCAAAATTGTAGCATTCTCCCCCAAGTAAAAATCACCCCAATTGTGATCTCCCTCCCATTTGTTCACAAACTGCACTAGTCATAGGAGACTAAGGACGCTTGGGGATATCCTTGTAGTATTGACACCTAACATCCTTATAAGAGGATAAACAATGAAATTCTGAAAGATACAAAAATTCCCCTCATTGGAAGTAGAATTCCACTTCCTCACCCATAATTGCACCAGATTATACTGGCCTTCAAAGTTGAACCTTGGCTTTAGCATGTTCAAATCAAAATTATTAACATTGAAGAACAAAATTAAATGCATTAGCAAAGAATAATGCATGGACTTAATTAGTCTCTTACTATCCTTGACAGAAATCAAACCCTCATGCATTCTATCAATGATAGACTAGATGTAATCATAGTCAGTATTAACCAAAGAATTTTGGATGTCTAGGATAATCATCAAAAGATCAGTTGGTAAAAACTCTGCATCCCCATCAATTGCCAAAACCCTACACAACCCATAACAAGTTTGCTTCATGTAATGCTGAAGAGATTTAAATTGGTAAGGGGCATTCATGTGAGTAGGGAGGGCAGCTATATACTTATCCTATTTTGGGATATGCTTCATTATTTGGTCCTTCACTATCCCTATGTTCTTCTTGTACCTCTCCTTTTCTTTGCTCAGGTCAATTTTAGTAGAAGTGGATGTATAGAAATTAAAAGCCTTCATGAATGAACCCCTATCAAGAGTAACCAAAGCTGACTGGTCCTCTTTCCTAGTAGTCTTAGAAATAGGGTCATAACGCCTAGCTAGAGCAACAATTAAATCTGCATCTAGGAATAGATCAGGCACTACTAATTTTCCTAACCCCAAAGCCCAACCATTACATACAAGGATATGACTATCTCTATTTTTATAAAAGAAGTTGAAGATATTATAACCTGTGGTATCTGATGTGATAGGATCTCTGCAAAACCCAAGAACATCTTTGAAAACATCATCCGGAGCTCTTTTGTTTTGACTGGAACCAGGTAGCAATTTCAAAAACTTGTTTGAATAATTAGGCTTGCCCTTGTCTTCACCACTTTTAGCCTTTGCTTCACTGTTGGAAGATGTTGTGCTTCTCTCAGGTTGACTCATCTTTGCTACGAAATTATCTTCAATCTCTACAAAATGGATTCACTTGGCACTCAAAAATCACTTCAGAATGACACAATTCTCTTTGAATGATTTTGGACACAGGAAACAATGAGCTTAACTTATTTATCAACACATATCAAGTGTGTACAACTACCACAATGATTGCAAATCTCCTTAATTTCTCCCACATTCAATTTTTCATGTCACCAGTTTTCAAAATGGAGCTACCTGATGTACAGATGTTGATAGATAGGTTTTAAAAACTTGAAAACAAGGCAAAGAGGCAAATGATTAAGATCCTGCACTTTAAACCTGTTTACGTCATGCAATCTTCCTTTGAAACTGAATGGATGGCTCATTAGTTTACTTTCCAGCTTGATACTATACTTTATCCACGCAGGCACTGGTCCCTTTTCTTTTCTTTTATTACCTTTTCCAACTGGGCCCATTTAGAAAATCCACGGCTTAAAGCCTCTAGTGATCACTGAATGCAATGTTAACCCTAGCATATATTCAGAGAAATAGCAACCAAAGCCTTCATGGGTTCTTGAAATGCAATGCTTAACTCATGATACTTTTTGCAAATTAGCGAACATAGTGACACCCTTCGAGCACTTGACTGTAGTTATCATTTGGCGAACCAGTGAACAAAGCCATCCTGCATTCTCTTAGTGTCCCAGCTAACTATTAAATCTTTTGGAGATTTAGTGAACAAAGGGTTTGCAATTTTCTTAATGGATCACTTAACTGCTAAATTACTTGGAGAATTGGCAAAGCCTTTACTCTCTGAATCGTTGAATCTTTACTTTACCATCATCTTTACTCTAAGATTCTGAATGAACCATTGATCTTGTCGATGATCTACGGCTATCACCAATTCACTGAAATATTTGATCCTTGGTTATTTGATTATGAGATTCAGCAACCAAAGGGTTCGCTGAATCGCTAGATCATATTAAACACTGAGTATTTCAATCTGCGATTAAGCGACTGAAGACTCAAAACTTTGGTGACCCTTTTATGCATGCATTCACCAAATGATTATGCCCTTTACCTTTCCTTTTAGAGAACCCACAACCACATGATTCACTGAATCACTAGATCATTTAGCTTCTTACTAATTTATTCCAAGAACAAGCAAACACTTGAAACAACCCATTCCGCTAAATTCTTCATACCAAACTGTCAGGGCTGCCAAACTTAGAACTCTTTACACAGTCACTCATTCACCAACTAAAACATGTAGGACCCAATAATATATGAGATTAAACCACAACCATTGATCCTGACAATGATCTATGGTATTCACCAAGTCGCTAGGTTATTTTGCCCTTAACTACTAGATTCAGAGAATGAGTGATAACCATTGTCACCAAGTCACTGAGTGTAAGCAAAGAACCGCCAAGAAATACGCGAATTAGAGATAATGCATTCACCGAATCGCCAGATGTTTTCTGATAACCACTAGATATTTGGAGACTACGTGAACAAAGACAACACTTAGCATTTTTAACATATTCTCTAGTTCACTGAATGGTTGAGGTGTTAACTAAGAGACTTAGAGACCATGCGACTAAAATGACGCTTAGCATAAGATTGACTTGTTTGTTGAATCACTGAATACTATATGAGACATGCTATGACCTTTTCTGATTCAATGAACACAAAACATTTAACACGTGCATGATTTAATCAGCTTAAGTGACTTAAAAAGGTAACAATGAAATAGAAGAATAAGGGCTAATCATGAGGACTCTTGCATGAATTTGACATTTTCAAAAATGAAACCTAGGGTTAGGGTTTTGAAGTGGGCTATGACAATTTTTTAAAGAACTTTCGACACCTGTACCTAGGAAAACTTCACAGACCAGAGGACTAAACCAATGTTTGGACAAAAACCTCAGAAAATCAAGAATATACCCAACAGTGGCTCTATTTGAGGATGCTTGATTGAAAAATCATAGCAAGAACTTACGAATCCCTGGGAGGCAGACCACAAAACCTTAACCTAAAATAGGAAACAAACACACAATAGAAACAAACACACCTATACATATATACAAACCTACTGTGCATGGAAAAAGGAATTAACTGAAGAAAAATTTTAGGAATTGTCCATGCACTGGCAATTCTTGCTCTTCACCATCCAAGTTTTGTAAGAAATATGAGTCCTTACCATGGGTTTGATGAACAATATAAGGTTCCCATCCATAAAGACTCAAATTTTTTGTGTTTCCCTTTATCTTCAGCCCTGGCATTCCATTGGAGAACCATATCACCAGGCTAGAATTTTCTCACAATTGCTCTCTTATCAAAAAGATATTTCATCTTCTGATGCAACTTCATATTTTCTATTTGTCCCTCCCTCCTAATCTCATCCATTTCAATCAGATAAACTATTCTGTCCTACAGTGGATCACTAGTTTCCATACCATCTCAAAAGGGGACTTACCAGTAGCCCTCTTCTCAGAAATTCTATCAGCCCATAGTGCTAACTTTAATTTTACATGCCACCTTCTCTTATTCTTGTCCAAGGTTTTCTTCAGAATCTACAAAATACTCTTGTTGTTGGATTCAGACTGTCCATTGGCTTGTGGATGATAAGGGGATGAGTAAGACAATACTATGCCCATTTTTGAGCAAAAATTAGTGATCTCCTGTGACCTGAAGCTCATAGCATTATCAACAACCAATTTAATAGGGACACCAAATCTGGTAATTATATTGTTCATAAAAAATTCAATTACAATAGCATTGGTTGCCCTTTTGGTTGGAATGGCTTCAATCCATTTGGTAAAATAATCAGTAGCCACCAAAATGTGACTATGTCCCCCACTAGACTTCTCAGAGAACTCTCCAATAAAATCCATACCCCACATTGCAAAAGGAGCTTCTGCAACAATAGGGTTCAATAATAATGCACCTGAGAACTTCAATTTTTTAGAGAACCTTTGACAAGGTTCACATTTCCTCACATAAGAATGAGTGTCTTTGAACAACACAGGCCAATAGTATCCTGCTCTTAAGATTTTATGAGCTGTTGATCGAGCATAATGATGTCCACCACACATTCCAGAGTGCATTTCCTTCAACATTTTCTCTGATTGGTGCTTATCCAGACAAAAGAGTAAAATACCATCATTATCCTTCCAGTACAAATCACCCTGGATCAACACATATTGCTGAGCTTGCAATCTCAGACTCCTTCTTTGATTATCATTCAAGTCAGGTGGACATTTAACATTTTTAATAAAATAAATAACATCCTTCTACCAGGGTTGCATTTCAATACTAGTAATCATATCAATGTTAGTAGAAACATTATTTACCTGAACAAGGTCCATATTTTCCTCAGTCATTAACTTAGCAAGTCCCAATCCTCTCACCAATTTGGTAATATGAATTTCTAGGTCAAACTCTTGAATCTTGTTTATCCATTTGCACCTATTTCCTGTGACTTCACTTTGTGTTAAGATATCCTTTACTGCAGCATGAGGCACATAAGCACTAACCTTTGTGCAGACCAGATATGGTCTGAAAGCTTTGACTACCTTCACAAGTGCATAGGCTTTCTTTTCCATTAGTTCATAATTTAATTCATTAGATTGTAATGACTTGCTGAAAAAGGCTATAGGATGCTCATACCCTTCTTGATCCTTTTGCAAAAGGATAGATGCAATAGTATGAAAAGATGCAAAAGAAAATAGAGAAAATGGTTTCAAGTAATCAGGTGATACCAAAACTGGGGCCTCTTGAATTTCTTGTTTGATTTTTACAAAAGCTTGCTAAGCTTCAAGGTTCCATTCAAACTTCACTTCCTTCTTTAGGAACTTCACTATGGGCTTGACCAATTCTGCAAAGTTAGCAATAAATCTTCTTACAAAATTAATCTGTCCCAAGAATGACTACACAACTTTTATGTTCTTTGGTGGAGGGACCTTTTTAATTGCTTCTACTCTTTCAAGATCAATCCTGACTCCTTTTGACACTATGTGTCCAAGTAACTTCCCCTCTATCATAGCAAATTGACACTTTTTGGGATTCAAGGACACACCAAATTCTAAAGCCTTAAGAATAACCTTCTCCAAATGGGAACAATGATCCTCAGCTTTCTTGGAATAGGTAGTGAGATCATCTTGATAAACAACCATTAAAACATTTATCAACTCCTCAAATGCAACATCCATGGCTCTCTAAAATGTTGCTCCAACATTTTTCAGACCACAAGGCATGTGAACATATACATATGTTCCCCATGGGGTTGTAAAGGTTGTCTTAAATTGTTCTAATTCTTTGACCAGAACTTGATTATACTCAGAGAAACCATCCATCATTGACAAGAGTTCACATCCAGTCACCCTATGTAGCATAGCCTCCATATTTGGAAATCCATAGTTATCCTTAAGTGAAGCCACATTTAGGTTCCTAAAATCAACACAGAGCCTAATATCACTGTTCTTTTTCCTTACTGGCACAAGATTCAAAACCCAAGTTGAGTGCCTAATTGGTTCAATAATACCAGCATCTCTCAGTTTTATCAACTCAACTTGCATCTTGGTAGCCAATAAAGGGTTAATGGGTCTCTGCTTCTGTCTAAAAGACCTAGTTTCCTCTTTTAGAGGAATTTCATGCTGAAACAAGTCAGCCCTATAAGCTTTGAGGTCATCATAGGACCAAGAAAATACATGCTTGTACCTTTTCAAAAGTCTTATCAAATTTCCTCTGATCTCTTTGCTTAGTTTCTTGCCAATGTATACCATTTGTGGAGAGTTTTCTGAACCCAAGTTTATTTCCTCTAAGTCCTCCATTTTAGTGTTAGACTTCTGAGATAGAAAACCATCATTTATTTTAAACATACCTTCCAGTTCCACTAACCCTTTAGGTATGTGATTTGAGGGTAACTGCACTATCTCATTTCCCATGATGCATTCTTTTCCTTCAACACATTGTTGTATCTCATTAAAATCTATTTGCTGACCATCATATTGATCAAGGCCTTGAAGGAACCTAAGGATATCTAAGTCATCCTCAAAAAATTGCCAATTATATACATTATCAGGCACTGGAGGGCTAGATTTGACCTCTAACATAGACACACTAGTGAGGGTTATGTCTTCACTCTTAAGGGCAACATTTGCAAGAAAATCTGCCATGATATTATTGGATCTTTCTACCCAAAGAAGATTGAAAGCATCAAAAAACTCTAGTCTATCCCAAACAGCATGTTTATAGAGTTTCAACTTTTCATCTTTAGAAGCATACTGAGATCTCACTTGGGCTATAATTAACTAGGAATCACCATGAAATTTTAAAGATTTAATACCATGTTTTATGGCCACATCTAATCCTAGTATCAGAGCCTCATACTCAGCAGTGTTATTAGTACACTCAAAAGTTAACAAGAAAGAGTATTTAAATGTAATACCTAATGGGGAAATGAATACCACACCAGCTCCTGATCCTTCCTTTGAGTATCCACCATCAAAGAAAATTTTCTAGAGCCCATCTTGCTGCAAAATTAACTCATCCACAATTGGATCTATGTTTTTTAACTGAGGTACTATTTCTTCAATCACAAAATTGCTCATGTCAATATCTACAAAACAATTTAGATCCTTCGGAGCAACCACTTCAATCATGACTGAAGAATGGGGCTCCCTATACAACTTTACCTTAGTTCCATTTATTGGGATGGTAGCATATGATAAATCTAGTTGCAACTTTCCACTCACTATTGTAGCCCATTGTCTTGATAATAACATGCCATAGTGAGGTTTTGTATCAACAACAACCACATCCATTTTATATGTGGCTTCTAGGAATGCAGCAATTTTTACTTCAATTCCAATTAGGCTCCCTACAATAGGTACCACCCTATTGTCCATGGCATAACACCTTCCACTAGATGTATCAACTTGCAACCCTAACTCCTCCATCACTTGATAAGGCATTATAGTTGTAGCGGCGCTAGAATCAATCATACAATTTTTGAGCAAAAAATTATTTACAAGCAAAGTAACATAGAAAGGATTGATAGAAGAGGGTTCTTGTGTCACAATAGCCCACCACATACATCAAAGATGTCATTAATTGCAATTGGCTTGTCCAGGGATTTCCCTTCCTCTTGTAAAACAGGAGTAGTTCTCTGCTCATTTATGAGAGCTAGGGCTACTGCTTTGTGCTCTTCTATTTTCAACATTTCAAGCAAAGGAATGGACACTTTCATTTGGGACAAGGCATGTCTCATATCAAAAGTAGGGGAGTCAGTATAAACATCAAGGTGCTCCTTTGACCTACCAAATTTCTTCTTCACCTTGTCGGCAGTAACTTCTTGTTTCCCTTTCTTTTTAGCTTCAAACCCTTCATCTTTACTATTTACAATATTGGGCTTTGGGGAGTCCTTATCATGAGGATTACTTTTGACAAACACTGATCTAGGAACTCCCTGCTCATTATCCACCTTTCTATTCCTCAAATTGTATGAGGATTTTGTTTGTGTAATAGCAGCCACAGTTAAACTATTGATTTCTTCTTCACTGGACTTTCTCCATTGTCTTTCATCTGACCCAGATTCTACCATGTGATTCTTATAGCCATCATTATCAAACTCTTCCTGATCAAATTGAGTAAATATTTGTTGTTCATAGTCAGAGAAAATCTTCCTCTTATGATCAACATCAGGGAAAATAAATTCATCATCTGAGGACTCAAGATCCTCCATTAGTTCAGTAGTAAACATGTTAATAGTAGGCTTTTCAGATCCTTCATAATCTCCTACATATGAATCACTAGCCTCTTCTCCCAAGGCCTAGGCAATAGCACACTAGAATGGTGAGTGGGGCATATTACAGGCCACACACCAAGGGGTATTCTCCACATTATGTGCTATATTCTTTTTCAAAGGATCTGGTGTATCCCTTCCCTTTTGGGGTTCATTATTATCAGGAACAGGCCTCCCATCTTTCCAGTTTGTTTTGTAAGGCATATCTCTCAGATTAGGGGCTTTGTCCTACCTTTGATAAGGTGGCCTTGTATCTTGAAAATTTCTACCACCTTTATCAAACCTTGCTGGGAATTCTTTGTTATTACTAGGTCCTTTGTCCATTCTATCCTCTCCTTTGGATGGCCTTGTAGGTTGTGGCCTAGTTTCTTTCCACAATCTACCTTCATCCCTTTTGTACATTTGGCCAGATGCCTTTCGGTTACTCTTAATATTTATGGCCAACTTAAAAGCATCTCTAAGGGTATAGGGATTCTTGTCTCTCAAAAGGTAAGACATCTTACCATCCATAGAATTGAAATAAGTTGTCATGCAAACTGCATCATCTAGCCTCAATACTTGGAACAGTTTATACATAGCCTTTTGGAATCGGCTATTAAACTCTAACATGCTCTCATTATAATGTTTCTTGATATTATTGAACTCATTGAGCATGTAGCTAGAGTTCACATGTTCTGCATATTGCTCTTTAAAACATCTAACAAATTCTTCCCAAGATGCAATACTATTCTCAGGTAGTCCCCTATACCAATCCCTGGCATCTTCAATCAATGATTGAACAAAGAGCATCATTATGACATCTTCATGTTCAATCTCATAATCATTTACCTTATCTGTAAAAAACTTTAGTTTCTCTTCACAGGTGATAACATTATTCCTAGTAAATAATGGGATCTTCTTTCTGATTTCATTGGGGACAGCATTAGGTTGACCAGGAATACCATCCAAAAATAGAGGCCTATATCTATCCAAATGAACTGGTCTTCTTTGGATATTTGGTTGATTCAGAGGGGTAGTTGCAATATTTTGACAGGGTATAGTTCCCACTATACCACTAGCTATAATGGGAACTTGATTAGGAACTGGTCCAAGTAAAGTTTGTCCAGGGTGAAAGGCTTGAGCATTTGGAAGTGAAGTATTGGGCTGACTGAATAGAGTTGTTCCTATGGTGATAGGGATAGAGGTACTAGCAGATGTGTTCATGTTAGCATGTAGGAAGGCAATCTTCCTCTTCATCTCATCAGCAGTAGCCTCCAACTCAAGTTTCTCCAGTTGAATAGCCAATTCTTCTTTCGCTTTCCTAGCCTTCTCCAAGTCTATACTTGTTTGAGAATGTACATTATGAGGAACCACAATTTTCTTGGGCTCATTAATATTTATACCCACCAATTTTTCTTTTCCCTTATCAGGTATTTCTTTGAGAGTAGTTAGAATCTCCTTGTTTCTCTGGATTTCAGAGGGATATAATTGCCTTAAGACATGGTATGTTCCCTCAAATTCACCTTGCTTAGGTTTATTATCCTAAGCCTACTTTCTCAAATCTTCCATGTCACCAAATAAGTCCTTATTTAAACCTTGAACATCTTGGTTTAAATCACTAACTTGTGTCTCATTTTTCTTGGTTCTTTTGAGAAGTTCTTACCTCTCTATGAACAAATCACAGATTTGTTGTTTCCTTGCTTTCAACCTATTGGCAATCTCAACTAGTTGTTCACTCTCCTTTTTTCTTAATGCAATCACCTCTTCTCTCAACTTATCAAAATCATAGGAGGTGGTCTCAGTAGTAGAGGTTTCTTCTGGTTGTTCCAGAGTTTCTCTTGCAGGGAAATAACCTACTTCTGTGACCTCTGTGATTACTTCTTTCTGCATGTGCACACTTGGTGTAACCCTCTTGACATGTTCAAGATCATCAGAAGAGGATGAAGATTCATGAGGAAGTGGGACATGAGATCTTTCTCGAGAAGGGCCTTGGGAACTAGTAGTATGCTGACCTCTTCTAGACCATTGTTTCCTACTTGGTGTATAGAGCTCATCACCCATATTAACTTCTGGGTGATCCTTATAATAATACCTAGTGTATCTTGGTCGACTCATGGTACAGCATGATAATTTTAGAAAAATTTACAACAATTAGCAACTGGTAGCATAGAGTTTAGAGACGCTACCCACTTTTACGCAAGAATGAAATTATTCTATACTGGTCTACAAATGCACAATAGATAGGATTTGCACTAACCTATTGCACACTATTTAGTTTGGTCCCCAGTAGAGTCACCAATTTGTTATCTCTTTTTATGTAGAATCACCAATATAGCTATCAAACTTGACTCTCAGGTTCCCAATTCCATATTCTTACAGGGAAAAGGCTAATTGATAAGGACCAAGTCTTTCTTCTACTTTGGGCTCCACAGACCCAGGTGGGTGTACCTATCTTCAAACTCACTACTTCACAATGAAATCCTATATTGGATCAAAGGTTCTAGCAATGATTTACTAATGCCTCTTGCTGCCACTGATGCAGAGCTTAGAAAGGAAATTCATGATATTAACAGAAGTAAACACTCATTGCAGAAAAATAGCAAGTGTGACAAGGATAAACTCCTTCTTTTCGAGCTTTGAACTCGGGTAGGTTAACCCATGTCAGATCTACTTCTTGAAAGGATCATAACATTAGTTTATATCCTTGATACAAACATTATCTTCTCAATCATTCAAACATACATGAAAGTAAATAATCATTTAAGTTTTGTTGATGATGAGATCCCTGCAAATCGAGGATAGACCAGTGCCTTATCTTAGGGTATAGAGTCAAACAGTGAAACATACATTTATAGAAATCTTCTAAATGAAACACAAACAAATCCCAGATGAAATGCCTTACAATTCATCCTCTCTTAAACACATTTGATCATCAAATTCTTGCCAAACTCCTAAGCTCTCAGAAATTAACCTAAAGACATTACCCTTTCCTTGAAAGGAACTAGAGATTAAAATCACAGATACCTTGTAAATGGTATATCAAAACTACCTTATAGATTCAATACACAAAAGAAACAGAATTCAAACAAGAAGACAACTAAAATCATGCAAGGGAATTCTATTGTATTCCAGTGAAATTTCACTACATCAATACATTTCAAAATCTGACAAAATATTCTAAGATTTCAACAATGGAGCCAAGCCTTCCCCTATAGTATATTTTCAACCTCCTTTCAAAAGAGTAAAAACTTACTATATATAACATAGCCATCTTGGAATCCTTGAAAGGATGCAACAAGCTTGGGATGGCTAGAAAAGATCCTACACTAGAGACAAGATTAAAAACTGACAAATAGATTGTAACAACACATTACAAAAATCTTTTCTCAATAATTCCGCAGGTGGCATCTTTGTCTAAAGATATTTCAGAGCAGTTGCTGAATTTTCTGTATGAATGATGACCACAATTCTAGTTAACTTACATCATCCTTTGTTTGAAACTTGCTCTCCCTCAATTTCTGGATCAGGTGCCATCTGCAGCTCTATTCTTCCTCTTCCTCTATCAGTTGAACAACTAGCCTCTTTTTCTTCTTTATTGTTAGCTTCTCCCAAGCCACTACTTCATCATTCAATAGCCAGTTGTAAGTCTAGAATTCTTGTAACAAGCTAACTTGCTTGTCCCGCATGGAGTCAGTTATATTTTTTTTGTTTTTCCACAAAGTGCATGCTATCATTTTCAATTTTAAAAAGACTGTCAATGATGCTATTACACCTCTCAAAATCCAAAGTATTGTCATTATTAAGGAAAGCATCTTTGTAATCACCAATTGATCCATTGACAGTTTCCATTCCTCCAACTTGATCGGGTTTCCATTGTCATCACATACCATAGGCAGATACTTGCTATAATGTTTATCAAACATAAACAACTTAACCCTCACATGGTTGGATTTACCTTTAAAAAACTTTGAAACAGCATTGATTAAGCCAATCTTCTCAAAAACTTCTGTAACTACTCTAGGGATCTCAGGCTTATGCTCCTGTAGACTATCAAGTTTATCAAACAACAAACTTCTTCCAGACAAAACACTATGAAGTGGCTCCAAAGTAGCCAATGATTTATTTATCTTTCTGTTGGTCTAGTGCAATTGGCTGACTTATTGATAAACTATATCCATTTTCTCTATTATCTTATCTCGCCTATATTGCACAATCTTTGACATGGTGTCCAAAGATGCCTCTATCCTTATCTTATCCAAATATTTAGTAGGTCCCTCAGGTACTTTTTCATCAATTTGAATTGGGACGTCAATCTACACAAGGGGGACAACAACTACCTTCGAAGCTTCTTCAAGCTTAACTTTTATCTCTACCAATTCATCTTCTACCTGCTTGATCTTCATCAATTTTAAATCTCTATCCTTGGCCACCAGGTTTTCACTTTCAAACAACTTCAAGTACCTTTCACATAATTGAACTATTTTTGCCTCATTCAAGTTAGCCCAATGAGTTACTGCCTTAGAAACTTCAAGGTCAGTTGTATTCTGCATAGTCCAGATAATCTGATTCCCTTCCATTTTATCCTCTATACTCAATAGAGATATCTTTTGAGTCCTAGGGGCCATGGACCACATTGCAATAGCTTGAGACTTAGGGTCATAGCCACTTCCTCTTATCATATCACCAATGTGAACCTCATATGACAGGCTACCCTACGGTTGCTTTCTTATTTGATCTATGATGAAAGCAGAAGTCAGATCCCATCCTGGAGTCAATAGCATTCCACTTGACTTGACCAGTTGTCTAGCTTCATCTATAGTTATAGGATAGAGGCTAGGATCATAAGCAAATAAGGCTCTCAATGTCTCTTCACTTGGCTCCATACCTTCAAGCAGAAGTTTCCTCACTTCTTGTTTCTTATTCCAAATAAGGAAACTCTTGAATTCATCAATTTTAATAAACTGGTCATCACTCAAAAATTCCTCCTGATAGACCTCTCTAATATCCTTTTCTGACCACAGGGACTGTTCCCTATCTATTTCATTAGTGGCCATCTTCTTTCCTTCTCTTATTGCTTTTTTGAATTGGTGATGGTAAACCCTATCACCTGGCACTAGAGGAGATGCTCTATCAATTTTTCTCTTTTGTTTTTCCTCCCTTGAAGGCTCTCCTACCTCAAGCCTCTATTTCTTCAAGGGTGGATTTGGAGTATCCCCTATTTCTGGTTGGTCTTCAACAGGCCTAACACTTTGTATATCTTCAATTTGTGGTGGGCTATTCCCTTCCTGTGACTCATCAGAAAACTCCTCTTGATCAAAAGAAGAATATTCTTTCTTTTTCTTTGGTTGACTCTGGTCAATCAACTTCTCCAACTGATTTGACAGAGTGTCATGCATCTCTATCATCTTGTCAATTCTTTCTAAATAGGGAAGGTCAGGGAAGAAACCCTCAAAATGAAGCTGGGCTGCCATCACTTGTTTTGACAAGTCTATCAAATCAAAGTACATGTTCCATCTCCTTTTGACCTCATCACCATCAATGATGTTTCTGACTACATCTTCCTCATCCAAGCCTTCATGTTCTTTGTTCACACCAATGTTTAGGATGTAGAGCATCCTAGCAGTTTTGATAAAGCCCTCAGGATCTACATGTCTACAAGCACCAGTAGCCATTTTGAATTGATTTAACCATGAAGTAATTTGAGGAAATGCCCTCTTTCCTACCAGGAAGTCACCTATCTTGAATTTCCTAGGTGTGAATGTATCCTTCCTGTGAGGGGCTAGAATTTCTTTGTCCATCCACATCAACTGCCACACAAATTCCAAACAAGCAACCCTTGGAGGCACAAATTTTGGTAACAGATGTGGGGGTTGGGGACAACCGTAGACTCTCAAAATTGTAGCATTCTCCCCCAAGTAAAAATCACCCCAATTGTGATCTCCCTCCCATTTGTTCACAAACTACACTGGTCATAGGAGCCTAAGGACCCTTGGGGATATCCTTGTAGTATTGATAGCTAACATCCTTATAAGAGGATAAACAATGAAATTCTGAAAGATACAAAAATTCCCCTCATTGGAAGTAGAATTCCACTTCCTCACCCATAATTGCATCGGATTATACTGGCCTTCAAAGTTGAACCTTGGCTTCAGCATGTTTGAATCAAAATTATTAATATTGAAGAACAAAATTAAATGCATTAGCAAAGAATAATGCATGAACTTAATTGGGCTCTTACTATCCTTGACATAAATCAAACCCTCATGCATTCTATCAATGATATATTGGATGTAATCATAGTCAGTATTAACCAAAGAATTCTGGATGTCTAGGATAATCATCAAAAGATCAACTGGTAGAAACTCTGCATCCCCATCAATTCCCAAAACACTACACAACCCATAACAAGTTTGCTTCATGTAATGCTGAAGAGATTTAAATTGGTAAGGGGCATTCATGTGAGCAGGGAGGGAAGCTATATACTTATCCTATTTTGGAATATGCTTTGTTATTTGTTCCTTCACTATCCCTATGTTCTTCTTGTAACTCTCCTTTTCTTTACTTAGGTCAATTTCAGTAGAAGTGGATGTATAGACATTAAAAGCCTTCATGAATTAACCCCTATCAAGAGTCTTGGAAATAGGGTTGTAATGCCTAGCTAGAGAAACAATTAAATCCGCATCTAGGGATACATCAGGCACTACTAATTTCCCTAACCCCAAAGCCCAACCATTAGATATAGGGATATGACTATCTCTATTTTTATAAAAGAAGTTGAAGATAGTATAACCTGTGGTATCTGGTGTGATAGGATCTCTACAAAACCCTAGAACATCTTCAAAAACATCATTAGGAGCTCTTTTGTTTTGACTGAAATCAGGTAGCAATTTGAAAAACTCCTCTGAATAATTAGGCTTGCCCTTGTCTTCACCACTTTTAGCCTTTGCTTCACTACTGGAAGATGCTGCGCTTCTCTCAGGTTGACTCATCTTTACTACAAAATTATCTTCAATCTTGGAAAAATGGATTCACTTGGCACTCAAAAATCACTTCAGAATGACACAATTCTCTTTGAATGATTTTGGACACAGGAAACAATGAGCTTAACTTATTTATCAACATAGATCAAGTGTGTACAACTACCACAATCATTGCAAATCTCCTTAATTGCTCCCGCATTCAATTTTGCATGTCACCAATTTTCAAAATGGAGCTAGCCAATGTACAAATGTTGACAGATAGATTTTAAAAACTTGAAAATGAGGCAAAGATGCAAATGATTAAGATCCTACACTTTAAACCTGTTTACATCATGCAATCTTCCTTTGAAACAGATTGGATGGCTCATTAGTTTACTTTCTAGCTTGATATTATACTTTATCCACACAAGCAACGGTCCCTTTTCTTTTCTTTTATTACCTTTTCCAACTAGGCCCATTTAGCAAATCCATGACTAAAAGCCTCTTGTGATCACTGAATGCAATGTTAACCCTAGCATATATTCAGAGAACTAGTGACCAAAGCCATCACGGGTTCTTGAAATGCAGTCCTTAACTTATGATACTTTTTGTGAATTAGCAAACACAGTGACACCCTTCGAGCACTTGACTACAGTTATCATTTGGCGAATTAAGCGACTGAGTATTTCAATCCGCGATTAAGCGAATGAAGACTCAAAACTTTGGAGACCCTTTTATTCGCACATTCACCAAATGATTATGCCCTTTTCCTTTCCTTTTAGACAACCCACAACCACATGATTCATTGAATCACTAGATCATTTAGCTTCTTGCTAATTTATTCTAAGAACAAGCAAACACTTGAAACAACCTGTTCCGCCAAATTCTTCATACCAAACTGTCAGGGTCGCCAAACTTAGAAGTCTTTACACAGTCACTCATTCACCAACTGAAACATGTAAGACCCATTAATATCTGAGATTAAACCACAACCATCAATCCTAACAATGATCTACGGTATTTGCCAAGTCGCTAGGTTATTTTTCCCTTAATGGCTAGATTCAGAGAATGAGTGATAACCGTTGTCGCCAAGTCACTGAGTGTAAGCAAAGAACTGCCAAGGAATATGTGAATTGGAGATAATGCATTCACCGAATCGCCAGATGTTTTCTGATAACTGCCAGATATTTGGAGACTACGCGAACAAAGACAACACTTAGCATTTTTAACATATTCTCCAGTTCACTGAATGGTTGAGGTGTTAACCGGGAGACTTAGAGACCACGCGACTAAAATGATGCTTAGCATAAGATTGACTTGTTCGCTGAATCACCGAATACTATATGAGACATGCTATGACCTTTTCCGATTCAGCGAACATAAAACATTTAACACGTGCATGATTTAATCAGCTTAAGTGACTTAAAAAGGTAACAATGAAATAGAAGAATAAGGGCTAATCATGAGGACTCTTGCATGAATTCAATATTTTCAAAAATGAAACCTAGGGTTAGGGTTTTGAAGTGGGCTATGACAATTTTTTGAAGAACTTTCGACACCTGTACCTAGGAAAACTTCACAGACCAGAGGACTAAACCAACTTTTGGACAAAAACCTCAGAAAATCAAGAATATACCCAATAGGTTAATGAATTATTCTAGTATATACCAAGCAGTGTAGTGTATACTGAGCACAGTATAAACTAAGCTTGTGTTCACCGATGCATTTCTTTGTTAACCAAGTATGGACAAAAGAACTAAATGATTAGTTTAGCCAACAAAATTGATGAGCTAGAAAGTACCTCATAATCAGAGTGAAAAGATAAAGTTTTTTATAAGATCAATGACTAGAAAAATTCAAGGAAGATCTAAAGGATAGAGTTGAAACACATCTTCTGAGGAAGGTTTAAATGGAAAAATCAACGAAGGTGATTAAGCGGAAAATTCTGATGGATGAAAAGAAAATGGTTTACTTGTCTATTTAAGAGACTATGGTTTCACAATGAGACTTATGCCAGAGGAAGATAATTGTAGAGATATCACATGAACAAGCTTCATGCATGCCTAATCAAACTAGTTAAAGGAGAACTAAACTGTAGAGTTAACTGAGCGTCAAAGAGCTTTTACCGAGGGATAGTAAGTTACTGAATGTTGATGAATTTAATAGATATATTGATTAGAGGATTTTATGAGCTTAAGAATAGATCTAAACATCTATAAATCAAGTTGTATTGTATTCAGATCACCTATTTTTATAGTTTAACAATTGTAATCAGATAAATCTCTTAACCAAGTAGACTTGAAAGTATTGTAATGTCATTCATAGAATGTACATTTGTTATCATGTCAACCCCATAGTGAATGTTGGTTGGATGATAATGGTTAGTGTTAAATCCTCTAATAAGGTCACACCTTACAATGTGTTTTGTAACCTTTAACAAGGTTGCTCTTCACCAAGCTCACTTTAGAAGAGTGAAAATATTTTGGGTTACCAGTCGCAGGTGGTTTTTACCTTTGCAGGGTTTCCACATTAAATCTCTTGTGTTATGTGTTTATTGTGGTGATTGTTTGATTGTCATACTTTACATATTACATATCTAATTTGGTCAGTAATCACTATGAACAATTAATTGGTGAATAGGGGGAAAATAGTGTTCCCTTCTATAATGTATGGGGAAAAATGAGATCCACTTGTAAATCTAAATTTTCAAAGGAGAAATCCAAATTGATCAACCAAAAGGTTAATGCACAATCGAATCAATCTATGGAGAATATGAAAGAGGAAGAAAACCTTATATTTCCCTATAATGGAATTGTGCTTGAAATCTGAAATAATTGAAAGGAAAATACTAACCTCAAAATAGGGCAAATCTGGAAAAGACCGATTTCTGATGTCTGTGTGTAATTTCGGGCAATTCTGCAACGTGTTTCAGACTTGAAATGTCAAGATGAAGAAAACCTAGAAAGATTTTATCTTTTTGATAGTAGGTAGTCTTTGACCTTGATAAAAGGTCAAAGGCTACATTAATATTCTAAAGTTTGACTTTTATTTTGTTCGTAAATCTTGGAAGTTCACTGAAAAGGGTATCCAAATCCAAGCTCAGATCTGAAGTTTTGCACCTGTACCTACAAGAAAAAGAGGGTTTTTGTTGTTTGTATGGGGGATTTTGCCTTGGTCAAACCCAGATTTAGGAATTAACCATGAAATTGAATTGAAATTGTAATGTGCATAAACAAAGCAAATGGAATTTTTCACCTTGCTTATGTTGAAATCCTTGTAGAGGATTTGAATCCTCAAATCCACAAGTAGGGATGCTCCAATGGATGTAGAATGAAAGTAGGATGTCTCAAATCAATGGCATTTGATCTTTAACACCAATCTTGGATAGATCTTTGCATATGAGGAGGCTTGGATGAATGTGGAAGGATGGATCTTCAAGGGGGCTCCAAAGAGATTGAATCCTTCAATGGCTAACAATGGATCTCCATGATGAATGCTTGAATTCTTGAATGGATGCTAGGCTTGAGGATGAATTCTTTCTTTCTTTCTTTCCTTCTTCTTCTTTCTTGCTTGATTTCACTTGAGAGCTTGAGAGATTTCTTGATGAGAGTGGATGAGATGGAGAAAATGAGAGAGGAAGGCCTCCTTTTATAGTGAACTAGGGCACAAACCTCTAGAGAAGGATGAAATTGGGGAATTAAATCCCAATTAACATTAACCACTATAAATGGACCCATATTAAATGTAGTTAAGGATTTACCATCCTGAAAACCTGAAATGTCTGACTCGGAGGTGGGAAAAAGAATCTTTTCGAAACCCGATAGCCGAAAATTAGAAAATGTTGAAATTTGAAATGTGGGTCAAGGATGAGGTAGACTCTGTCCTAGGTTAGAGTCAAGGTAGACCTTGACCTAGGTTAGAGTCAAGTTTGACTTTGACCTTGAGGTCAAAAACCTCAGGACCTCAGTCCAGAATGTCAAGAAATGCAGACAGAAAGTGGAAAATAGGTGCAGAAGGAAGAAAAATGGGGGGAAAAATCCAAATGCATGCAAAGACCTAATCAAGGTGCTTAACATGACCCTAGACTACTTACTCAAAGGGATAAATGCTCTTATCATGGAAGTCCTTCCATTTTAAGATGATACAACTGGTAATTGGTAAAAACACAGACAATTTAGTATTATTGTTTACTGAGCTACAGATTAAGTTGAATTTGTTTAGAAGTTTTGCATTTCATATTTAGGACTATGGATAACTGATTCACCCCCCTCTCATTTATTCTAACATTTCTCTCAAATTGAATCACTTGTAATTGATAATGATGAAGCACTGCACAAAGTTGTTGAAAAAAGGTAAATTCAGTAAGCATAATCTTATCTCTAATATCCTTTTGCAAATTTGAAATAAAAATACATTGAATATCTATATCAGGAACAAGATAGGAAATCTGAGCATACAAATGCTTAAATCTACCAATGAATTCAGTCAATTTGTCCTTAGTGTTTTGTTTACAATGCATCAAATTAGTCAAATACACTTGCCGACCATTGTTATTTTGAAATTGTTGAATAAAAGCATTAGCAAGTTTTGGAAAAGAGTCAATAGAATAAGGAGGCAAGGAACATTACCATTGTAAGGCCTTGTCATGAAAATTTTTAGCAAACAACTTGGTTAAAATCCTATGGTCATGAGAATAATCACTACAAAGGATTTGAAATGTTTTAACATGAGTAACAGGGTCTCACTTGCCATTGTAATTCTCAAGATGAGTCATTTTGGCTTGCTCATAAACAGGAGCATGAATGATGTCTAGGGATAAAGGACTTCCCATATCACATGTAGGAATGCTAAACTTGTTTTGAGTCAAGGATGCAAGTTTTTATTGTAAAGATGACATAGTTTGAGCCAAACTAATAATTGTTGAATCATTAGAGGAAATAGGAGGTATAGCAACATTAGAAGCACTAGGTAAAGTGTATGAAGTAGTGGGAATGGAAGACACAACTGGAGGAACACTTGGAACTAGAGTTGGAAGAGGATTGGAATAAGTAAGAGGAACATTATGGTAAGAAGGTTGTGATGTAGGAAGGGACATAGGAGGAACACTCATAGGAATAGAGGGAACCGTCATAGTCACTAAAGGAGGAGTATAGGTAGGAATACTAGGTAAAGGAACATAAGAAGGTTCCACACTAGTAACAAAAGGAATAAATCCTAAATCTTGAGCTTCTTGAGCTAAAGGTTTAACATTTGAATGCACAAGATAAGAAATACCACATAGGAGATTAACACCTTGATCACTATCATGAAGTACTTTCTTAAGAGCCTCTATAGCTTAAATATAATCTTGATTATGGTTTTCTTGAATAAGCCAATTACCCATTTTATCAAGTTCGGTTGAAAGTTTTTGGACTTGTTCAAGAGGAACTCTTAAAGCATCATCCTCATCATGAGATGAGTGCGAATATTTTTGCTCCATAGTAGGATTAGAATCATGAATAATCAAATTTTCATTCGGGATCCTAAGGAAATGAGAGGAAGACTCAGGATCAAAGGCACCCATAAGTCTATAACTTCATCTAACCCGAATATTATAAGTAGGACTAGAGGTAGTAAAGCTCATATACCAATGCAATGAAAATGAACACAAAATATTTTGATTTCATATGAGATGAAAACACATAAAAGAAAATTAAAAACAGAAAAATATAACACCATAAAAGAAAGAGTTTAACCATAAATATGATAGAGCATCTAATTCCACAAATGAGAGGGTGTAAGCTTGTTGGGTTCACCAGAAATGTAAGATTGAAAATGTGTGTTCACCAAAATGTAATGTAAGGGAAATTTGATGTATTGAAAATATAGTAATGTGCATGTGCTTTGAATGTGTGGGGAAATATAGGGTCCACTTTGTAATCCAAATTCCCAAGGGACAGATCCAAATAGATTAATCACAAGGAAGTGATCAATGCACAAATGAATCAATCTACGAAAAAAATAAAGAAAAGAGAAAACCTTATAGTTCGTTATAGAAAATGTGCATTTGAAAAATTAATTTAATTAAAGACAAATACTAACCTAAAAATAGGGTAAATCTAGAAAAGACTATTTTCTAATGTCTGTGTTTAGTTTCAGGAGATTTTGCAATCGGATCTTGCCTAGAAATGTAGAAATAGAGAAAACCCAAAAACCTTCTATCTATCGGAGTAAGGTCATCCTTGACCTTGGGATCGGGGTAAGATCTTACCCCATGGTACAATCTTGACCCCCACTAAAAGTTTTCCTTGACCAAAAATAGCTCCAATGGAAATTCTATTTGCGGATCTCAAAAGTTCACTGAAAAGGGTATCCAAATCTACACTGATATTCGTCATCCTGCACCTACACCTGCAAGAAAAAGATTTTCTATTGTTTGGAAGAGGGGTTTTCCTTGGTCAAACCCCAGTTTGGAATCAACCTTGAAATGTAATTGAAATTGAAATATATAAACAAAGTAAATAGAACTATTCACCTTGCTTATGTTGAAATCCTTGTGGAGGATTCGAATCCTTGAATCCACAAGTATGGATACTCCACATGAATGTAAAATTTCATGTAGGATGTCTCAAATAAATGGAATTAGATCTTCAAAACAAATCTTGAATGGATCTTAGAATAGGAAGAAGCTTGAATAAATGGGGATGGGGAAATCTTTAGCAAGAGGGCTCCAAAGATATTGAATCCTAAAATGGCTATCAATGGATCTCCTTGATGAATTAGATCATGAATGCTTGAATGATTGAATGCTTGAATTATTTCCTTTTCCTTCTTTCTTTCTTCTTGATCACTTGATTGCACTTGAGAGATTATGGATTTCACACTTGATTGATTGGTGATGGAAATGAGAGAGGAAGGCCTCCTTTTATAGTGATCTAGGGCACAAACTTCTAGAGGGGCCAACATAGGGGAATTAAATCTTCATTACACCTTAACCCTTAGAAATGGACCTAGATTAAATATAATTTAAGAGGTTACCATTCTGAAATCCGAAATAGCTGACCCGGAAGGGGAAAATAAAACTTTCCAAAGCCTGATATCCTGAAACCTTCAAAATTTGAAATTTGGACCCAAGGTCAGGGTTGAGGTCGACTGTGACCTAGGTCAGATTTGAGGTCAACATTGACCTAGGTTAGAGTTGAGGTTGACCTTGACCCAAAAGCTTGACCTTGATCCCGAGGTCATAGATCTCAGTTTCTTAGGACCAGGTGCCATAAACAAGCTGGAAATAGGTGGAGAGTGAAGCAGGATAGGGGAAAAATCTAAATCCAGTCAAAGACCCATTCAAGGCACTTGACATGACCCCAGACCACTTACTCAGAGGGATAAACTAGTCCTAAATGGAAGTGCTTCTATTTTTAGTTGATATAGTACCATTCCACAAGCCACGTGTTGAGTACAATGTGCAGCCGAGAGAAGGGACTGTAGCACTTAGAGATATTTTCTAGGATGAATTGGTCATGGGTCAGGTGATCCCTTGGGAGGATCTCATCAGATATTATAGTCCCAGACATAGGTTGGTAGTTGTACTAGCAGTGTTCTTGGGTTGTTACCTCATGTCAGATAGAGGATAGCATGGGTTAGACTGCAGATGGAGGTGGATGCTACAATGCATGCTAGGGTCGCTAGTTCTCTATGGGTTGGGTTAGTGTATGTTGGCTTAGATGTATCATGAGATACACAAGATTGTGTACAAAGATGCTAGGATCATGGTAGCAGGGGTTTTTTGTTCTACAGATATGGGCCTAGGAGTGTCTCCCTATATGCAGGCTAGTTTTTGAGGATACATGACAGCCGCTAGAGTTGTATATATATAGGTATGGAGGTCAGATGATCTAGCCTACACTGGTTAAGTTTGAGTAGTGGTGAGCTCATCTTGATAATATGGTCATAGTAGTATGGCATCCATGGTTAGGCACAAAGGTATGGGACGATGCAAGGCATGAGCTGGGATATAAATTTTTTTCATGAGTATTGATTGGCAGCTCGATCTCATTTATTGAGATATTCCCATTGACATGAGTGATGTGGTAGTTTGGAAGGGCACAAGACATATCATAGGAGTACTACTCATATGCACACTTTTTCAATGAGATGAAGAAGGGCTGGGGTGGAAGATTAGATCTAGGACATTCCATGATCGATGCATGGGTATCACCAACCTTGTGTGATTATATGGCAACAGTGGTAGATGGTGGTATGACTCTGGCATACCGAGAGCACTTGGCCACTCATCCATTTCCCTAATACAAAGATCCAGTTGGTATGGGTGTGCTAGTAGAGGTGGTACATCAGCAAGTATCTCAGCCACCACCATAGCATCAATAGACATAGCATCCACCATAGCAGTAGTAGGTGTAGCCTCCACCATAATAGCAGATGTCACAATATAGGACCACATAGGCACCCATCCCTCCTTGTAAGATAAGGATAGATCCTGGTGCCAACAATAATAGAGCACAAGAGAGGTCATCAAGGTAGAGGACAGATGGTCAACCTCTGTAGCAGCCTGAGATAGAGGCATAGGTCTAGGGTGGAGATGAGGAGATACAAGAGAAACCTGCATATGAGCCCATGCAGCTACAGGAGATGTTATGGAGGAGTCAAGAGAGGGTGCAGACTGCATAGAGATAGCTGGGAGATCTCTATATACAGGTTGATGTTTTTGATTCCCTACTAGAAGATAGAGACTGGGAGATCAGAGACTTATGGGAGGAGTTAGCAAGGTCTTAGATAGAGACTTGATATGAGGCTACATAGGCCTTATATTATTATGTAGTGTACATCAATGTGGTTCTTGATGTAGTAGAGCATGGGCTGAGATTTTTGGAGTATACGGGAGCTCTAGATGTTTCATAGGGGCCTCCCCCACAGGCACCTCCTCGACCAGACATGCCATCTCCTCTAGGTGGGGAAGGCCAAAGATAGATAGAGTAGTAGCCTTGATTTAGTGTATCATGATATATTTGATGTGTAGCCATCCTTGTATTGTATCATTCTTTTGATAAACTATGCTGGAGTACTACCATTCATGTATACTGACACTCTGATATACATAGATATGAGCTCGATATTTTGGTATCATCATATGTATCATTCTTTTATTTTAATGTTTATTCTTTATGAGATGGTTCCTTAATTTGAAATGTATGACATGTATGGATATGTGGATGACTATGCACATGGTTTATGTTATTTATGTATGCAATGTAAAATGAAAAGATATATGGTAGATGAATAAATGCAATGTATGTTAGGATTTATGCTTATGATGGATGCACATGTTGTATGAATATGTAGATGTAGATGTATGCCAATGATATATGGTAATGCACCTTATGGATGAGATATGTAAATGCAGTTTATGTTAGTAACATCTCATGCAGGATATCACAACATATGATAGGTACTAACCAAAGAATACACTTGTGCAGGTATGATGAAGTTAGGATGTGAGATGAGAACCCTTAGCGTAAAAATCTAGGAGAATACAATGAAGTGAGTATCTATACAATATCGTTATGCAAGTCCTGAATGAAAATGCAAGCCTAAGCTAGATGTTATCCCTAGGACTTGGTTGCTAGACTCGTAAGATAGTTTTCATCATAGAGCTTTTGTTATAAGATGGTCACAAGATATCATACAACCCTCACTGATATAGTGATCATGAGAATATGAATATGAAATTAGTCTTATATTTGTCAGAATGAGGTGTAAGCATTTAGGAACAAGAAGCCAAAATTACAAGAACACCTATTCCTTTTGATTTCGCAAGTAAACATAAGCATCATAGCATAGGTGCTAGGATGACTAGAATGTTTCTTGCATAAAATCACACCAAACATGCAAGAGTTTCTCCTTTTTTTAAGTGACTAAGAAATAGTTTATGGGTGCTCGCAGTGACCCTTACATTCACTTCACAGGATGAGCTTTGAGATTTCACTTGTAGTAGAAAGAAGTCACTCAAAAAAATAAGGAGAAGAACTAACCTCATCAAAGTTTCCATATAAAAGGAGTTTAGGTACACATGGCCATCTAACATGAGATGAAGGATCTCATAATGGACACCACTCTTATATGGATCCTTTGGATCATTAGAAGTAACTAGCAAACAAAAGGAAAAGAAAGTGATCATGCCCCCAGTCTTCACATCTCTCGATCAAGACTAGATGTCTTGGAGTTTCTCAAGGAGGAATGATAAAGCAAAAGAACAAGCACACAAAAGAAAAGCTAATCATGTCTCAAAGAGTTTCAAATTTAGTTTCAGTTTCAGTTTAAGCGGATTGATGTCGAATAAGAAATATACATCGTATGTGAGAAGTCTCAATATTATGGTGATAGTAGACAGACACAGTGAGACCCACTGATGACTGACATGAAGGAGATCCTCAAGGAGAGAGATCTTAGTGATAGCTAGGCATTAGTAGGCAGATGTAGTGGGAACCACTGGTGACTGATGGAAGAGAAAGATCTTTAAAGGGATAGGATGATGCCTCCTAAACTAGGAAGGTTTCCTCTAGAGTATGACCATTTTCAATCCATGTAGAGTCGAGCAAAGTCTCAAAAGTAACTCAAAGTGAATGCATGAGCAAGAAAACTAAAGCAGGAAAGAGGGAAAGAAAATAACAGTTATATAGAGTGAAGAGGTGTTGCGATAGGTATAGCATTGTGGAACAAGAGGAGCCTATTTACAAGGTTTTCACTATCTTGGAAGGAATTTATTGCTTTTTCTACCATGATGCCTATTTGCCAGGTTTTCATCAATGGCACATTTTTTTCTTTTTTGATTTTTTTGTATTTTTTGATTTTTCAATTTTTTTGTATGATGCATCAAAGTGCATGTTTACCAAGTCTTCACTAAGATGATCTCCTTTTTTGGACATTTTGCAATTTTTAGGATTTTTTCAAAGAATTTTATATGTACATGGAGCATTCTAAAAATGTCTCAGTTGTAGAATCATTTTAGGTGTAAAGCGTTAATTGGCTCTTTGAATTGTTCTCCTTCTATGGTGGAGAGTTGATAGGCACCAGACCTAAACACTACAGTGATAATATACAAACCAAGCCAATTCGGCTCAAATTTTCCCTTCTGGATATGTTGTTGCTGATTCTTGGGATTCTCTCTCAGGATGAGATCACCCACTTGGAATTCCCTTGGTCGAACCTTCTTGTTGTAGCTCTTGGACATCCTTTTCTGATATGCTCAAAGGTGATTGAATGCCACTTGTCGGTGTTCATCTAGTAGTTCTAGCTCTTGTAGCTGAGATATTTTGTTATCATCATCAGTAATGGGGCCTTTTAGAGAGACTCATAAAGTAGGAATCTTGACCTCAAATGGTAGTACATCATCCACTCTATAAACCAAAGAAAAGGGTGTGGCCCCTGTCGGTATCTATATACTTGTGCAATAAGTCCATAGAGCCAGATTAATCTAGAGATGCCAGTCTCATCCAGATTTGTGAACTGTGTGATGCAAGATCTTGAGGATCACTTTGTTTGATTCTTCCACCTGTCCATTACCTTGGGGATAATAGATGGAAGACCAATGCTGAGTGATTTTGAACTTAGAGCATAGCTCTTTCATATCCTTATTCTTGAACTGCCCCCTATTATCAGTGATTGAGGAGGGTACACCATACCTATAGATGATGTATTTCAGTATAAACATGGCTACAAATTTGTTGTTGGCTATGATTAGAGGGATTGCCTTGACCAACTTAGTGAAATAATCTATAGCATTGATGATGACCTTGTGTCTGTTCAAGGAAGAAGGATGAATTTGACCCACCAAATCAAAGGCCCATTGCTGAAATGGCCAGAAAGTGATGAATGGAATTAGCTCCTTGGTAGAAGCATGAATCATATTCCCATGAAGTTGACACTATTTACAAGCCTTAGCATATTGTGTAGCTTTTTTCTCCATATTTGGCCAATAGTAACCAGCTCTAATAAGCTTACAGGCTAGTGTCAGGCTGCTCGAGTGAGATCCATAGATACCTTCATGTACCTCAACTAACGCATGCTTAGACTCATTGGGTTCTAAACACCTAAGGAGGGTATCATCTAGACCTCATCTATACAAGTCGTTAGCTATGATAACATACCATGAAGCATTGTGGATTAAGTGATGTTTCTCATTCTAGGTGTAAGTATCTAGAAAAATCTAGTCACAGAGGTAGGAGTAGATCTGATGATAGTGGGATGAATCATGTCCAATGACTAAACAAAACATCTAAGATTCAGGGGTATTATAGGTTGGGTAGAGTAACGTTTCCACTAGGAATTCTTGTCAGAAGTCATTTTTTGGAATCTATAGCATAGAAGCAAGAGTAGCCATTGCATCATCCACTTTGTTATCTACCCTTGGAATCTACTGGAAGGTAATATGTGCAAAGGATTTCCACAGATCATCGACCATCCATTTTTTGGGCACCAATTTGTCATCCTTTTTCTGATAGATGTCATTGACCTAATTGATGACCAGTTGTGAGTCTCTGAAGACTTTGAGCTCATCTACCTACCATTCGATGGCTATCTTAATGCCATTGATTAGGGGTTTTAATTCAGTGATATTTTTTGTAGAAGGAAACAACATCTTGTATGCTTTAGGTAAAGAGTACCTTTGAGGCATGATGAACAGTATCCTGGCACTTGACCCCTATTGGGTGAATGATCCATCAAAGAACATGGTCCATGATTATTGTGTGAGAAGAATTATGGACTCATCTACCAATTGATCTATGATTTCCTTCCCTTTGATGGCCTTTCTCTCTACATACTCGATGTCAAACTCACTGAGTATCATGACCCATTTTTCCAGTCTACCTATGAGGGCAGCATTGCTGAGTAAATACTTTAATGGATAAATCTTAGCAATGAGATGTGTAGTGTGAGAAAGCATGTAGTGTCATAGTTTATATGAAGTGAACACCACTACTAAGCAAGCCTTCTCAATGATAGAGTAGTTTGTTTCATAGGAGACTAGAGTCCTACTTATGTAGTAAATAGCTCTTTATTTTTTATTCTGATCTTCTTGGCAAAAATGATGCAACCCAGTAGTTTTCCAGATGTGACTCCAAATGAGCACTTTTTGGGGTTGAGCCTCAGACTGAATTGTTCCATTTGATCTAGTATAGGACCTAGATCTACAAGATGTACCTTTTTTTGCATGTTCTTAGCTAATGTATCATCCATGTAGTCTTCCATCATCTTGTGCATCATGTCATGAAATATAGTGGTGACAACCCTTTGATATGTGGCTCTAGCATTTTTAAGTCTGAAGGGCATGACATTCCAATAGAGAGTTCCCCAAGCGCATGTGAAGGAAGTCTTCTCTTGGTCTTCTGGCATGATTTTTATTTGGTTGTAGCCAGAGAAACCATCCATGAGTGAGTACATTTCATAACCAGTTGTCATATCCACAATCATGTCAATGTTGGGTAACAGAAAGTCATCTTTCGGACATGCTTTGTTCAAATCTTAAAAATTTGTGTAGACTTAGATAGATTTGTCATGTTTAGAAACTATACCGATGTTGGAAATTCATTCTACATAGTCAATTGCTCTAATGAAACCAGCTTTGAGAAGTTTTTCCCATTCAACCTTGACTAAGAGTGCCACATGAGGATGCATCTTATGGAGCTTCTATTTAATAGGCTTAACACCTGGTGCAATAGACAAGTGATGCATGATTAGATTAGGATCCAATCTAGGCATGTCAAAGTATGTCCATGCAAAATTAATTTTCCTACTCTGAAAGAAACTGATGAATTCTTCTTTATTTGCTGCAGATAAAGACTATGCCAAATGAATAATCTAAGGTTCAGCCTCTGTGCCCAAGTTCATAGGTTAAGTTGGTTTAATCAGCACTGAAGATCTCTCCTAAAAATGACTTGGAAGCATATCAAGTATCCCATCCTTGGGCACCTCAGAGAGGTTTTCACCCTTGGATATGTCTTTTATTTTTACTTTTTTTGGCTCTGATACTGCCACAATGTGGTTTTCACCATCATAGCACCCATTCTTATTTCTTTTTATTTTGTGACTGAGATACTTGATATGGGCCTCAATCATGTTGATACTATCTTCACTAGTGGAGGACATTATTGGTTCAAAAATGTTAAGGTAGCAAGAAAGAGTGTAATATTTCTAAACATAAGGACTTCACTGGATGGAGATGAAGAGTTTTAGTTTATTTTCTTGGGATGGTGGAGTGAAAGAGAAGTGACAAGTTCAAGTGCATTCATGGTATAGTCATCAAAAGCATAGACAACCAAGTCAGCACCTAAAGATATCTCATCTAGAGATGCATTCAAATTCCTTCAAGTCCTCATGTCCATAGTAGAGGACAAGTTAACACCAGTGGAATTTAACTCATTTTCCCTAACACTAGACCCTTCACCTACTTCAAGAAGGTTTTCAAATGTGTGCATAGTGTCTACATCCTTGTCAAAATTCACATCAGATAGAGAATCAAACTCATACTCATGTGAGTTAGTAATGCTTAATATAGGAACTCCATCAATACTAGATGTACCATCTGACTCATTTTCATCTCATGTAGCATTGATGGTTTGTTGGATTTGTTCCTATTTGAACCACTCTTGGAAAGGTGATGGCATGTACAATTCCCATTGATAATTAGGATGAGCAATTTTCATTTTCCTCAACCGCTCATATGTCAGTAGAGTAAGTGAGGTGGTGTGATCAGAATCACTATTAGTTCCTACCTTACTAACATGTGGTATAGGATCATCCAACCCTACAAAGAGCACAACAAGATCTAGAGGAATAGGATAAGGGAAGGTATGCTCATTAGAGTTGTCCTCTAAGTTTGTAGGTGTAATAGTTTCTTTAGGTTCTAGCTGGCATTCTGGTGTTGGTACAAATTTGTTAATCCCTAAATGAAATGAGATCTTCTTAAAGCCTAAACCAGTAGTGTCTCTTGTTTGTTGACTTGTAGCTTCAATTGGTTCAAGCAATCCATTATTGTTTACCCCTATAGGGCCACTCCCTTTATAGACGACACATTTCATGAGCTTGAAGCCTTCTCTATATGGTTCATGTTCTGTGTTGTGAGTTGGAGTGACTTCTTCAGATGTGTTCTCTCCTCTATGAATCTAGACTACAATAGCCCTATTTTAGTCCTCATCCTCTAGTGGAGTTGTAGCTTGTACAAAGGTGCCATCATAGACTATTTGAGGAGAGACGATAGAAGATTGCTTTCTCTTAGAGGGTCTCCTATAGGAACATAGAGATAGAGGAAGATATGTCAAGGACAACACAAGTTCAATCTAATACTCCCCCATACTAGTATCCTTGAGCTTTAGACTCTATGTTGGTTGGGACAAAGCTATCAGTAGATTGTGTAAGCATATTGCAAGAATAGTTTGTATTGCTAGGTATTGTTACTTCTACTCCATGGAACATGAACTTGATACACTAATGATAGTTGGAAGGAACCACCTGCATTTCATGAATCCATGGTCTTCCCAATAGTATATTGTATGCAAGGGGAATGTCTAGAACCTGAAAGATGACATCCCTCTCAACAGGTCCAACCCAGATTGGCAATACAACAAGCCCTTTATATTTGTGTTCTTCTTTATCATATGCCTTGATGGTGATATTTTTGTGAGCATCTATGTAGTCCTCACCATAGCCTAACTAGGTGAGAAAGCTAGTAGAGCATATGTTAAGGCCAACACCATTATCAATAAGGACATGGAAGACACATTTTGGGCCAATCATGACTTCAATATGTAGAGGTTTATTGTGTGGATGGCTCAGTGAATGATCATCTTCCTCAGAGAAAGATAGATAATGGGTTGAGGTCAGGTGACCTACCATGGATTGAAACTCATTTAGATCAAGATCTTTAGGAACATTTTCCTCAGCAAGGGCTTTATCAAGAATCTGCCTATGAGCAAGTGAAATATTCAACTGCTCAAAGATAGTGATCTGAGCGTTGGTAGGTTGCAATTGGTCTAGGATGTTGTAATTAGCATTGCTAGGCATGGGGACCAATTTCAAGTTCTTGTTGGTAGGGCCAACAGTAGATTTATCTATAGGTTATTTCAGTGTGGATGTGGAAGGCTCGGGGCCTTTGAGAATGATCTTTGCACAAGATTGGGTAACAACATTCACACAAACCTGAGACTAATCTAGTTTGGATGGATGAGACATAGGGCCTCATAGGACAAATGGAATCTTGGACTGAGGAGCATCCTAACTCCTCTTGATGGTGATAACATCACAATATTCGACATCGATAGGTTCAACCATATTAATGACATTGTCATTGGGACTATACATATAGTTGACCTTGGTGTTGAAATTCTTGGTGTTGGAAGACTCACTCTTCTCATGAGGAAGAAAGGGTTCTTTGAATGCCTGGTGATCCAAGTTTTTTTTATGGTTCCCCACAACAACATCACCATTGTCGATAAGATCTTGGATCTTATGTCAAAGTTGAATATAGCCAGAAGTTTTATGACCCTTTTTTTTATGGTAATCATAGTATGCAGATTCATTCCACCAAGAAAGTCATGGTTGTAGATCATAAGGACACAAGTTATCTAGAGGAGTGAGTATTTGGTTTTTCAAGAGAGTCTTGTAAACCACGTCAAGAGGTTCTCTTAGGGAAGTGAACTCACATTTGGGTTGAGGGGCCCAAGGTTTTCTTTTGGAATACTTTGAAGGTGGTTGAGTATTTTTCATAGCCTTTTTAGTGGCTTTGGATGCCTACATACTAGAGGTAAGGTTTAAAATAGCCTTCGGAGGCTTTGGAGTCATGTTGTCAACAACTCCATCATTCACAACATCTTGATTTTTGTTAACAAATTTAGTTTTGTCTTTTCTTAAGGAGGGCCCTTATTTTTTATCCTTATGTAGGGTTAGTTCACCTTTCTTAATGATGAATGTCTCTATTCTCATAGCATGTTTGATCATGTCATCAAAGGTTAGAGGACCTTGCACCTATACTTGATACCCAAAATCAGGAAGAAGATTGTCTAAAAAGATGTCGAGCTTCTCAGACTCAGGTATTTTGAAAGAATATTTTGTATAGAGTTGTCTCCATCTCTGGAGAAATGTCAATAAAGGTTCCCCATGTCATTTTTTTAGATTGCAAAGATCATGGACATTAACCAAACACTAGATATTATGCGAATAGTGTTGGAGGAACAAATTGTTGGAGATTTACCAGCAAGCCAGTGTTGACTGTATGTTTGTCATTGATGAAAACATATGGTAAGCACCATTCATGGAAGCATGATGGAGAGAGCCTTGAGCATATGTTTCCTAGATATGTTATCAGAATGATATCATAGGCACAGAGGTTGATTCTGAGTGAAGACAATAATATAGCTGTATGTATTAGTAGTGTTCCTAACAGGTCCCAGGAAGAAGTTATGTATGTGATTTGCAGTATGGTTTGAATGGATCCTTGTGCATTTATATTTATGTTGTAGACACATGTATGATGATATGTTCATGGATGCAGAGTCAGTGGTGCAATACAGACTGAGTTATAATGTTTCCAGTTGACAGTAACAGCTTCCTGAGTTTATCTAGTAGAGACAACATTGTTTATATTGTTGTAGTAGTTGTTCCTATTACTTTGATATGCATTCTTGGATTTATGTTTGGAGGAGAGTTAAGAATGTTTATTTAAGAGCACATAACATATTTCATTATGAGAAGAAACCTTAGGTTAATTTGGTGGAGCCAACAGTGTGAAGTGTCACATCTACTCATATTGAGTTGTGCGATCCTATTTGTGTTGCGTGCTTGATATAGTTGTTGGAGATGTTGTTGGAGAGTTATATTGTTTCTCTAATATGATTTCAAGGAAGTTCTAATAGGCCGATTTGATTATATCATTTAGAGAAAGATACTTATAGCTGGTCAAGTTGTGATCTCTATGTATGGCATTGAGTTGAATGACAAGAGCAGAGTAGAAAGTGCAAAGTAATGAGCCATCAGTAGAAGATCTATGTGACAAAGAAGAAAGTGTATGCTATTCATTAGAACTGATCAAGATAGCAGGTCTACCTCATAGTTCACCAAGATCTAGATATAGTGTGTATCTTTTATTCAAAAGGTTGCACCCTTCACCATTTGAGCAGTCAGCTCTTAGATAGTGCGTCCTCATCCCTAACATGGTTAATTGTAAAAGACTCCTAATAGGGTCCAACCCTTGACCAGGTCACTGTACTTGATGCATTGTAAAGATCAACTCCTAACAGGGTTTTAAGATCTTCTAATAGGGATCATTATACACTAGTTCATTTTATAGTGGGTGTTAATTCCCACTGAGGTTTTTACCTATTTGGGTTTCCCCGTAACCAAAATTGTGTTGATGTGTTATTGTGTACATGCTTAATGTTTTTCTATACTTAATTGGATAAAGAATTTAATCTTGTAGATAACTAATTCACCCCCTCCCCCTTCTCAGTTATCTCTTGGGACTATTCCTAACAATTGGTATCAGAGCCAAGTGCCTCAGAGAGAAAGTTTAACATCTTGAGGTTGATTAGATGGAATTCTTTAGAAAAGAAAGTCCTAAGTTTGATGGAGAGAACTATCTTGACTGCAAGAACAAAATGATGACACATTTGCAGTGCATTTCTTTTGAGATTTTTGAAGTAGCTACTAAAGAAGTTTAGATTCCCTCTTTATCAGATCTTGCAAAGGATGATGTAACTTTGAAGAAAAAGGTGATGTTCACTCAAAATGCTATTACCAAAGAAGCCCTTATCAGCACCTTGTCTGACAGTGAATTTTTAGAGATAAAGAAAGTAGATAAAGCCTACAAGATATGGAAGTATCTAGAAGACATGTTTGAAGGAGATATTCAAGCCAAGATTGCACGCAAAAAGACATGGAAGAAAATATACAGATGATACCTAAAGAGAACATCAAAGCTTACAATCAAAGGATTAATGAAGCAATTATAGGAATTAGAAACAATGGTGGAGAGATTTTAGAAGAAGACATAATGGAAAAATTGATGACTACCTTGACACCATAATATGACAACAAGATAAACATCCTTGATGAAACTATGTAGTCCACAAAATACTTCAAAAGAGAGACCTTAATCGGCAAGATTTTAGCATTTGAGATATCAAGATTGAAGATAGAGCCTAAGAGTGAAACAACAATCAAAGCCTCAGTCCATGGTAAGAAATCTTTGAAAACCTCTAGTAATTTTGAGGATGAAGATGATGATAAATAATTAGATAAATTCATTGTTATGATTGCTAAGAATGAAAGAAAAGGAAAATGAAAATATGAAGGTCAGCTTCCATTCAAATGTTTCTCATGTAACAAGATTGGTCACTTTGCATCTAAGTGTCCTACAAGAGGTAAGAAATACAAAAACTACAAGCCTAAGTATAAAGAGTGCTACTATGCTGAAGATGGAGTATCAAATGAAGATTTAGTAGAAGATTAAATAGGATTTGTTACAATTGAAGAAATGGAAAGAATGTATGATGAAATGGATAAGGAAGATGAGAGGAAAGCATAAGAGCTAGACTTGATTTCACAAGTTGACATTAGGATAGACTAGATCATTGACAATGGTTGTTCACATCACATAACAAGAGACAAAGATAGATTTGTTCATTTGGATAAGTACAAAGGTGCCATGGTTAGATTTGGAGACAACACTCCTAAACCTATAATTGGTAGAGGATATATCACCTTGGATGGAAAGAACAACATTGATGATGTTCTATATGTTGATGGTTTGCAGCACAACCTACTTAGTGTTGGATAGTTTCTTGACAAAGGTTGTCAGTTGGAATTCAAAAACAACAAGTGCAATATTAATAACAAAGAAGGTGAAATGACTGCATAAGGATCAAAGACTAAAGGTGATGTTTTTTAGCTTAATTCAGAAGCAAGTTTTTTTGTTGCTAAAGTAGATGACAGTTGGTTATGGCACAAAAGACTATGTCACATCAATTTTGACAATATAGTAAAGATAATTAATGTAAAGGCGGTAAGATACCTCCCTAGTATTGCAAAGCCAGTTGATACAATATGCAGGGAATGTGTGATGGGAAAGCATGTGAGGAATTCATTCAGAAGCAAGAATAATTTAGCAGAGAACAAATTGGATCTATTGCATATAGATCTATGTGGACCAGCTCAAACAAGATCATACTACGGTGAAAGGTACTTTATTTTTTTTATTGATGATTATTCTAGAATGATGTGGGTTACATTCTTAAGAGATAAATCTAAAGCATTTGAGAAGTTCAAAATATTCAAAGCTAAGGTTGAAAATGAGTGTGGGTCAAAGATAAAGTGTCTAAGATCAAATAGACAAGGAGAATTCACCTTTGATAGATTCTATGAGTACTATGAAGAATATGGGATAAAGAGATAGCTAAGTGCACCTAGAACCCCTCAGTAGAATGGAATTACATAAAGAAGGAATAGGATCATACTTGACACAATGCACACCATCATGATAGAAGAAAAAGTTGCACACACCTATTGGAGAGATGCAGTCAATACAATAGTCTATACTATCAATAGAATTCAATTAAGGCTAGGCACAGACAAGACACCTTATGAGCTATTATTTGGTCATGTACCTACAGTGAAATACTTTAGAATCTTTGGAAGCAATTTCTACATCAAGAGAGATGAAGCTATTGGAAAGTTTGATGCAAGAAGCGATGAAGGTATTTTTCTAGGTTACTCTACTAAAAGAAAAGCTTATAGATGTTTCAACTTAATATTGAAGAAGATCATTGAAAGTGCTCATGTAAAGATTGATGAAAATTTTATGATTCAAGAAAGATATCATGATTATGCACCTACGATTTAAGAAGAACCTAGACCTACTAGTAGTGAAGCAGTTGTTGAAGCAATGTATGACAATATTGGTTTAGTATTCAATGAACCTAAAACAAGTGAAGAAGAAGCACAAAAGACAAATGAGAAAGTCTCACCTAATGTTCCTAAATTCACATCTAGATAACATTCAAAGGAAGATGTCATTGGAGATCAGAACATCAAGGTCATGACAAGATCAAAAGAAAAGAGTTCAACAGTTGATGAAGAAGTATGTTTACTTTCACAAATTGAACCCTTAAGTGTTGATGATGCATGTAATGATTTAGATTGGCATGAAGAAATGAAAGAAGACATAGATTGGATAATTAAGAATGACATATGGGAATTGGTCCCTAGACCTAGTGATAAGAATGTGATTGGAACCAAGTGGATATTCAGAAACAAGATGAATGAAGATGGTATAGTAGTAAGAAACAAAGGAAGACTAGTATGTAAAGGATATGCACAAAGAGAAGGAATTGATTATTCAGATACATTTTCCCCTATACAAAGATTGGAATCCATAAAATTTTTTCTAGCCTATGCTACATTCAAAGACTTTAAATTATATCAAATGGATGTCAAGTCAACATTCTTGAATGGAGAGTTGAAGGAAGAAGTATACATAGAGCATCCTGAAGGATTTACTTTATCAGACAAAATTGATATGGTATGCAGACTGAAGAAATACCTCTATGGACTTAAGCAAGCCCATAGAGCATGGTATGAAATATTAGATGGTTACCTAACTAAGATTGGATTCAAGAAAGGAGCAATAGATTGTAACTTATTCATAAGAGAGACACCTGAAGGACTACTGTTGGTTGCTATTTTTATTGATGACATTATTTTTGGAGGTAATGAAAAGCTTAGTATAGAATTTTCTAAGGAGATGCAGAGCGAATATGAGATGAGCATGATTGGACCTATCAAGTACTTTTTGGGACTGAATGTGCAGCAAATAAACAAAGGTATTTTCATTAATTAATATAAGTATGTAAAAGAGATACTAAAGAAATTCAATATGGATGATTGCAAGCCAGTATGTACCCCTATGATAAGAGGAAGCAAGCTTTCTAAAGAATATGATTCTACAACAATAGACATAACCTTATACAAGTCTATGATTGGTAAATTAATCTATCTTACTCAATCTAGACTAGATATTTCTAATGCAGTTGGTATAGTTGGAAGATTTGTAGCAGAACCTAAAAAAAGTCATCTTATGGCACTAAAGAGGATATTCAAATATTTGAAAGGGGACTATAGACTATGGTTTATGGTATCCTAACTTGAAGAATGTAAAACTTCATGTGTACACAGATGCAAATTGATCAGGTTGCATTGATGGTAGAAAGAGCACATCAGGTGGAGTAGTATTTCTTGGAGATAGACTTGTTACTTGGACAAGCAAGAAGAAAATTTGTATTTCTCAATCCACGGTAGAAGCATAGTATGTGGTAGAAACATTAAATTGTTCAAAAATTGTGTGGATCAAGCAGATGATAAAGGATTTTGGAATTCATATTGATTATCCTATTGTTATTCACTGTGATAACACTAGCACTATTAATATGTCAAAGAACCCTATGATGCATGCAAAGACAAAAAACATTGAGATAAAATATCACTTCCTAAGAGATAAAGTTGTAGAGAAAGAAGTAAAGTTGGATTATGTGAGTACTAAAGAATAGCTAGTAGACATATTTACAAAAGCTTTACCGAAGGATACTTTTGAGTATCTCAGGGAGAATCTGGGATTAATTCCATTCCCTGAATCTGATTAGAGTTTGCATGAGTGCATTAGTCCTAAGTGACTAATGAATGGTTGACTACTCTACTTCAAGAGTAGTACCGGGGCTTTTTTTTTTGGCACCCTTTTCCATTGATGTCAAAGGGGGAGTGAGTATATAGTCATGAAAAACAACACAGTTGTTGTAATCTAGAAAGGGGGAATATATTCTAGAAAGAGGGACTAAGTATTAGTTAGGGAAGTACATAGAAATTGATATTTAGAGCATTCAACCATACATGGAGGATTCATCCTTGGGGGAGTTTTGTTGAGGAAATGGAGAATTTTATAAAATATTTGAACGTTTGGATAGGTGGTGTTTTTCATTCCATATGTGTCCATCAATGCCAAAGGGAGAGATTGTTGGAGATCTGCCAACAAGCCAGTGTTGACTGTATGTTTGTCATTGATGACATTATATGGTAAGTAGCATGCATGGAAGCTTGATGGAGAGAGCTTGGAGCATATTTTTCCTAGATATGTTGTGAACATGATATCATAAGTACAAAGGTTGATTCTAAGTGAAGACAGTAATACAGTTGTTTGTATCAATAGTGTTCCTGATAGGTCCCAGGAAGAAGTTATGTATGTGATTTTTAGTATGGTTAGAATGGAGCCTTGCACATTTATATTTATCTTTTGGACATATTTATGATGATAGGTTCATGGATGTAGAGTCATTGGTGTAGTACAGACTGAGTTATGATATTTCCAGTTGACAGTAATAGTTTCCTGAGTTTATCCAGTAGAGCTGAAATTGTTTATATTGTTGTAGTAGTTGCACCTATCACTTTGATACATGTGCTTGGATTTATGTTTGGAGGAGAGTTAATAATTTTTGGTTAAGATCACATAATTTATTTTAGTATGAGAAGAAAGTTTAAGTTAATTTGGTGGAGCCGACAGTGTAAAGTGTCGTGTCTACTCATATTGAGTTACATAGTCCTATTTGTGTTGCATTCTTGATATAGCCATTGGAGATGTTGTTGGAGAGTTATATTGTTTCTATAATTTGATTTTGAGGAAGTTCTAACTAGCTGACTTGGTTATATCATTTAGAGAAAGATACTTATAGCTGGTCAATTTGTGATCGTTATGTATGGCATTGAGTTGAAAGACAAGAGCAGAGCTGAAGGTGTGAAGTAATGAGCCATCAGTAGAAGGTCTATGTGATAAAGAAGAAAGTGTATGCTATTCGTTGGAACTAATCAAGACAATAGATCTACCTCATAGTTCACCAAGATCTAGATATAGTGTGTATCTGTTATTCAGAAGGTTGCAGCCTTCATCATTTGACTAGTGAGCTCTCAGACTATGCGTCCTCACCCCTAATAGGGTTAATTTTAAAAGACTCCTAATAGGGTGTGAGCCTTGACTAGGTCACTATACTCAATGCATTGTAAAGATCAACTCCTAATAGGGTTGTAAGATCTTCTAATAGGGATCATTATACACTAGTACAGTTTATAGTGGGTGTTAATTCCCACCGGGGTTTTTACCTATTTGGGTTTCCCCGTAAGAAAAATTGTGTTGATGTGTTATTGTGTATGTGCTTAATGTTTTTCTATACTTAATTAGATAAATAATTGAATCTTGTAGATAATTGATTCACACCCCCCCCCCCCTCTAAGTTATCTCTTGGGACTATTCCTAACACAAATTGGCAATGTCATTGAAAGACTTCATGCCAGTAGGTAGTCAAGAGAACCACTCCATAGTAGATCCACCCAAACTATGTGGGAAGAGATGGATGAGGTAAGTCTGATTGTGTATAAACTCCATAGATATAGCACCAAACTCTCTCAATTGATCTTGGGGATCAGAGGTATCCAAATATTTGTCATATTTGGGAAGTTATACTCCTTTGGGAAAAAGAGGCATGTAGAGACTCTTGTCAAATGGAAATAGACATATGCTCTCCAGTGTGAATTGGTTTTCTAGTTTTTCCTTTTTCTTCATGAGTTGACTGATTTGGTCCTGCATGTCTTGAACTAATTTTTGCAGTCTAGTGGTCTCTATTTCCTCTTCTTTGACCATGAGAGTTTCAAGTTTGTAGTTTGGATGTTGTGTGGCCCCTTGGTTGGCTAGTTTGAGAAGGTATTTCTCCTTCTCTTCTTTCATTAGGATATCCATCATCTTGAGGAGGCCTTTGTTAGCTCGGGAAGCCTCAATATCTTGTTGGGTTATCTCATCATCATCATTACTAAGGATGTCAAAGATTCTTTGGGATTGGAATCTATCTTGATCATTTTAAGCTTGATCATGATCTCTATTGTGTTCACCCTCTTGATGTTGGTTTTCCATCTTTCTAGTGAGCAAGTATGTAGCGTGTATAGACTTAGTGTGAGAGTGTGCTGTATAGAGAGAAGTCATGGCTAAGGAGACCTTCGGTGCATCAAGAGGGTCAACTTCAAATGATGACCCTTCAAAGTTTAGATGTTCTTGAAACAATGGGTTCTAGCCCCACCTAAGGTCCATAGGGAATGAGATTTGAATGTAGGGTCAAATATTAGGAGATGGAGATGACTATCTAGTTTTAGACTATGTACATGTAGGAAGACATGCAGACAAGCCCCAAACAAAAACTAGATCAGGTAGAAAGATAATAGGAAGATGGGAAATGTCTCATTCTTCTAACAAATAGTGGGAGATTTTTGTGCCAGTTAATGTAGTCCCATGTGAAGATACGCTAGGCTTGTGCGAGAAAATGTTAGGCTTGCATGGAGAAGTGTAGGATCAGACAAAAAAATGAAATAGAGGGTTTCTGACAGATCTTGGGAAAAAATTTTGTGAAGATGTGGAATCATGCTCGAGAAAGTGCACAGAATCCCCTTTTAACATTTCTTCTATCATGTTTCATTTCTTCATCTAATCAGTTACTAACATTTCCCTCATTGTGTATCATAACCTTGATCTCTTTGGCTGAATTTATCAAGACCAAATCATCATCGGAACATTCCTAATCATTCCTAAATCAATCCTAAATGTTCCTAATTATTCCTAATTATTCCTAAATTGATCCTAACAATTCCTAAACCAATCCTAAATGTTCCTAAACTAATCCTAATCGATCCTAAACCATGTCAAACCTTCCTAAATTAGTTCAAATCAATCCCAATCAGTCCTCTTCAATCCAATATTTATCAATTCAATCCCAAATCAATCCAAGTATTATCAAATTTCATCGATGCCTCATCATCATCATCAACCCAATCCTGAGTGCATTGTCAAAATTCATCGGTTCCTCATTTTCATCTTCAATCCATCTCAATAGCATTGTCAAATTTCATCAATTTTATCTTATCATGTCATCTTTAATTGCACACATTGTCAAAGATCATCAATGTTGCATTGATCCTAATCAGTTTTTAATCATCAAGATCGGTTCAAACCCTAATCAAATCATTCAAGACCAATACCCTTTCGATCATACATCATAAATTTGGCCAATCATTTTACTAATATGTCCCCTTGGGATAGATAACCCATAGTTTATCCCATTTGTATTAATCTATTTATTATAGTAATTCCCCCTATCCTATGTCTCCTACAATTAATTAATTTCATATTAATTAATTGTTCCTTTTACTTGAATTTTGGAACTTTTAATTCCTAATTCCTAATTTTTCTTTTTGGTGGGAATTAATGAGTTTTTAAATTCAAAAATTCCTTCCCCCTAACTGTACTTCTAATCCCAACAATTATGCTTCATCATTTCCTATTAATCAGCCTCCACATTCCTTCCACCTTCCCTATCCCTTTTTCCACTAATTTTGCCTCCAAATTGCCTACTAATTAGCCTCATCCTTCCTCTTTCCACTTTGTCCTTGATTTATTCATTGATTTATGCATTCCAAATTGTGCATTCAATTTTTCATAATTATGACAATCTTCCAATTTGCACTCTCATTTTCAAATCTGCATTTTGGTCTCTAATTTCTATAAATTGAGATCAAATTTCTCAATTCTAGATAGCCAGCTTCTTTCAAATCCTCTCATCATCATTATATTCATATCATCAAGATATTTATTTCATTGTGTCAACATGGGAGCTACATCCACTCTTTTAGAGAAGCAAGAAAGGGCACAATTGTCAAATTGAGGGAGTTTTGATAATAGTTTACATTTCTTTGTCTCAATTTCTTTTTTGTTTGGATAGGTTGATTGTGCATGCTTTAGAGTTTGATGGTTCCTCATATGTGCATATTTTATTCATTTTCCTATCCTACAATTAGTAAAGGGTACATATTTGAATTCAACGATGGAAAGTGCATAATCAGAGCAAGCTTTGGAAATGAGATTGCATCAGGTACCAAGACTAGAGGTAATGTTTTTCATTTGAAAAGCACAAAGAATAAATGTTTGATTTCTAGAATTGATGATAGTTGGTTATTGCATAAGAGACTGTGTCATGTAAACTTTGAGAACATTATAAAGATAAGTTCTACACATGTTTTAAGAGATCTCCCTAGATTGTTGAAGCCTATTAATGTGATGTGCAAGAAATGTCAATTGGGAAAGCTAACAAGATCTACTTTTAAAAGCAAGACATATTCTTCAAATGAATTATTAGATTTGGTGAATACATACTTATGTGGTCCTAATAGAACTAGGAGTTATTATGGTGACAAATATTTCATACTATTCATTGATGATTTTTTTTTGATGAATAGAGGCCTTTACTATTAAAAGAAATAAAGTATAGAATTCACAAAAAAAAGGCCGGGGGAAAAGATCACCCCGCAAGACCACACAACACTTAAGCTAGAAACAAACAACTATTCATCAAAAAAAAATCCCTTAGATGGCTAAAGTAGTAGTAGTAGAGGGAGGAGGATCTTTGTCATCTGGATTACCCTAGGCATTGGGTAGAGGAGCCTGATCTGGGATGGCCCAACCATCCTCATCTTCTTCTTTTTCAACCTCTCCTTCCTCTCACCTGGGCGAAATGGCATGCACCAGGTGAGGGAACTTTCCCTGGGGAGCAGAGGCCAAAGGCCAAGAGAGAGTAGTAGTAGGAGAGGCAAGCACAGGTGGCCACCCAGAATCCAAATCCATTTGAGGAGGAGGAGAGGTAGAGTGGCAGTGCCACTATCATGGAGTCCTAGAATGAGAGCTTCTACTGCGACGATGGCCTCTAGGTGGCATGCGATCAGCCGACATAGAATCGAGAGGCACATGGGCAACAATGCAAGGAGCATTTCCCCAATGTTAGAGAAATTCTTAAAGGTGGGCAACTTCAAGGGCCACCTTATCAGCTTGAACCTGGATCTGCATCATGACATTATTGCATATACAAGCTTTATCAAAAAGTGAAATAGAAATATCTTTACTACTGTGAAAGAAAATAACATCATTCCTATCTTTGCATAGAGTGAACAAAATTTGCATCTGAAAAGAGTGCCAAATCTATGTGAACTGGGCTAGCATTTTGGGAAGGTCACCAAGGAGAGCCATGTGCCAAGAAAAGGGCTCAGGCCTAAAAGGAGCAAAAAAATCATGAATCCAACCCCAGTAATTCTAGACATGATGACAAAACTAGAAGATATGCATTATCGACTCTAGAAGACTGCAAAATGGGCATTTGGGGTCCAGAACTCCCAAATGTTTAAGTCTGGCACCTAGAGGCAAGCCTTGGTAAAGAAAACACCAGGAAAAATGAGCAATTTTGGGCTCAATAATGGCTTCCCAAATATTACGAAAATGCCATCCCCAGCTCTTCTGGGAAGAGGAAAGCTTCCAATGATGGTTGAGAGAATCAACCATGGGCAAATGAAGCATGAGCCAGGAGTAACCAAGCTTAGGCTTGTAACTAGAAAAGGGGGTGGTAGGATACCACTCATTGATGATTATTCCTAGATGACATGGGTTACATTTTTTAAGGAAAAATATGAATATTTTGACAAATTCAAGATCTTTAGAGCTATGGTTGAGACTAAGACTGATGCAGGAGCATCTTGAGTCCTTGGCAATCCTGTGTCACCAAAAACATATTTGATTTTGTTTGTGTTGCTTGGTTCCTACATTGACTGAGTTGGTTTAGTGTTGCTCAATTTCCTTTTTTCACCGGTGTTGGTCAGTTATCTCTTTAGCACTCAGTAAATTCCCTGGCACTTGGTGATGCTTGTCTGGCACTCAGTTGGTTTGGCTTACCGATGGGTTTCTTTTGAGTTCTTGCTGAGGCTGACTTGTGCATTTATTATGGGTCATGGATTTAATGCTAGTATCCATTATTAGGAAGCATGTGGACCTAGATTTGTCATCCCTTCCATTGATTGTGGATTTGAAGATCGACTTGGCTTGGTAGCTTCTTGTATGAATGTAGTTTTTGGGTAGAGTTTTAGGAGGTAGGTTTTGGGGGAGTTTTTGGATAGAAGATAGAAGATATAATTTTAGAGATTGTTGGTAGATCCTCGCATGTTTGAGGACTTTTTTACTTGATTATAATATATGGTCAAAACTAGGAAGGCCTTACATCCCGGCATGTATGAATCAATTTGAAGATAATATATGAAAGTGTTTTTCATTCTCTCTCTCACTATTGTGTGTTGTTGCTTCTGCATGTTATTGAGAAAGGTGGATCTAGTTAGGGTGTGCCATTTCTGGCCCCTCTAGTCCTCTCTTGCATCAGGTGGTATCAGAGCAAGGTGAGATCTAGATCTAGGTTTATGAATCTAGGTTTGAAGGTCCCTTCTTGTGAAGCCCTAATTGAATTATTGTGGGGTGGTAGATTACAATCTGACCTGCAATTGCAGAGGGTTTTCAAGATGGTTTTTCAGGGACAAGATGCAGATCCAGGATTGGAAGACATGTTGAAACAACTTGCTGCTAGACTTGAAGCCATTGAAATAATCCAGAGAAGAGGCATACATCTTGAAGATGATAGTGATGATGAAATTGAGGTAGAAAAAGGTAATGTAGAACCTACACCTATGATGGATCAAGGTGAGGAAAGATTCTTAAAGGCTTTGAAAAGTATGAAGTCTACACCACACTTTAATCCTCCTGAGTATGGTGGAAAATTGGATTCAGATGAATTGGTGGATTGGATCACAGAGATGGAAAATTACTTTGAGTATGAAACTATACCTGAGGAAAAGAAGGTGAAAATTGCAAGCACAAAGTTGAAAAGTCATGCATCCTTATGGTGGGAACATCTACGGCTGGACAGAAAGAGGAAAGGCAAAGACAAATTCATGGTATGGAGTAAAATGGTGAATAAGTTGAAAGGAAAGTTCTTACCTTGTGATTATCATATTAACCTAGTTAGGCAAATGCAAAGTTTGAGGCATAAAGATAGCTTGGTAAAAGAATATACTAAGGAATTATATAGATTAGATATCAGATCTAGACATGATGAAGATGATGTGGAAATAATTGCTAGATACCTAAATGGTTTGAAAATTTCCATCCAAGAAGAAATTAGTTTGGTCAAATTAGAGAACATTAAAGAGGCTTATCAATTTGCATTGAAGGCTGAGGAGAAATTGAATAAGAGACATGAGCAAAGACAAAGAGGTAGAGGTGGTAGATTCCCTAGAGGAAGAGGTAGATCCCATGGTGAAAATGGAAGATCTGAACCTAAAAAGACAAATCTGGATAAAGGCAAGACCGAGTGGAAATGTGAAAGTCCATCTAGAGGCAGAGATAGTAACTATAAAGGTGGTTTCCTAGGAACTTGTTACAATTGTGGAGAAGAAGGACATAGATATTTTGAATGTACACATGCTAGTAAGAAGGCTAGTAGCAGTAGAAATTCTTTGGTGCAAGAAGAGTCACCAAATGAACCTGAGAAAGAAAATAACTTGATGGTAAGGAAAGAACTTTGGAATGAAGGTAAAAAGGAAGATCTGGTAAGGAAAAGTTTGTTCAAAACTAGATGTAGAGTTTCTAAAAAAGTTTGGAAGGTAATCATCGACAATGGTAGCTCACAAAATCTAGCATCTGAGGAAATAGTCACAAAGTTATAGTTGAAAAGGTTGGAACATCCGAAGCCCTATCAGATTTCATGGGTTAAGGATGAGCATACACTCTTGGTAAGTGAACAATGTTATGTGAATTTGAAAATTGGAAAATACTATGATAAGGTGTTATGCGATATCATGCCTATGGATTGTTGTCATATTTTGTTGGGTAGACCTTGGAAATATGATAGACATGCTATATATGATGGGAGATTGCATTAGTATACTATTTGGGCTGATGGGAGAAGACAAATTTTGTTACCTTTGATTGAAGAACCTGTTAGTAATGTTTTAATGTAGTCAAGGTGGGTGGATCCACTTAAGGACTGACCGACCTTGCAGCCAAACCAATATGCATTGGAAATACATAATAACAATAATAGATCTACAATGAAATAGAAGTCTTTATTCATGAAAACACTGATTACATGCAATGTGCCAGGCTGTAAGGCCTTCCCGGTTACGGCCAATTATAATGCAAGTAATAGTCTATAAGATCCTATAAGATCTGAATCTTTTCCCCAACATCAGCATTCAGTTAGTCCAGGTCTGCAATAGGTAGCACATTGGTAGGTACCTAGGAAAGATCTAAACTTGTACTTAAACTTCCAAGCAATCTTCCTACTCCTAAGCTTGTAGGCTACTAACCTTCCTTCCAATGATTTGATGCCCCTAAACATCTACCCAAGAATCCTATAAATACTAATTCCTAGCCACAAGTCTGTTGATGAAACAATAAATCTCTATAAACAAATATTAAATGCTAAAACATCAGTCAACTCTCAAATAACCTTACAAAATAAATAAACTCTCAAAGATGGCCCCAATGATCATCAAATCCACATAGGAGAATTCAAAATGCTAGATCTAGGTCCCCACATGTCCAACAGTCAATCCATAACTCAAGGAGGATGACCCAAATCAAATGCACCAGTCGGCCAAGCTGATTCATCCAAATAATCCAATCGGTAAGCAAGAACACCAAGCAACAGAGGAAATAATTGAGCGCCAGTCAACCGACCATGCCAAGCATGACCAAGCAACACAGTTATTGTCGAGCACTAGGAAACTGATGCCTTTAGTTACTGAGCGGCCTTCAGAGACCAAGAACCCTAGTAACCACATAAACCAAGCAACGAGTCTCCCAAACTGAGCAAGAACTCCACCAAACCAAGATCAAAACCAACAATCTATCTTCAAAGACAAACATATTTTTGGTTGATACAAGATTGCCAAGAATCCTAGGATGCTCCTGCATCAGACATCCCAGGTCAAAAATATTTTCTCATAAGGAAATTAGGAATGCGTCAAGGGAATCAGAATAGGTATGTTGAATCTATTCTTCATCCAGATTTCTTCTTTCCCTTCATTCCAAGTAGCCTTCACTTCATCCACTATCTCATGTAGAAATTCCTTATGCCTTTCACTTTGTTTACCCTTCTAGTCAAAAATTGATAGCAACTGACTCCGATCACTACCGACCACCTCAATGCCTTGGTAAGGTTCATCCTCTCTAGACTTCTCAATCAACTTAGTATCATCTACATCTCTCTGTGTCATAAATGTCACCATCTATTGTACCATCTCTGCCAGCAAAACCATATGTCTCTTAATCTCAATGAATTATTTAAAGATATCATTCTCTTTCTCTTTCAAACTAGATTTAACGGTAATAGGTTCATCAACCTTTTGCTCTTGAGGTTTTTCATAAGGACAACACCTGATAACTCCACATCCTTTAACCCTTGTCTCCTATAAAGGTATCAAATTATGTTGAGCTCCTTCGTGCCTAACCACATAGGTGTTAGCATGACCATCAAAATAAACATTTCTGTCAAACTACCAGGGTCAACTGAGCAATAGATGACAGACATCCATAGGCAACACATCACATAATATCTCATCATGGTAAGATCCAATCTAAAACTTAAACAAGCACTACTCTTCAACTCTAACCTTAGAAACATCTTGTATCCAACTAATCTGATAAGGATTAGGATGCTTCCTTCTTTCCAAATTCAACTTACTAACCATTTCATCTGAAACAAAATTCTCAAAACTGCCACCATCAACTATGACATTACATACCTTATCCTTGCACTTCCATCTGGTTCTAAACAAACTCCTTCTTTGCACCAGTTCAGGAACACATGTAGCCAATCTCCTAGTGACAAGACATTCACCTTTCTCTGGAAAATTCTTAATGTCTTCTTCAACAACTAATGCAACTCTTTTCTTATGACACTGCCAACTTCTATGACCAGCTTCACCACAATTATAACAAGTGTAGGTGGACTCATTCTTCCACCTTCCTCTCTTTCCAGCATTCTTAGTAACTTGACCATTTCCAAATCCCACATCAGGCTTAGAATTATCTGTCACATTACTCTCAACAATAGTCTCACCAGTTTTACCACCTCAGTTCCTATTGTTCTTTTTTCCTTCATACTTCTTATTCAACTTCTCTTCAATCTTCAATGCCATTTGATAAGCATCACTAATTTTTGTCATCTGTATAGTAAGTAACTCTTCCTAAAAACTAGGTCTCAAACCATAGACATACCTAGCAACCTTTTCTTCATCAGCTTCAGAATGACCAGTCCTAATTAGAATTCTATAAAACTCCTCGGTATACTCCTATACTAATTTTTTAGTCTTCTTCAAAGCTTCCATCTTCTTAAACATGTCCAATTCATAATCCACCAGAATGAATTGTTTTTTCAACTTGTCAACCATTCGGTTCCACTTAGTGATCTTTTATTTACCTCTTCTACCTCTTTCCAACTAAACTTATCTCCACCAAATATTTTCATGACCCTTCAACTTAGTCTTTGCAAATCTAACCCTATTAGGATCTTCTATTTATTCATACTCAAAGTATTCATCAATCTCATTGATCAAATCGATCAATTCTTCAGGCCTAAGGCTTCTAGCAAATGCAAAAACTTCAATCTTAGGTCTCTTCCCAATCTTAGACATAGCTTTTAGAATTTGATTCTCCTCAGAATCTCTACCTTCTTCGATGGCTTCTTCAAAATGTTCTTCCCCAGATTCATCATCACTATCTTCTTCAAAGGTAGGCTTCTTCTTTCTCAATTCCTCTTGTAGGTCTTGCACTTGTTTCTGCAAAGCCCTAAAATCATCAAGAAAAAATTCACTAGTAGCTTCCTCTTCCTTAGGGATCTCATGATTTCTCCTTAGAGGCATCTTCAAAACAAGATCTAGATACACAAGATCACTTGGCTCCAACAAGAACAAACTTTTCTCAAATAGGAACAAACTTTGCTCTGATACCACCTAATGTAGTCAAGGTGGGTGGATCCCCTTAAGGACTAACCGACCTTGCAACCAAACCAATATGCAGTAGAAATACACAATAATAATAATAATAGATCTGCAATGAAATAGAAGTCTTTATTCATGAAAACACTGATTGCATGCAATATGTCAGGCTATAAGGCCTTCCTAGTTACGGCCAATTACAATGAAAGTAATAGTCTACAAGATCTCATAAGATCTAAATCTTTTCCCCAACATTAGCATTTAGCTAGTCCAGGTCTACAATAGGTAGCACACTAGTAGGTACCCAAGAAAGATCTAAACTTGTACTCAAACTTCCAAGAAATCTTCTTGCTCCTAAGCTCACGGGCTACTAGCATTTCTTTCAAAGATCTGATGCCCCTAAATATCTACCCAAGCATCCTATAAATATTGATTCCCAGCCACAAGTCAGCTGATGAAATAATAAATCTCTATACTCAAATATTAAATGCTAAAACATCAGTCGACTCTCAAATAGCCTTACAAAATAAATAAACTCTCAAAGATGGCCCCAAATTGTCATCAGTTCTGCATAGGAGAAAGGAACACACTAGATCTAGGTCCCCACATGTCCAATGGTCAATCCATAACTCAAGGAGAGTGACCCAAATTAAATGCACCAGTTGGCCAAGATGATCCATCCAAATAATCCAGTCGGTAAGCAAGAACACCGAGCAATAGAGGAAATAACCAAGTGCTAGTCAACTAACCACGCCAAGCATGATAGAGAAATATAGTTATTTCTGAGCACTAGCAAAATAATGCCTTTAGTTACTGAGTGTTCTTCAAAGACGGAGCATGTAACCACATAAATTGAGCAACTAGTCTCCCAAACCGAGCAAGAATTCCACCAAACCAAGATCAAAACCAACAATCTATCTTCAAAGACAAACATATTTTAGGTTGATATAGGATTGCCAAGAATCCTAGGATGCTCCTGCATCATGTTTGTACATCAGTGAAAGCTTGTTTGATGGAAGCAAGAAAGTTTGTTAAGGATTTGAAGAAGAATGATGTATGTTTTGTTGTGATTCCTAACAAACTGAGTAAGAAAATAGAGGATAGTATTCTTGAGGAGATTGATAAGTTACTCACTGAGTATAGTGAAATAATTTCTAATAATGTACTTGATGGTTTGCCACTGAAGAGAAGCATTGATCATTGCATGGATCTTAACCTTGGAGCTAATTTACCGAATAAGGCACCTCATTAGTTGACACCTACCAAGAATCAAGAATTGAACCGACAGATTCAAGAATTGTAGGAGAAAGGTTTGATCAGAGAAATTTTGAGTCCTTGTGTAGTACCTATTTTATTGGCACCTAAGAAGAATGGAGAATGGAGAATGTGTACTGATTCCAGAGCAATCAATAAGATAATAGTGAAGTATAGGTTTCCTATACCGAGAATGGATGATATAATGGATAGTCTAACTAAAGCAAAGTATTTTACCAAAATTGATTTGAAAAGTGGGTATCATCATATCAAAATCATGGAAGGTGATGAATGGAAGACTTTTTTCAAGGAAAAAGAAGGTTTTTATGAGCGGTTGGTTATGCCTTTTGGTTTAACCAATGCACCGAGTACTTTTATGAGATTGATAAATAAAGTTTTGAAGAAATTTTTCGGTAAGTTTTTTATTGTATATCTTGATGATATTCTAATATTTATTAAGACCAGAGAAGAACATTTGTTGCATGTTAGACAAGTTTTATAGAGATTGAAAGAAGAAAAGCTGCTGATAAATCTGAAGAAGTGTTCATTCATGAAAGAAGAGATTGTGTATTTGGGATTTGTGATTTCAGCTGATGGTTTGAAGATGGATCTTGAAAAGGTTGAAGCTATTTTGAATTGGCCTACACCTATGAATGCTAGTGAGGTAAGATCATTTGATGGTTTGGCAAGTTTTTACCAAAAATTCATAAGAAATTTCAGTTCAATTTGTAATGCTATGACTGAGACAATGAGAGGAGACAAAAGATAATTCAAGTGGATACATGGAGCCGATAAAAGTTTTGAGACTTTGAAAAAGGAAAGTTGTTGAACTGCCTATTTTCGCATTGCCTGATTTCAATAAGGTGTTTCAAGTGGAATGTGATGCAAGTGGAAGTGCAATTGGAGCTATGTTGAGTCAAGAAGGTAAACCTGTTTCTTTCTTTAGTGAAAAGTTAAATGATTTAAGAAGAAAATATTCTATGTATGATCAATAATTCTATTCTATTGTTCAAGCACTGAAGAAATGGAGACATTATTTGATGCTGAGTGAATTTGTGTTGTATACTGATCATAAGGCTTTACAATACTTGGGTAGTTAGCATAAGTTGAATTAGAGACATATGAAATGGGTTGAGTATTTGTAGAATTATACATTTGTGATAAAGCATAAGAGTGGAGTCACTAATCAATTTGTTTATGCATTGAGTAGAAGGAGACCTTTGATGACCAAGATGAAAATTGAAGTTCTTGGTTTTGATGAGATGAGAGATTTGTATGAGACTGATCCTGATTTTTCTGAGTCATAAAGAAAGTGCAGAGCACCTATTCAAGATCAACCAAGTGCAAAATGGGAAGAATATTTCATTCAAGAAGGTATGTTGTTTAAAGGTATTCAGTTGTGTATACTGAGAGGACCAATGAGAACCAATTTGATAAAGGAGAAACATATTAGTGGCTTGGCTGGACATTTTTGTATTGATAAGACATTGAATTTTCTTAAGGATAAATACTTTTGGCCATAGTTATATAAAGATGTTCAAAAATTTGTGAAAAGTTGTGGAATTTGTCAAGTTGCAAAAGGAGTAAGTCAGAATATAGGATTGTATACACTAATTGTTGTACCTAAGAAACCTTGGATTCACATCAATATGGATTTTGTTCTTGGCTTACCGAAGATAGTAAGAGGTAATGATTCTATATTTGTTGTTGTGGATAGATTTTCTAAGATGGCACATTTTATACCTTGTAGAAAGACATCAGATGTAGTACATGTAGCAGATCTTTTCTTTAAGGAAATTTTTAGATTGCATGGATTGTTGAGGAGTATTATCTCTAACCGAGATAGTAAATTTGTTGGATACTTTGGGAAGACTCTTTGGAGAAATTTTGGTACCGAGTTGAAGTATAGTTCTACATTTCACCCACAAACCGATGGAAAGACAGAAGTTGTAAATAGAAGTTTGGGAAATCTTTTGAGATGTTTAGTTGGAGACACACAGAGTAATTGGGATTCTATGTTTGCACAAGTAGAGTTTGCATACAATAATTTAGTGAATAGGAGTATTGGAAAAACACCTTTTGAGATTATAAATGGCATACAACCGAGAGGTATATCTGATTTGAGAGACATTGTTGATGAGAGAAAGAGAAGTGTTGAAGGATTAAAATTTGCTGAGTACATGAAGCCATTGCATGAAGATGTGAAAATAAAGCTGGAAAAGAGTAATTAGAAATACAAAGATAGAGCTGATAAATCAAGAAGACATAAGACTTTTGACATTGGTGATGAAGTGATGGTTCATTTGAAGAAAGGTCAATTTCTTGTTGGAATATATGGGAAGCTGAAACTGGAGAAGTTTGGCCCTTGCAAAATTTTGAGGAAACTTGATAGTGGAAACACATATGAGATTGAGTTACCTGATGATATGGATATATCACCTATTTTCAACATTGTTGATTTGTATGAGTATCATGAATTGGATGAAGAAATAACAATGCAGAATGATTATCCTAAGAAGCAGATAGATTAAGTTGAAAATATTTTGGAGAAAAGAATTGGAAGAAGTATAAGAGGAAGACAGTATATGGAATATCTGGTAAAATGGAGGAATAGACCAATTGAAGACAGTTCATGGATTTCATAGTCTGAGTTGGATGCAGCTCAAATCATACCTACTGCATGATTTAGAGAATCATTTTCAAATAGCCACAGGTGTCTAATGTAGGAGCATCTTGGGTCCTTGGCAATCCTATGTCACCAAAAACATATTTGAGTTTCTTTGTGTTGCTCGGTTCCTACTTTGACTGATTTGTTTCAGTGTTGTTTGATTTCCTTTATTCGTCGATGTTGTTTGGTTTGGTACTCAGTGAATTCCCTGGTGCTCGATGATGCTTGTCTGGCACTCGGTTGGTTTGGCTTACCGATAGGTTTCTTTTGCCTTCTTGTAGAGGCTGACTTGTGCATTTATTATGGGTAGCAAAATTAATGCTGGTATCCATTATTGGGAAGCATGTGGACCTAGATTTGGTTGTCCCTTCCATTGATTGTGGATCTCAAGGCTGACTTGGCTCAGTAGCTTCTTGTATAAATGTAGTTGTTGGGTAGAGTTTTAGGAGGGATTTTTTGGGGGATTTTTTGGATAGAAGATAGAAGATAGAATTTTAGAGATTGCTGGAAAATACTCTCATGTTTGAGGAATTTTGTACTTGATTATAATATCTGGTTGAAACTAGGAAGGCCTTACAGCCTAGCATGTATGAATCAATTTGAAGATAATATATGAAAGTTTTATGCATTCTCTCTCTCACCGTTGTGTGTTTTTTCTTCTATGTGTTGTTGAGCAAGGTGGATCTAGTTAGGGTGTGCCATTTCTAGCCCCTTCGGTCCTTTCTTGCATCAAAGATAGGATTGAAACTAGAATATTTTAGATTAGACAAAGGTGGAGAATTTACTTCAGGGGAATTGAATGCATACTGCAAAGAGAATGGAATAAGAAGATAGATTCAACTCCTTGAACCCCTTAGCGGAATGGAATTGTAGAGTGAAGGAGTATATATATTCTTAACATTGCTAGAACTATGATGATAGAAGGAAATGTACCTCAAATGTAATAGAGATAAGCCATGAGTACTGCAGTCCACACATCAAACCAAGTTTAGATAAAGAATGGTATTGGTAAGACCCCTTATGAACTTTGGTAAGGTCATGTTCCCATAGTGAAGTATTTTATAATTTTTGGAAGCAAATGTTATATCAAGAGAGATGAATATTTAGGAAAGTGTGATCCTATGTGTGATGAAGGTATATTTCTTGGATATTATACAAAGAGAAAATATTGTAAATGTTTTAAAAATTGGGTGAGAAAGGTAGTTGAAAGTGATAATGTGAAAGTTGAGAATTATTAAAAATAGGTCAATTCATGTAGTTATGAATCAAACAATGAAGAAGAAAATCATATTATACAAGTATAGAATCAAAATCAGAATGGATTGGTAGAATGGGCTAAATAAGTTCTAAATGAGGAAGATGTGGAAACTCAAGGCTCTTCTAAAAAATAGAATCCAAAGACTCCAAGGTATGTAAGGTTGAATTACTCTGAAAATCAGATTATTGGTGATAGAGATCATGGTATCATGACTAGAGGAAAACATGCTAGAATCAAAGATGAAATTTGTTTGATTTCTAAAGTTGAATCTATAGATGTTGATGAAGCTTGAAAAGATGAAAATTGTCTTAAGGTAATGAAACAAGAGTTAGAGAAGATTGAAAAGAACTAAACATGGATCTTAGTTCCTAGACTAAAGGACAAGAATGTAATTGGAACAAAATGGGTTTTCAGAAACAAACTAAATGAAGATGGTGAAGTGGTAAGGAACAAAGCCAGATTAGTTTGTAAAGGATGTTCACAGATCAAAGGTATTGACTTTGAGGAGAATTTTTATCCTTTTTATAGAATGAAGTAGTTAGAATATTTCTTGCATATGCTACTTATAGATATTTCAAAGTATATTAGATGGATGTTAAATCACATTCTTGAATGGATAATTGGAAGAGGAGGTCTACATTGAACAACTTGATGGTTTTCCTTTGATTGATCAAATTAATATGGTTTATCGATTGAATAAATCATTGTATGGATTGAAACAAGCACTAAGAGCTTGGTATGAAAGGTTAGATAAATATTTGATGAAACTTGGTTTTAGTAAAGGAACTGCTGACAGTAATTTGTATTTTAAAATTGATCATGATAATATCTTGATTGTTGAAGTATTTTTGGATGACATCATTTTTGGTGGAAATGACAATTTGAGTAAAGATTTTTATAATGAGACATGAAAGGAATTTGAGATGTAAATGATAGGTGAGATGAAATTATTTCTTGGTCTTCAAATTACTCAATCAGAAAAGGGGATCTTCATATCACAGTCTAAATACATGAAGGAATTGTTAAAGAGATTTGAAATGGATGATTCTAAACCTATTGGAACCCCTATGGTTATTGGTTGTATGTTAACAAAGAATGATTATTCCCCTCTTGAAAATCAAAAAAGGTACAGATCAATAATCAGTGGATTACTATACTTTTCACAGAGCAGATCAGACATAATGAATGATGTTTTCATTGTTGTGAGATTTCAAGAAGAATCGAAGGAATCACATGTTGTTGTTAAGAGAGTTTTTAGATACTTGAAAGGGATAGTGGACTATGGCCTATAGTATCTTAAGGATGATTATCTTATATTGTGTGTCTATACTGATGTTGATTGGGAAGGTAATGTGGATGATAGGAAAAGCACTATAGGTGGAGCATTCTTCTTGGGAAAGATGTTAGTCTCTTGGTCTAGTAAGAAAAAAACTTTTATATCTCAATCTACTATTGAATGTGAGTATGTTACTACTACTACAAACTATAATCAAGTAGTTTGGGTGAAGAAAATGATGGAAGCCATCAGAATAAGTTTTGATAAGCCAATCATTATTTATTGTGACAATTCAAGTGCTATCAATATTTCAAAGAACCTTGTGTTCCATTCAAAAATAAAACATGTATCTATAAATTATCATTTATTGAAGGATAAGGTGAATGAAAAAGAAGATAGATTGGAATATGTGTCTACAAAAGAACATATTGCAAATATCTTCACGAAGCCCTTGCCAAAGCATACTTTTGAGTATCTCTAAGGTAATCTTGGGGTGATAGCCCCTCCTGATCAAAGCTAGAGATGCAAAGATTTGCATCAATCTAGTGGTTTTACAGAGACTATTTTTCATTTTGGTTTGATGCTTTTTGGACCTCGGGGGAGTAGTTAATCATGCTAGGTATGTTGTTCACATTTTTTATAAGATAAGATATCTTCATGAAGCCCTTGCCAAAGCATACTTTTGAGTATCTCTAATGTAATATTGGGGTGATAGGCCCTCCTGATCAAAGCTAGAGATGAAAATATTTGTATCAGTCTAGTGGTTTTACAAAGACTATTTTTCATTGTGGTTTGATTCTTTTTGGACCTCAGGGGGGGTAGTTAATCTTGCAAGGTATGTTGTTCAAATTTTTGATGAGATAATTTTTGTTTGGCCTTAATGAATTTTTGCATATATGTGCCTATGGAATTGATGTTAAAGGAGGAGATATAGCCATGTGAAAAATAAGGAAAAACTAAAGGGAGAGATTTCTATGATAAAATCAAGTGTCAAACTTAGGGGGAAAATTTGATATATTGTGGATAGTGTTGTTGATATGATTTCTTTATGCATTGATCTGGTAATTCACATCATATGTTTCCATCAATGAAAAAGGGGGATATTGTTGGATATTTTATGCATACATGTGTTGACATTAATTTTTTTTCATTGATGTCAACTTATTTCTTTCTTCTTGACAATTTTCTAGTTTGTTCAATTAAGCATTTTGGTTTGGTATGGATAGTGTATTTCAGATCAGTTGTTGCAAAGCTGTAGAAGTATTTTGGAATGTCTATACTTGATCTTCTTCATGTTTCAAAGGTTCTCCTAATGATTTAAGGAATTTATGGTTGTTTTTTCAAAAGATAATTTTTCTAGTTATTTAGTAGAGATGGTGTTGTAGTTTTTTATTAGATGAGAATCAGTTATGTAGTATTTTTGGTTTCTAATCTAGTGGTGAGTTAAGGAAATGGATGTTTTTTCTCATCTCTGATGGTTTGTGATTTGGATGCTAGCAAGACATTTTTCTTAAGTGACATAGGTTGATATTTAATGTTCTTAATGAACAGTGCAAAGATAGTCAAGTAAATTTTGAGATAGAGATGGTTATGTTGTTGTTGTGGTAATTCATGTTAGTTGTTGATGTTTCTAAATCATGTTCTATTTTTGTTGGTGGATTTCATTTGGTTATGTGATCACAATCAGTAATTTTTATTTGACGTGTTGATGTTCTTGGATGACTTGATGGATAGCGTGTTGTGAATATTTATGGATTGATCTTTGGATCAAAATGTGTCTGTAGATGAAGGTTTTAGGTCCTAGCTCTATGTCTTTTTTGACATGTCTTGGATCACATCGAGGATTGTTTATTACTCTTTATAATATTTTTTAACTAGTTCCCTAGTTGACCTTGTTATAATATGTTAATGTAATGTATTTAAATATGTAATCTTTCCTATTGAGAGAGTGAGAGAGATGTTGGATGGATATATACATCAGTGGATGTGTGAAGAGTTATTAGTGGAATCTAAAATAAAATCAGAACAAAGTTGTGCTTCACTAGATTTGTATTGACATGTCAAAGATGTTATCAGTTAGTTCATAATTCAGTGGATTGTTGTCCATAGTGGACTAAAGTCCACCTTGGTTTGTTTCCCTTTTTGTAATCTCAAGGTTATTTCCCTTTATTTTATTTGAGTAGTGAGCTCTAGGTAGTTAGCCTAAATGCATGTGCATTCCCCTATTGTACTTTTAACAAGGATATATGTACTATTACATCTAGTGGGTTTGATCCCCAACATAGTTTTCCCCTTAACCAGGTTTCCACACAAAAATTCTAGTGTTATGTGTTTTTGTGTTTATGGTTTAGTTCTTTAATGATCACACTGAGTAAGTAAGTTAACTATTAATAAGTTCTAGTTTGACACAACTGATTCACCCCTCCCCTCTTGGTTGTGTGTGCTATCTTATTTCTAATATATATATATATATATATATATGTGTGTGTGTGTGTGTGTGTGTGTGTGTGTGTGTGTGTGTGTGTGTGTGTGTGTGTGTGTGTGTGTGTGTGTGTGTGTGTGTGTGTGTGTGTGTGTGTGTGTAAATATATATGTATATGTATATATATGTGTATGTATGTATATGTGTATATATGTGTATATATATGTATATGTATATACATGTATGTATGTATGTATATATATATAGATGAAATACCTTCATAAGATTAGTTTGACAATGAAATCAACTCAATTATGAAAAATCAACAATTAAGCTATTGAATTGAAAACAAAGCAAGAAACATCCTATGGTCCCCTATCTAGAAAAGATAATTAAATGCTCTCATATTAGAATCCATTAGTAATAGTCCTAGAATGAGAAAATAAAACTTTGTGATGCAATTCAACCCTATCTAGCTCAATTATGTTAAATTCCTCCATTATGATCATTAAAATGCAAATTCTCAACTAAAATGCTAAGCTCAAGAACAAATTTGTTATAGTAATGATGATCTAGATAATGGATCTTTTTTCTCTATTAATTCTCTCTATTTAAATGATTCCTAAAATTATGAAGGTGAGTTAGATATGAGTTAGGTTAACCCATGGTTAGAGATGAGTTGATTTGATGGTTTCAAATGTTGGGACAAAGAGACAAGAATGGATGGTCAAGATAGAGAAGCCAATTTAGATAATGGAGATAGAAAAGCCTCTTGAGTGATCTATGTGATTCAAATACTCTCACCTCATTGGTTGAATTCATTTTTCCTCATGTGGTTGGTGAGAGTTATTTGATTTATTAATTGATTTAATTTAGCCATGTCTCCCTTTGAATGGGTTGGATTAAATTTAGATTTAACTATATAATTAATTTATTAAAATCAATTGTACAATTCTTTGATCTCTTTGATTTATTTGATCTAATAGATTTCATTTCAATTAATTCATGATTTCATCCTCAATTGCTTACTTTGACTTTTCTTGACCAATTTTGGGTGTATACAAATGCCCCTCTTTGAATTAATGTGTGAAGCATATTGGTTCAAAGAATGTATGATTGCTTTGATTACTAATGCCTCATCTGATTTTGATGATGTAGATTCTCGATATGATGTTGAACTCTTGTCACAATGCTTTGATTGGATGAATGACCTAATTGATATGCCCTACTGATAATTCTAAAAAAATTATGTTTGATGCCCCTTAAGTCCCTAATTCACTTGATTTCCAAGTTTTGATGATATCCCACCCCCTCAAAAATGAAATTGAAATTGATTTAAAGGATTTTAATCATTTTAGAATTTTTTTTTTTAAAAAAAATTTTGAGATATAAATTTCCCATTTTGCTTTCATTTTTGATAATGATGTGAAAATTGATTATAATGTCCCAGTTTTGAAAAAAAAATATTGGTTTGCTAATAATGACCCTTGATTAAAAAAAATCATAAAATACCCTCCCTTTTAGGTCAAAGGGGTATATATATAGGGGTCAAAATGTTATTTTCACCACTCATTTGCATTTTCACTATTGACTTTTTGCCCATTAGAGCTTTTCTTTTCTTGTGACCTGGTAGAGATGGTGATCCCAATATGTAAGCATAGGTTCAATAAAGTCCATAGATTCCATCATCTAGAAAACTATGGCTCTTTGGTTAGTAGTTAGATCCCTTTGATTTTTTCAATTTCTTGATTTACAAAAAAAAATTAAGATTTTTAGTCATTAAAATTTTTAGTTTCTATTGCTTTTAATGAAATAGCACGTAGTATGACTTGCATAGCATGTAGATATATGTTTAAGCACATCCGATAGGTAAAATAGCACATAAAATAATATTAAATGGTGTGTGCAAATGTATGTCCTAAGATTCTTTTAGTGTGTCCCATAGATTATGTAGTGTGTACACCCACTCCTTGCAAAATTAAGATTCTTGGAGCACGTACTAGGCCAAATAGCACACACAACTTGTTTTAGCGCATGTAGCCCTTAATATAGTGTGTACAATTTTAAATTGTAGCACATAGCTATTTCAACATGTATAACATGATAAAATGATGCATAGGTAGGTTTTTGCAATTTTTTGTCCAATTCTACATGTCGTCTAATTTGTCAATTTATGTGATCAATCTATTAATGATGTGTCCTAAGTCTGTGATGAAAAAAAAGTGATTTGATGTTAGTTAGATCAATTTGATGAATGTTTTATTGATGTCAATCCTGATAGGTTGATAGGATAACTGGTGTTTTTCCATCCTCATGATATAGAGTTGGGAAAAATTTGATGTGCTCTAGGTGAGCGATACGATGATGGATAGATGACTTGATTGACTTATGATGATCCAATTAGATGATATCACTTATATGATTCTACTTGATTTCAAAATATGTTGACTATCAAAAGCTATATGTCTGGGGCTTATATCCTTCTCCATTAAAGATGATCAAGCAACTATCTCCTCAGGACCGACAAGTGATCAGTCAATGCAGTTTGTTATATCTACTTGACATGTCTTGGCTCTGTGAGAACCATGGTCTTCTTACTGCTATGGTTGAGTAATGGAAATTAGACCATAACATATTTCATTTATCAATGGGTGAGATGACTATCACCCCTAAGGATGTTTATAGATTACTGTGGATTCTGACTCAGGGTGAGATTGTTTACTACAATCAGGTATATGATGGAGTAGCTTGTAGATGCATCTTTAGTGATGTGATGATTGGTGATGACAACATACCTTAGACATAATTTATATCAGTCCCTACACTTCCTGCAATACTAGGTGTTTTTATTGGTGGTTTCCTCCTTCCTAACTAACAAGGTCATGGATTTCCAATCAGATGGGGCTAGATTTTAGAGGATATGATTGTACACCCTTGTAGATTTGATTGGGGCTCATGCATTATAGCTCATTTATACCATGAGTTGCATCACTTTGTATATCAATAGGATTTTTCACTTTCTATTGGTACAGTTCAACTTTAATTGTGAACATGGGAGCATATTCCTATTACGAGGCCTATTGCAATGAGGGATAGAGATCACAGATGGTTATACATGTATATCTATGAGGGAGTTATTATCTAGCCTCATTTGAGAAAGATGGATTACTGGGGATGCATATTAGATAAAATTGATCAGGTCTAATGATGACCTTACCTTGGTTGTGAGCCATGGAGAGGGGATGAATCAGAGTTACCTTACATGTTCATTCCATGATGGATAATTGGTCGTAATCCTCTTGTTATCAGGAGATTCTATTTTCATCAAGTTATACAATAGTTTGGTCATTTTCAAGGTGTTCCATAGGGTCTGGACTTGTATGCATGGGTACAGACTAAGAGATCATTATAGGGGCCATAGGTGGAGTATCACATTATTCATGATGAGATCTTAGTTATGGTAATCCTTGCATGGGATATGAGAGATCAAATTTCTTATGCAGGTATGATAGCAGAGTATGTTCAGTGGTTTGTACAACATCCATTTCCACATTTTATTGATCCTACCAAGCCTATCTCTGATATTGATGAGAGATCTGATGATGATGATGATGATGATGATGATGATGATGATGATTATGATGATGATGATGATGGGATAGGTGGTTGATTGAGGTAGAGGAGAGATTAGGTTAGAAGAGGTCATGATATTTATGGATGAGGTTTTTCTATTTCTCCTTTGAGGGGTGGTGGTAGGGATGTAGGTAGACTAAGAGTAAGAGGTGGAGGAGTGGGTGGGATAGTGAGGATGAGATGTGGAGGGATAGGTCAGAGGAATGGTGGCGGTTGAGTTTCTCCTTAGGTTATGATCATAGATTAGGGTCGATGGGGTCATAGAGTAGCGAGATAGATATAGATACCCCAAGATCCACAAGTTTAGATAATAGAGGTTCAGGTTCCAATTGTTTCTTAGGTGCCAATAGTACCAATAGTGTCATAGGGTCCAAATGTATTGATACAAGAGGTCAAATCTTTGTAGCCTAGTGTGTCCTCCATTAAGAGTAGGTTGGATCAGTTATCCACTTTGATGTAGAGTTTTATGGTCTCTATGGTACAAAGACCTTATGTAACCAATAATAGTTAGGTTCCTTAGACATGTCCTAGTAGTATAGATGGGACTAGTGGTATAGGTATAAATAGAGATGATGTTGGAATAGGTGATGCAGATGGTGATGCTATTTGATATTTTTAATTACTCCACATTTGTATGATCATGTATCATTATTACTTTATTTAATTAGGACTTTGTTGATGTAAATTATTGATTGGAATTTGATGGACATTTGATTATCTCTTTGATAGAGTCTCCTCTATTTGATTTGATATTCTCTCTATGATTTCATTATATGTTGCACTCTATTGGTGAATATATTTTGCATTCTTTCTTTAATTTAATAAACTACTATGTTACCCCCTTAGAAGAAAAATTCTTCACACAAAATTTTGGTAAGTGTAAAGTTATCACCTCCCTCTAAGTTATTTTAAGAGGTACAACTCCCTTCAATAGATATTCAATAAATGATCTATTTCATTACACAGCATGTGCTTTTAATCGGAAAGTACTTAAGGCTTCCTATTCATTCATGGATGAGAGGCACGTATAGAATCATTCCCAACTATCAAAGAAAAGAACTTAAATTTTCTGGGTATCATCAACCATTAAGAAAAATGATAGCAAACAATAAAAAAATCAAAGTTCTTTATCAAAACACCAACTTCAATTTCAAAGATAGATCAATAGAAAGCAAAGTTTCTATCAATTCATATTAACATAGAGCATCAAATACTAGAGGAAAGATGATCTCCAAAGGTACAACTTGAGAAAACTATAAGACTATGTTTCACATGAATTGATATTCTCAAAGAAATACCATCCCATGAAATTTAAACACAAAGATTTAAACTTTGAAACACTATATCTTTTTAATGTAGCAAAGACATCAAGATTTATAGTTTTCTTGCTTTCAAAACTATATCATCAGAAATTATCTTTCTAGAAAACAAGAACCAACCAAAATAAAATATTATCTATCTCTAAAATTTTCAAACCCTTATTACTATCTTTCTATGCTACTAAATAGATGTCCAACCAAAAAAATAGTAGAGGTCTCCCTAAAGACCCAACCTCCCTTAAATATTTAATTAAGTTCAACAATGTTTTAGGATGCATGTCCTTCAACAATCCTTTAAAACATAAAATAACTTTTAAATAAAATAATCAATTCCACCAGTAATTTACATGTCCTCCTCCTTGTTGGGTTTATGGGCACTTTTCCAAGAGGCATGATAGGTTATCAATTCCTTTACCATGTTCGAGTTTGGATTCTTCAAATTGAGGATCTTGGTTACAATGGCTTCCTTCTCCCACTTTAGCTTCAATACCTTCTCAATATACTTAGGAATTTGGTCTGAGCTTAGGTATAGCATTGATTCAACTTGAGCCAACCACGTTATGTCTACTGTAGTGAAGTCCTCTTTTTTCTTCTATGAGTCTGTGTCTATCTTGAATGATTTTATGGCTTCTTCTATTTTTAGCTCGTAAATTCCTAGTTTCCAATCGAAGGTCAGGTTCACTACCTTATTTCCATTTTCCAGATTCTCATGTATGTCACCAAGTTCATACTCCCATCCTTTCATATTAGCTATCATGTTTCTGAGGATGAAAATTCTCCATTGAACCCTCTTTTTCAGAATGAAAAATTGGCATTGATCTAGCACCAGTTTGAGTGATTGTTTTGTTAAAACTTGAGAGTTCCATACTTTTCCACTACAATCATTTTCTTAATTATGAATCCCCATTTATTCTCCTCTATTCCTCAGTGCATATTTTGGGTTTGAATCTCCTTGATCAGGGCATGTGCATCAAGGTGTCAATTCTTTGAATCTTTGATGTATTTGCATCCATCTTTAATCGCATCACCAATCTAATCATCTACTGCATTTACCAATGATTTTCCTCATTGGACCTGGCTCTAAAGATTCTTATTTTTGATAGATGTAGGATCAAATTTGTGTGGGGCTTTAGCTATTGGAAGTGGACTAAAACAATTAAAATTATTGATGAACTTGGTGAAAACTCTAGCAGTCTACTTCAACTCCTCTTTCTCCTTACCATCCTTCTCAGATCGGGTAAGTATTTCCTAAGCAGATTTCTTCAAAAGATGATTTTTGGCTTCTCGATCCATGGCACATAATTGCACCAGAGTGATTTCAAAATCCTCCAAAGAAGGCTCCTTTTCTTCTTTCCTTGGCTTGTTGGTTGCAATTTCAGCCATCCACATACCAATTTTCATGTCAACTGAGTCTAGCCTTAGTTTTTGCCTTATTGGGCTTAGGTGTATTATCTATATATTTGGAAACCCTATCTTTGATTGAAATAGACACAAGAACTAGACTATGTTTCTTGCTAATAGCAATAGTTAACCACTTGGGAGCTAAACTTGGTGCAAATTTTTCCTCCACTCCTTTGTTAGGGGTGTTCAAAGGCTCTGTATTTAGGCTCTTGAGCTGAAAAACATACATGTCCATTTCTTCAATTTCTAGGATCTAGGCATGTGATTCTCCTCTTTTCTATCTCTCAAGGTCAACAAGTATTGATGCATCATTTTTCATTTTCTTCTTCATCTGGTATCTTCTTTATGACCTTGTGAATCTGGGTTGAGGTTAAGAAAGAGTTGAAGCAGTTGAGGACTTCTGACTTGAGGGTTTTTTACCTTTACCTTCATAAATAATGGTACAAGAGGAGTTAGAAATACTTTGTGGTGAACTCAAAGAGGTCTTTTCATTATTGACAATGTTGGGCCCTTGGAGAATCATCATTTAGATTTTCTTAATCCAATTCTCTATGAGTTTCAGAAACCCCCTAGTTCTTTGATGAATATTGTCTTCCTCTTCCTTGTCCCAATTTACTTTTGTACACACTAAATAGTGCACTTCTCTGAGTCATTACTTCCAAGGGAATCCATGAATGGGAAACCTTGAGAAAGTGACCTAGAGCTCCCTAGGCATGGAGTCACAAGATTATTTAAAATATTGCTCTCAACTAGAGCTATTAAAGCATGCAACCTTGATAGTAAACCACACAATGGGAGATTCAAAGAGACAAGGGCAAGAATGCCAATATCCTTGAGAATCAACAATGAGAATGCAATGCAATGCAAGCTATGCTAAGAATGAAGATGCAAGATAAACTATGAAAGGAAAGTATTACAAACCCTTACTAATTAAGCTATGTGAGTTAATCTAAAGCATAAAGGAAACTAAGCTAGATGCCATGAAAGCCATAATGTAAGAAATGAAACTAGAATGCAAGAATGCAAGAATGATCTCCAAAAGCTCCAAAGTCTCCAAGAAATCCTCCAGCATAAGATTAGTATTCAAAAGATGGATCTAAGAATGAGAAGAGAGCTCTCCTTTTAAAGGAATTGAAAAGGAATGAACCATGGAGATTAAGAGGCAAAAGATTTAATCAAGGGTGGAGCATCAAAGAGGAGCAATCCATGTGTACAAGATTCCTCCAATGAGAAAATAAGAGTTGACTTTTGTATTCATATGAGATAAAAAGTGCTTTTCTTCTTTTTATAAAATAAGAATAATGCTTTATTTGTGCAACTTAGGATAAGTGGAAAAGTGGGGGCTTTTTATTTAATAAAAGGGGAGGAAATTCATTTTAAATAAATAAAGACTTTAGGATAAAATGGTTAGCCCAAGGCAAATAATCAAAAATGATAAAATAGGATTTGATCAAGGAAATTGATATAATTGAAAAATGTTGATTTTTGAAAATATTGATTCAAGGATTTGATAAATTGTTGAATGGGGGCCCAAAGTCTAGGCGACCATTTTAGGGTGCATCCATTTGCCCCTCTTTGACTAATGTGAGATTGATTTAGGATCACATGCAGTCAAAGAATGGAATTGAAATGTGAGATCGATTTGGAATCACAAAACAATCCAGACATGTGTTCGACAAATGAGAACATATCAGGACAAGCATAAGAAAAAGCTAACATAGATAAGTTGAAAGACAATACCAACACCTATATAGCTAAGTAATAATCAAGTCTCAAATAAGAGATAAGAATGTCAAGCAAAGCTAATTGATAAGCTGAATCAAAGATTAACGCTGATAGGTACTGCCCCCTCAGAATTGAAATTGAAATTAGGTAGAGGAGAAAAACAAATTGATAAACTTGATCAAGTCACTAGAAATCATAATCAAAGGTGAAAAAATGATAGGATAACCATCAAGAAGTGAAGATATGCCCTAGTTTGACTAGGTTTAACTGGGAAAGATATAAGATAAAAATGAAGTCAAACCTCAGAGAGATGGATCAAATGAAGACAAATGAAAGACTAGAAGGTTGAAAGAGATGGGGATGAAGAAATAAAGATGCCCCAAGAAAGATCAAAGGATCAGGCCTCAAAAAGTCAACCAACTGTGTAGAAGACAGTGAAATTTGAAATGTGATTTTGACAATCAAGATGAACTTAGATTTTAATTTTGATCTCAAAAATGGATCCAGGACATTGAAATTAGCTAGGGGTGCAATTTTTGTGCAATTCTAAGATGTTTTGAAAATTAGGTCAAAAAGTCAAAAGGCTATAAAAGGGGGTAAAAAGGTCATTTTCAAAATCATTTTTCTTTTAGTGCTTTGAGAATCTTAAGAGCTTAGAGAGAGAAAATGGCCCAGCAAGCAGTGATCCCAGTCCATAGGCATCGATTTGAGCACACCCAGTTGCACAACCAGTCTCCGTAGTATGGTGCCCTGGTATGTTTTCAGAAAAACTCACTTTGTTGGTCATTTATGAGCTTTAATGTCAAATTAAAACACATTTTTAAAACTTTTCAAATTTTCTTCATACAAAAATTCATACGATACTTTCCAAGTATCGCACCCTTTGAGGATCTCTATTATGCGATACTTCATGGGTCAAAATAGTGTGGCATCGATATTGAATCCAGTGTTGCACGACATTGGATGAAATATCATGCGATGCTATGTGAAGTATCACAAGAAAAGATACCATCACACTGCTATTGAAGAAATTATCACATGATACTTAGTCAAAAAATAGTATCGCACAGTAGAGAAGAATGACATGTTTTAATGTTTTTGAGGAAAATGACATGGGTCCTGACAATGTTTCTTTTAAGATGTTTTATACTGATTTTATACATCCATCATGATATGTTATGACATCTAGTTTGGGTTAAAATGGCTTGCAAGAGCACTTTCCTATGCTACTCATTAGAGCACCTTGAGTGATTGGACTATGATGCATTCAAGATCTCGATGATCCAAGATGAGCGGACTAGAGGGAGATGGGGTTTGGCTACTTGCTACAGATGCCCCATATTTGGGTATATCATGGGTTGTTGATTGCACTAGCTGAGACATGGCATAGCAAGCACAACACCTTCCACTTGCCCACTGGAGATGCTATGATTAGTCTCGAGGATGTCTATCGGATCCTACAGGTTCTGAGCCATGGAGATCCTGTAAGTATAATAATGTTTGTAGATAGTCATAGATGTAAAGTTTCCATATGATAGAAACTAACATGATTTTTTGTTGGCATAGGTGTACTATGATCAGGATCTGATAGGGGGTAGGCAAATCATGCAGGATATGTTTCAAGATGTTACAATTATTTATAGGCATCTGAGCTGGGATCGATTAGTTGAGGAGTTTGGTAGGGATTTCTTGATGCCATGCATCATTTGTTCTATTTTTGCACAGGCCCTTATCACTGATAGGAGTCAGAAGGGTTTTCCATTGGGCTAGGGGAGGTTAGTGGTAGATTTGATTTCTCACCCACGGCAGATGGCATGGGGGCTAGCCATCCTGGTAGACATGTACCATGAACTCCATGAGATAGTTTATCAGGAGACCAAGACCTAGGCATGTGGAGCCCTTCTTGCTCAAATATGGGCATGGGAGCACATTATTGTAGTGTGACCATGAGTGCAGCTAAGGGAGGGGAGATGCCCCTACATATATAGGTACACAGGGTTCATCTCCTAGCCACATAGCAGAGATGTCACATACTACCATCGGGTACTGGATGAGCTCACCTCATTCCAGTGGAGACCATACAGGGCATGCGAGCAGTGGGGTGACCTGGATGAGTTAGATTAATGCTATGTAGTCGGCCACTAGTAGGTCAGCATTCAGATATTGTGGAGAGACTTGTGATCACCCATGTCTAGAGATAGTTTAGGCACTAGCAAAGAGTACCTATTGAGACTACCACATTTTCTTAGGTTAGGGATGAGGAGAGCCAGGGTTGGCTTTTGATGCTGGATTACTAGTAGGTAGTACAAGATAGAGTTGTGATATGCTAGGAACCATGGAATTACCTCCCAGATATGGCAAATGTAGGGGCTGATGTGGCCTATAGGGCAGAGTGACAAAGGTTCCTATTCCCTAGGTTCACTATACCTGATGCATAGCTGGTAGCACAGAGGGATGACAGAGATGATGGGGATGGAGGAGATGGAGGAGGGAGAGGGAGAGGGAGAGAGATTGGATAGAGCTCTTGAGCAGGTGGCTGGAAATGGCCATGTGGACAAGGTTTCATAGATGAGGATGATGATGGGGTTAGGTCAATTCGTCACTGGGTGGATGTTAGGTAGGATTAGCTTGTAGGGGGAGAGGACCTAAGAGCTAGGATCCAAGTCCTAGAGATAAAGATGTAGCAGCTGCAGATCACCATAGCTATTAGAGAGCAGTAGCTAATAGATCTAAGAGTCAAGCTTGAGCAGTGAGATAGGGCCATATAGGTTGCTACTGCAAAGTCACAAAGAGAGGTAGCACAAGATGCATACTATCATGGACTCTATATACAGGCTATTCCATAGGGTCAGAGAGCACTGCCCTATTTGGCTATAGCTGGGACATTTGATATGGTGCCAGACATAGGACCACCTCCTCCACCACTAACACCACATGATGGTGCTAGTGAGTCTTAGGTCTAGGTTAGATAGATGTATAGAGACATATCCTGGGATTTAATCCAGATTTTTGTATCCCACATTGTATCATGACACATTTTTATATATATGAGATTACTAGATTGATGATATATCTTGTGTACTTGTACCACTTGTGATGGATGTTTTGGTGTTTATATTGTCTTGTCATTTTGCTCAAAATGTATGTCATATATGCCCATGTTTAATCTTTCTCATAGATGTATGTTTTAGTTCTCATGTTTATGATATAGACTCATGTTTTTGAAAATGATCTCTTTAGGATAGATATGATGATAAGATTAACCCCTTGTGATGATAGGAAAAGGATATGATGTGAAAGACAAGGAGTGAAAGAAATGATCAAGAAAAGGAAAGGTGAGCACAGTTGACCAATAGGTCCTCGAAAGTTAAAAGGAGAGCTCTCTCCATATGCAAAATGTAAAACTAACTATCATGAACCTAAAAATGAAAGCTAGTATGAAAAGTGGTTTACTTGCAAAGTCAAAAATCTTTTAAACTCTAATATTCATCATCGAGCATTGTTGGTAGCATCATAAGATCATACAATGCACACTCGTATGACTATGTGAATCTAAATATGATCTTATATCAGATAGGAATGTGGGAATCCCACCTAGGCATCAAAGACATATAGGTCAAGATGACTAGTGTAGTGAGATTACCTAAGTTTAATATGGAAAGATTATACTCACATCGAGACACAAGGATATTCAAGATGACTATAAGTATGCACTTGCAAAGACAGTCAAAGATAATACCTTGTATATCCCAGTGTCAAATGGAACAAGCATAAATGCTAATGACAGTTAGGACCAACAAAATATACCCACAAGTAGAAAAAGAAATAAAACATGTCCTCATGCCCTTAGCCTTCTAGCTATGCATCATCTAAAACTTCTTAGGGAAAGAACACATCATCAAAGAAATCATCATAGACAGCACACAAAGAAATAAAGTCAAACAAGTCTCAGCGAGTCAAGTGTTTAAGTGCATGTGTGTAGATCATAGAGTCAAACTTTGAGGATCACATCTGCAAATGAGAAATACCATATCATGCTAGACTACAGGTAAGATATTTGATAAGTGTTAAGAAACACTTGACGCTAGGGTAGTGTTAAAAATAATAGCTGGGGTGGTGTTGAAAAACACCATTTGCAAGATGTCTGAAAGACCAACACATCCTAGAGACCAAAGCTAACACAGTTATGCCCCCTAGACAAAGACAAGGACCAATTCCAAACCAAGGCAACAAGGTCAAGGCATGATGGAGAAAGCCTAAGTGTTGAGGATGCATGCTAAGAAACAAGGGTGCAAAGGCCTCAAGTAGCGCCTGTTTCTAGATTTTCACCAAGGCATTTTTTCTATTTTTTTGAAGTTTTTGCATTTTTTGATTTTTTTGTATTTTTTTCAGGACTTTATATGCTTTTTAGGATTTTTTTAGCATTATATATGAATTTTTTGGAATTTTTTTAGGATCAATAAATATGTACAAAGGATGCCCCCTAGATAGAATAGGCATCATGGATAGAACTTCTTGAGGTGCAAAACACTGATAGGATTAGGGAGCTATTCCCCCTCTAGATCAGATAGTAAATAAGCACCTATACCAAAAGTGGCAGTAATGATGTATGGTCCAAGCCAATTAGGTTTGAATTTGCCCTTTTTCTCTCTATGTTGTTGGTTCTTACGGTTTTCTCATACGACAGGAGCCCCCACTTGAAATTCTCTAGGGCGAACCTTGTTGTTGAATGCTTTGGACATACGATTTTGGTAAACTCTTATGTGATCAAAAGATGCTTTACGCTTTTCATCTAGAAGTTCTAGTTCTTGAAGTCTCATGGCGTGGTAATCTTCATCTATCACTAAACCTTTAAGGGAAACTCTAAGAGAAGGAATCTCCACCTCTAAAGGTAACACTGCTTCAACACCATAAGTGAGGGCAAAAGGAGTAGCCCCTATTGGAGTATGAATACTCATTCTGTAGGCCCACAAGGCTAGATTTATCTATAAATGCCAATCTCTACCATTTTTGTGAACTATTCTATGTAGGATTTTGAGAATGGTCTTATTCGAAGCCTTTGCTTGTCCATTTCCTTGTGGAAAGTAAATGGAGGACCAATGCTATTTTATCTTGAATTTCTTGTAGAGATGTTTAAGGTCCTTGTTTTTAAACTAACCCCCATTATTAGTGATTATTTTAGAAGGTACTCCATACCAAAAGATGATATGGTTCAAAATAAACAAAGAAACTATCTTGCCTAAGGCAACAGAAAGTGGGACAACTTCTACCCATTTGGTAAAGTAATCAGTAGTAGTGATAATGAATTTGTGTCCACCTGATGAGTTGGGATGAATCTGCCCAAGAAGGTCAAAGGCCCACTCCTGGAATGGCCAATTAGAAATAGAAGGAATAAGCTCCCTGCCTAGAGCATGTATCAGGTTACTGTGTTTCTGACACTTTTCACAAGATCTAGCAAAAGCTACTGCATCTGTCTACATGGTAGGCCAATAATACCCCACCCTACGCAACCTTCAGGCCATGGAAAGACCATTAGAATGTCCTCCATAAATGCCCTCATGAATGTCAACTAATGCTTTGTTGGACTCATCTTTCTCTAAACACCTAAGAAGTGTCCCATCTAAACCCCTCCTATACAGATCACCAGAGATAAGGGTGTGGCGAGAGGCATTTCAAATTAGGTTTCTTCACTTAGAATGATTGAAGGTTTTGGGAATAGTACCATCATGGAGGTATGAGTAAATGGCACCATAGCAGGATGACTCATGGCCAATAAGGGTACAAACATCTTGGCTTTCTTGGGAGTCATAGATAGGATAGCATAGCTCTTCCACTAGGAATTCAAATTTGGACTCATGCTGTTCTAGCTGAAGAAGTGAAGCCAATGTAGCCATAGCATTAGCTACTTTATTCTCTACTCTAGGGATTTTTTGAAATGTAATAAAGGTGAAGTATCATCACAATGAATCAACCATTTTCTTGTAGGGTACCAATTTTTCATCTTTTGTTTGGTATTCTTCATTAACTTGGTTGACTACCAATTGTGAATCCCCATAGATATGTAGCTCTATGATTCTCCACTCTATAGCCATTTTTAGTCCATTTGTTAAGGCCTCATACTCAGGAATGTTATTTGTGCATGGGAACAATAGTTGTAGGACTTAGGAATTGTGTACCCATGAGGAGAGACAAACAACACTCCTGCTCCTGAACCATTTTGCATGAAAGAACCATCAAAGAACATCTTCCATGTTCTTGCAGTCATGTACATTATGTGCTCATCTAGAAATTCAACTTGAATTGGTGCTTTGTCTTGTATTGGAAAATCAACCAAATGGTCTACAATGGTTTGTCCTTTTATAGCCTTACACTCAACATACTCTATGTCAAATTCTGATAAGATCATTATCCCCTTAGCAAGTCTACCTATGAGAGTAGATTTACCAAGTAAATATTTGAGAGGATCAATTTTTACAATGAGATGTATTATATGTGCAAGCATGTAATGTCACAACTTTTGGGAAGCAAACACCACCGCTAGGCAAGAGTTTTCAATACTAGTGTAGTTAACCTCATATGACACAAGAGTACAACTAATGTAATAGATAGCTCTTTCTTTTCTAGTATCATCAAGTTGAGCCAATAATTCTCCCAGGGAAGATTATGTTGCTAACACATACAATATGAGTGGTTTTCCTGGGATAGGAGGCATTAAGATTGGAGGATTGGCCAAGTATTGCTTGATTTGGTCCATGCTTTGTGACAATCTTCATTCCAGACACATTTAACCCCTTTGTGTAAAGTCTTGTTAAAGGGTTGGGGCTCTATTAGCCAGTTGTGAAATAAACCTCCTTATAGATTGAAGGTGTCCTTGAAGACTCCTCATTTGACTGATGTTTTTGGGAGGTGGCATATCCATTATTGCTTGAACTTTTTTTGGGTCCACCTCTATTCCTTTAACTAAAATGATAAATCCTAGGATTTTTCTAGAGGTGACTCCAAATGCACACTTTTTTGGATTTAATCTCAATTGAAACTGTTCCATATGATCTAGAATTACTTCCAAATCACCTAGGTGTGTATCTCTTTTTTTAGATTTTGTCAGGGTGTCATCCACATAATCTTCCATATTCTTATGCAGCATGTCATGGAAGATGGTAGTCATAGCTCTTTGATAAGTAGCTCCTACACTTTTTAATCCAAATGGCATAACATTCCAATAATAGGTTCCCCATGCACAAGTGAAAGTAGTCTTTTCTTGGTCTTCAGGAGCTATTTTGATTTGATTATACCTAGAAAAACCATCCATCAAAGAATAGATCTCATAGCCCACGGTCATGTCCACTATCATGTCTATGTTTGGGAGTGGAAAATCATCCTTTGGGCATGCTTTATTAAGATCTCTAAAATTTGTGCAAATGTGAATGGACTTGTCATGTTTTGAAATTGGTACAATATTGGATATCCATTCAGCATAATCAATGGCTCTTATAAATCTTGCGCTGAGGATTTTTTCTAATTCAGCTTTGACAAGAAGAGCTATGTGAGGATGCATTTTCCTCAATTTTTATTTTACTAGTTTGATGCCTAGAGCTATGCACAAGTGATGCATAATGAGACTAGTGTCCAATCCTGGCATGTCTGAATAAGTCCAAGAAAAATTGATCTTTTTGGTCTATAGGAACTTGGTATATGCTTCTTTTTCATATGCTGATAGAGACTAAGCTAAATGCACAATTTGTGGAGCCTCTAGTGTATTCAAATTAACTGGCTGTGTAGGCTCGACAAGCATTAAAGATCTATCCTAAAAATAACTTGGGAGATGATCAAGTACCTCATCCTTAGGTGCCTCAAAGAGGTTTTCACCCTCGGATACATCCTTTATGTTTACTTTTTTAGGTTCTGACACTGCCACATAGTGGTTTTCACCATCAGAACTCTTATTCTTTTTTTCTTTTCTTTTCATATTGCGACTAAGGTACTTGATATCTGGTTCTATCATGCTTGTGGTTGGTTCACTGGTGGAAGAGACTACAGGTTCAAGAGCATTTAGGTAACAGGCTATCTCGTAGTCATTTTGAAAATTTAGGAGCTAAGGCTCTTGATAGCACTGAGACCAATCAATTAAGTGAGGATTGGCAAGGGGTAGATCAATGACTAGTTTGATATTGTGTATGTGAATGATATCATCTCTAGTGATTGCAAAGTAAGGATTCATCAAGTATCCCTCTAAGGTACCCAAATCAGGACTTATCCTACCAAGCGAAGCATCATCCACTAAAGCAACTCATGGATTCCAATCCTCTAATCCTACACTAGACTCATTAGCTACCTCAAGTTGGGAACTATATGTATGGACAACATCAATGTCCATGTCAACTATAGAACAATCAAAAAGAGTCTCCCACTCATACTCATGTGAGTCTATATCTGAATCCCTGCTGGGATGTTTACACCAAACATGTTTTTTAGGCCTTGAGGTAGAGGCTTTGATGTCACCAAGGGTAACACCTTTTTGGATGCCATTTGTGTATTGATGTTCTTGAATAGGATCCTCAACATGATCTTTAATAGTGGATTGTTCTTGTTCTCTGTCTAAAACTGTTGGATTCATAACTGGAGCATCTAAATCTCCCCAAAGGAGATTGGTGTAAGGGACCCAATCTTCACACCTATCTTGTTGATTTTGAAAATTGGGAATGTAACTAGATTCATCATCACTATCTATCGTAGCAAGGATAGGAGTATTTTTTTTATTCTAACTTTCAAAACCTAGGCCAACCATTGTCTTAGATCTGCGACCAAAGAGAGCATGATTGAGTGGTTCAACCTTAGCATCTAATCTATGACTAAGAGGACCATGACCTAGGTATCCCATATTTTTGACCAAAGTGTATCCTCTCCCATAAGCTTTAGGAGATGGGGATAAATTTTCATTATGCTTGTATTTTTCCTCCTTGTAAATCTAATCTCTAATAGCTACCTCTTCTTTTTCATCTTGTATGGGAACTGAGGACTCTACAAATGTACCAAACATAGTCATTGCTAAAGATGAGGGATGCATCTCTTGTGAAGGTTTATCATAGGACCTAGGTGAGACTGACATTTTTGTGAAGGATTCAATTTGATAACCCCCCATACCAAGGTCTATGGCCTTAAAATTATTTTGACATTGTGCTAAAGTGGCATCAAAATCCTTAGCTTCCCTATTGAGAGGAACATGAGTCCTTGCTAAAATTGCATTAATAGATAATGTGCTATCCCTAGGTATACAAACTTCTACTCCATTATAGGGGAGCTTGACATATTGGTGGTAGGTGGACAACACTACTTGCATGTCATGGATCCATGGTCTACCAAGAAGGATAATATAGGCTAAAGGACCAGCATCAATAATTTGGAATAAAATGTCCTTTTCAATGGGGCCAATCCTAATAGGAAGGATGGCCAAGCCTTTGGAGCTTCTCTCTACCTCATCATAGGCTTTGATGGTTATTTTCTTATGAGTATCAATAACTTAACCCAGTATCTTCAACAAACTCAAGAAACAAATATTGAGCCTAGCACCCCCATCAATCAACACACGCTTGACATGGGTCTTGTGAATCATGACTTCGATACGAAGGGAAAGATTATGTAGATGGCTCAAGGCTTTGTCATCTTCTTCTAAGAATGTGAGGTAGTGAGGGCTAACAAGGTGGTTAACCATATTTTTGAATTGGTCAACGTCTATGTTGTTAGGAACATTGGTTGTATGCAAAGCATCCTCAAGAACAGGCTTATGTCTTGGAGACAATTCTAGTAGTTCAAAAATTAAAATTTGAGCTGGTGTTTTTTGTAACTAGTTAACAAGAGTGTAGCTCATTTTACGATTGACTGTTGACTTGGTGGTGACATTCTTGGATGTCACTTGCTTGGGTTTGCTAGACTAGTTGGAATTAGGACCTATAATAACCACAGGACCTTGACCTTGGCTTCTGGTGATAGCATTAAGAGATTGGGATGACCTTTGAGAGTGAGGACCCCTAAGCATCACCACGGGTTCTTCATAAAATATAGGAGGAGAGACCACATCATGACTATAAGAATCTTTGTTTCACATTGTGTGTGTGAAAATTGTACCTGATCTGTAGACACAACACTTCAGTAAAACATTAGAGGTTAGCTATAATCAAATCATGCAAAATTGAAAGCTATCTAACCAAGTGATTTACTACCTTCTAGTAGGTGCGAGATTAATGTTCTCAAATTGTTATCAAGATCAGTGACCTAGACGACACCTAAATGAAGGATTTGAATGCCAAACTAATATGAATTGAATGCAATTAATCTATATTTTTTAATTTTCTATGCAATGATATGAAAACTTGATATGGAATCTATGCTAATATGGAAATTGATATGCAATGCTAATCTAGAAATGATATGATATGAGAATGAAGATTCTAACAATAATATGAAAGCTATAAATTTGAAATTGATCTCACAACAATGTTGATTCGCAATAAGCTTTGAGCCTTCCAATCGCCATTCTCCAGCATGATTGTGCAAAAATATGAGATGCTTGGATGCAAATTTGAGAGATGATTGAGAGATGAGTTATGAAGAGATGAGCCTTGTTTTTATAGAAATCCAAGGCTTTGGAGGTGCATGAGAAAAATCCATAAATCACTCAAATAACTCAGGTTGATTTTTGAGTTATTTTTAAATAAAGATAATTAAGTCACAAAAATCATGCAAAAGCACAGTTCAACTCGAATTAGAAGTTTAGATCAACTTTAAAACTCAAAAAGATGTTGAGTTTCAAAAAGCTAACAACTTGCATTGATTTTCCAATTTTGATTTTAACTGGTCCTTGAATGTGCACATGGATAATTATGATTTAATAAATAAATAAAGTGATTTATGCTCAACTTAACTAATTTTAAAAATAAAACAATTGATTTATGGGTTAATCAATTATTTAATCAAACTTTTATTAAAAACTATATTATTAAATAATGACAATTTGCTTTAATTAATTAAATAAGAATTTAATCAATTATTCATATCATATTAGATTTATTGTCAAAATTAAATAATACAATTAATAATAGATAGAATTAAATTTAATTACATAATTAAGTGGAAAATATTAAATCTAATTAATTAAATATGAAAATATTCAATTAATCAAACTTTAGGATAAATGTGATTTATTGCCAAATGATCATTAAATTAAAGATAATTAAGATAATTAGGAATATTGCTAGGAATATTCCCTGACGTAGAATATAAGATAATCAATTAAGATTCAATGATGTTTAGATGTGCCTTAGGTTAGGACTTTGATGTTGATTTCATTTGATTTGATGATGTAGGAGATTAATGAACTTATAGCCCATTTTTGGGGTATTACATTTTGCCCCTCTTTGAATTACTGTGCAAAGCACAGTGGTTCAAAGATAGTCTGTGTTTGATAAAGATATGAAACTGATGTTTGAAATTGATAATTGATATGAGACAGAAGCTGATTGATATTGATTTGATATGAAGATAATAGGTCCTGAATGACCAAAGATAATGTTCACTGTAGTAGCAAATGAACCGATGATTGCGAAAAAGTGTCAAAACACCTGATTCCAAACCTTAGGATTGCAAAGAAGTGAGTGACCAGTTCTAGACTTGATTGTCTTAGCAGAACTAGCAGGTATCACATCTAGATCCTTCAGTTGCGGAAGAACCAAGGAAAGAACACTATGATCCAATGGTTGCAAAAATTGATATAGTTTACAAGATTAGGAGAATACCAGATTGATATGGATCTTGATGAATCTAATATGCCCCAAGTGATGATAGATTTTCCCCGAGCGATGAGGACTTTTGATGAATCAGTAACTAGACGTGGTTGTTGTCTTGATCACTGATGAAAGATAAAAGATTCCAAATAAAATTAGATTTATAGACTTGAATGATGTGCAATACCATGCCCCCTTCAGGATTAAAATTGAAATCTGACAAGAAAAGTCAGCGTTGAGAGTTCAGAAGCATGTTAATTGATTGGAAAAATGGTTAAACACATCCGAGAATGTATTCTGCATCGTTGGAAGGTCTAAAAAGACCAAGTTTGACTAGGTTAAACCATGAGTTGACCATGGTTGACCAAGTTGAAATTTTGATAGTTTGATGTAAGATAATCAGTTAAGTTGAATGCTGGATTTCATTGATGATTGAATGTTGACTATGTAAGTAGTTAATAATATAAACAATCTCAGATTTGAATTTTGATCTCAAAAAAAGATTCTACTTGCTGCTTCGTTGGAGGAACCTTTGTGTGAGATTCAGCTCTTGTTAGATTTTAAGAATTGATTTGAAGAATTTTTTAAGCTTTGAAGTTCATTTAGTCATTGTGAGATCATGCAACATGCAAAATGCAATGAGACATGCAAAATGAAATGCAACCTAAGACCTAGGACCTAGTCACTGATCATATGTCAATTTGTTATCATCATTGAACTTTTAGGTAACTGGATAAATCAATACAATGTCCACTAGCTATGAAACCATAGACATATGAATATCGATTTGTATGTGCAAGAATCAATACAACACCCACTGGTCAACAACCATGGATATATGAATATTGATTTTATTTTTGGAATGTCGGAGTAGATATAAGCACCAAGGCACAAATGCCAGGATGACCTGAATATCATGTCCATTTTGATATAGCAATTTGTATAAGCATCAAAACATAAAATTCATGATGACCTGAATACACCTTGTATTGTAAACACATCAAACAGTCAACAGATCATTCTAGATCCACTATGAATTACCCGTAGTGACCCTTTATCATTCACATCCTTAGGCAAGATCACGTTTCATAGTAGGAGAAAGAACTCACTCAAAAAAAAGATAACAGTTAGATCAAACTTCCTTGAATTTTTTGGGTATCAATGGTCGAGGTACGCATGGCCATCCAATTCGAGATAGAGGCTCTTATAGTCGGACACCATTTCAATCTGGAATTTCCAAAGTTGTTAGATTTTCACATACAAGTAGAAGACAAAGAAAATTTTATGCCCCCCATCATCACTCTCTAAATCCTATAAAGGACATCATCGAAGAGCTCGAAGGGACACAATATGCAAAAATCTCAATGCGAATCAGTAAGCATACAAGGAGATAAAAGCATGAAGCACAGATCATTTTCAGTTTGTGTTTGATGTTGATTACGTTGTTGTAGATGCAAAATCCTTTCTAGAGACAAGACTGACTGACTGACTCACATGAAGCTTCAAAGGACTTTGACTGGATATGATACATCTCAAATACATGGGAGACCATAGGATATGACATTGATTGCCCCCAAGTTTGAACATTGATAGGATATAGACACTTGAGCAGATTGGTGGACAAACTGACTTATTGAAAATTGGAAATGTTGAAACAAACCAGGAGATATGTACAAACTAAAGCAAGACTGAAAGCTAGGAAAGACCAAGATTGCACTAATAGATGGAGGATTTGGAAGAAGTGGCACTCGTTTGCCAGGTTTTCACTATCTTGGCAGAGATTCTATTTTTGCTACCAAGGCGCCTGTTTCCAGGTTTTCACCAAGGCACTTTTTCTTTTTCTTTTTCTTTTTTTTCTTTTTTTTTTTCATATTTTTCATTTTTTCCATTTTTTTTTTATTTTTGATATTTTTTTTTTATTTTTGCGAATCATCAAGGTGCCTATTGCTAGGTTTTCACCAAGATGTTCATTTTTTCAGGACTTTTTTTGATTTTGAAGATTTTTTAGGATATTTTACAATAGACTGAATGCCTTAGGCATAGAATTTCTTCAGATGGAGAACATTGATTGGTTCTTAGAGCTGTTCTCCTTCAGTCATTAAGAGTTGATATGCACCAGAGCCAAAAGTAGCAGTGATTACAAAGGGACCCAACCAGTTGGGTTTGAACTTCCCCTTGCGTTCTCGATGGGATTGATTTTTAGGATTTTCCCTCAAGATTAGATCACCAACCTGAAATTCTCTGTGTCTGACTTTCTTGTTGTAGCCTCTAGACATTCTCTTCTGATATACTTTGAGATGATCATATGCTTCTTGTCTGCGCTCATCTAGTAGTCCAAGTTCTTGCAACCTAGACACTTTGTAGTCATCATCAGTTACTAGACCATGCATTCTGATTCTTAGTGATGGGATTTCAACCTCAATAGGTAGTACCACTTTAGACCCATAAACTAAAGAAAAAGGTGTAGCCTCAGTAGGTGTTCTGATACTTGTTCTGATACTTGTTCTGATACTGGTTCTGATACTAGTTCTGATACTATTTTTGATATTGGTTCTGATACTTGGTATATTTGATAGCATCTTTTTCCATTTGCAAACTCCCAAACAAGATCATATCATGCAGTCCCAATGTCTAGCAAAGTGGAGAACAAGAGGGATTGACAAGCTAGTGGAAGAGATGGAAGACAAGAGAATAAAGGATAATGAAGGGAAGAAATCTTCAAAGAAAAACTCTTCAAGAATACCCAAGCTAGGGAAAAATTATCATGTAAAGTGCATTTTTGGACAAGCAATGAAAGGTTAGCATAGGATAAGTCACAAAAGCGTAATGCCAAAAAAGGACAGGATGTAGTCCAAAGGAGTAGACATGTCAATAGGCTTCATAGCACCGTGTTTTACTCTTTCTTTCTTAGATCAAGACCAAAGGGGAAAAGGATAGCGAAAGGCTATAATGAATGGAGGAAGATACACATGAAGGCTAAACAGGAAGGGAATGAAAGCAAGATCATCATAAGATAGTTCACAAGATAGTCAAATGTTTGTGTATAGATCAACATTGTCAAGATCAAAGAGAGAAGATGGAATGGATGAAATATGTAGAAGAACTATGCATGATGTCTGATTGTCAGGTTTTCATCATGGTACTTATCCAAAGTGCCAAAAGAGAGTGGTTTTCACCATAGGATGAATTTATTTCTCTTTACTTTTGCTACCAAGGTGCCTGTTTCCAGGTTTTCACCAAGGTACATTTTCAATTTTTTATTTTTTTTTATTCTTTTTTTTTCTCTTTTTTGGAAGAAGGCAAACTTTTTAGATAGTGCTCCTTGAAAAAACAAACCATGATATACCAAGGATTCAAATAATATGCTCAAAGATGCTGATAGGGAAAGGATTATGGAAGATAAAAATGGAGGATAGGGTTTTATGTAAAGCGAGTGAGGTTGGAAGATAGGAGGAATAGGCAAATGAGGAAAAATGATAGAAGGCAGAAAGATAATGCATGGAAGGATTGTGAAAGGGTAGATGGAAAGGAAGGCAAGATCAATGTCAACACATACCTTGAAGGGTGGTGAGAGGATGGAAGAATCATGAATGAAGGAATACATGAAGGAATATGGTGAATGGATAGTAGAAGTTGTGGTTTAGGCGCATGGAATGGAAGAATATTTTTGGAAGAAGATGAAGTGGAAGTCTTTGGAAGCTTGAATGTCAACTTTACGTTTTGCTCAACACCAGACTCTTTCAAGAGAGACTTTGGAATCCATATAGCCATAGGATTTTTATTTCCTTTTGATGATCTAGAGAGAATATCTTTAATGATGAATTTTGGAACCCATACTTGTCTTGTAGTTTTTTTCTTAGATATCTCTTTTGACTTTATGTCTCCACATCATTTAGAGGAGACATGGTGATCTTTTTTTGATAGATTCTTGTATTGCTACTTTTTCTTGTATTGAACATTCAAGTTACTTACAAAAGACTTGGGACTTATGGAAGAAGAAGGAGGATATGACTGGTTTAAATGGGTGGATGGATGAAAAGGATTCAAGGGTATGCATCTATGTTGATCTTGAGGAAAGATGGGAGATTGAGGGATGTAAGGACCCAAGATGGATGGAAAATTAAGAGAGTTTGGAGGGGAAAGTGAAGGGACATAAGGACCCAAGATGGAAGGAAGGTGTGAAGCCCTTAGTAGTGGTAGAAGAGGTCCAAGGATGGATGTGGAAGACACAAAAGGATAATCAACAAGCTCATCAGCATCTATATGACAACCAAGGATATCAACATCTTTAGAGTGAGCATTAGAATTTTCAATAGAATCATGGACATCTTGAATAAGAGCATTTTCTTTGATAGGATCATTCAAAGCTTTCGAAGACTTAGGAAGAGTAGAAAGTAGAAGTGAACATGGAATGGTAGAACAAGAAGATGGAAGACTTTGATCTTGACAAGGATCTTTGGATAGCGTAAGCACATAATTTTTCTCTTGATTTTTAATAGGCTTAACATTCAAAGTAACAACACCATTTTTAGCAACCTCAATGGAATTATCATCTTTGGAAAGTGAAAGTGTAGTAAGGTTATTTTGATTGTCAATAAGCTCAACAGTGTAAGTAGTAGCCTGATCTTGCTTAGGAGAAAACTTAAGACATGATGGAATGCATGAAAAAGGGTGTGCGGGATCAAAAGAATTCTGAGGCAGATAAGAGACCTTGTGAAAAGGAGGGGATGACATGGAGGGTTCTTGATCTTGATCTTTTTTTATGTTCTTTTCTTTATCATTTCTAGAGTCCTCTTGATATGGAGCCACTTCTAACGACAACGAAGCATGTTCGGGTTGTATGGATGACTTTGGAAGAGATGGTGGAGGACTAGCTGAAGTAGGGATTATAGCATATGAAGGCATAGGCTCTTTAGGTTTAGCATTATTGAAAGTATTTGCAGCCAAGTGAAGGTTAGCTTGAGTTTCTTTAAGAGGTAGCCCTTGAGGATAACTATAGGGAATCGCATGAAAAGTATCAGGGCTTGTGTCGGATGAAGGTTTTGTGAAAGATGTGAAAGACTCGGAAGCTTTAGGAAATGTATGGGTATTGGAGGAAGTAGGGGATGGAAGGGAACCATCACCAGACAAAGGCTCAGCATTAACATGATCTTGCTTGAGAGTGTAATCTTTATTTTCAGCCTGATAGTTCTTAGAGGAGAGATCCTTATAGTATTGATGTTTCAAGCTAGCACAATGCATTTTATAGTCCTCAGCAGTAGTAGATGGATCATAATCAACGTATTGTCCACAAAAGCTATCAAAGTCTCTTTCAAAATCAGAATCATATGGATCACCATCACGATCTATCCAATGTGATGGCCCATTTGTAGTAAGTAAGAACACACGACGAGGAGGACTCTTAGGAATAGAGGTGTCATAGGTATCATTACATTGTCTATCATCATAGTCATCATAGTCTCCAAAGCTTGATGTGTCACTCTCTGTGGAAGAGGTATCATAAGAGTTGTCACATTGCTCACATTTTGTCTGAGGGCATGGTGACATGTACAAGTCTTTATCAAATGGAAAAGAGAATAGAGTTTCCATGGAGAACTCTTTAGGTTCCTTTTCTTTCTCAAGTTTGTCAAGCTGGACTTGCATAGCTTGCAGCTGCTTCATCATAGCGGTGATTAGAGCTTCTTCCTCTTGTGTACTGATTCTTTGAGACATGTGTACTGATTCTCAATGGCTATTCTCTATTCTTGACATAGTGATTTGTATGACAAATTTTGAAATTAGGCTGAAAAAGCTAAATATCTGGCAATTCTGACAATTTTCTGACAACTTTCAAAAATTTCCCAAATGACACTCTGTAGACTCGTACGATAGTTGGGTAGAAATGAAATGATAGTTGCAAAAACTCATATGACAGTTGCAAGTAGGATTTTGAATTTTAGAATTTGTTGGCATGAAAACTCATATGACACTGGGTACTCAATCATATGACAGTTGGGTAGCAATGAAATGACACTTGATAGAAACTCGTATGACTTTCTCACTTCCTGAAATGATTTTTGACTCCAGAAAAGAATTTGACTTCAGATTTTGCAAATTTTAAGTTTTCAAATTTGAATTGTTTGCAAATTTCAATGTCCAGATTTGAAGATTGTAACAGATTTGTCCGTTTTCAATAACCAGATAGATAAACAAGCACACAAAATAGCAAGCAAGTAATTTCAAGCATGTTTGAAAACAATGAACAAGGGCAAAAGCAACCTTGTACATGAACAATCAAGTGACTTATTCATTCTAATCCTCAGAAGCGCTAATTGTGTATGTTCCAAAAATGTTTTGCAATAACGCACATATACCTTATAAAATGAAAATTTGGCCTCGCTAGGGTTTTTAGTAATGGTCTGACTCTGCAACTTTTATGATCCAAAGGGGTGAACTCCAATCCTGACACACCAGGGTTTTGACATAGTCTGAGAACTTAATCTTCAGGAGCTACTAAGGAGATCTGACAACCCATCAATGAACCATACCTGTGGAGATTTCTTCCATAAGGACATTTATATAGCGGCTGTCACTACCACGGTGAAAATGGCTATGACTGCTTGAGGTTCTATCAACATAGTTTTCCCTGTGAAGGGATTGTCCACTATGGTTAACCCTCTCTAAAGATGACTCACAATAGTATACCACAAGGGGACTTGGCTCCAGATCCAAGGTTTTTGACACCTTTTCACTTTTAACCGAAACAAAGCAAGCAGATTAATCTGACATGCTAAGACAAAGTTTTGCTTCACCAAGGTCTATGGTGCCAACTCCACGTGATCTATCAACCTCTCCAGGGAGAGAATGTATCAATCAATAAGAGAAGGCGCATTAACCAATTTTGATTCACCAAAGCTCATGATGTCAACCCCACGTGATCTATCAACCTCTCCTGGGAGAGAATGTATCGATCAATAAGAGAAGACACACTAACCAAGTTGAATGTGAAATGCACTAAGTATCCTCCCTACCTATAAGGATTCTATTGTCAAGAAAGATTTCTCTAGGAATCCAATCTCTCAAGAATCATGAATAGTGTTCATAGGGCCTAATTACTATGTGAGCACAGATATATTCCCGAAAGCAAATCTACCAAAAGTACCCAAAAAGAAGAAAGAGGAACACTTAACGCTTAAAGTGAATATGAGATGAGTCCACAAGGTGGAACACTTAACACATCACACAAGCTAAAAATGAGTCCCCAACTTAGAAAACAAGTGAGTTCCTAAAAGCACAAAAGGGTTGCCAAGTGGAACACTTAACGCTTATGTCTTGTTGACCCCTCCCCTTCATGGTGCTGAGATTGTAACCATGGGGTGGAAATGAGGGGCCGACGGATTAGTGAGTCTAATAACCCAAGATAGCAATCAAAATCAATCACAAGTATTCTAAGACTACTTAATGAATCCTTAAGGGGTCACAACCTTGTATCAATTATGCAAGTGTGTAGAAATAGATCAAAGCATGAAAAGATGCACACAAGCCAGACACATAAGAGATTTGTTTTAAGATCCAAATTGAAATATTATTAGCTTGAGAAGAATACCTTAGGTCCAACACTCTGCAATCCAAAATTTAGCACACGTCTGAAAGTACAAAACCAAGACAAATCAACAGCAAACTGTAAGTGTTAGAAATCAATAATCTAAAAGTACAAATATGCAAAATCTATGGTCGAATGGAAAAATTTGAAAATGAAACCAACATGCTTGGATTTGGCTTGGAAAGAGCTTTCCAATGATATATCACACTTAAACTTTCAATACCATATGTGAAAATTTCACAAAAAAAATGGGTGCCAGTTTTCCAGAGTCGCACAGATTCTGAAAATGCCAAAATTTTAAAAAAAAAACAAATTAGGAAATAGAAAGCCGGCGTGATCAAAATAGGCACAGGCATGATTGAAATGAGCACAGGCGTGATTGAAATGTGCCAAGGCATGATTTAAATACTCATAGGCATGATTTAAATACTTCTAGGTGTGACTGAAACTGGCATAGGCGTGACTAAAACTGGCAGACGCATGACTAAAACTGGCAGATGCATGACAGAAACTGTCATAGACATGAGCAAAATGCTTGTAGGCATGAGTAGAATGCTTGTAGGTGTGAACAAATTTCTCGTAGGCGTGATCAGATTACTTGTAGGCCTGAACAAATTTCTCATAGGCGTGATCAGATCACTTGTAAGCATGAACAAATTTCTCGTAGGCGTGAACAAATTACTTGTAGGTGTGATCAGATTTCTTGTAAGCGGCATCAAATTGCTCATAAGCGGTGTCAAATTTCTTGTAGGCAGCATTTCTCCTGTTTGCGCAAAAATGATGAAAAAGTGATGCCGAAAATATATAAAATTTGATAAAAATAAAGAGAATGAGGTTCAAGGCCCCACGGTGGGTGCCAGAAATGTGTGTGTAAAAATTGTACCTAATCTTTAGACACAACACTTTAGTAAAACATTAGAGGTTAGCTATAATCAAATCATGCAAAATTGAAAGCTATCTAACCAAGTGATTTACTGCCTTCTAGTAGGTGCGAGATTAATGTTCTCAGATTGTTATCAAGATCAGTGACCTAGACGACACCTAAACGAAGGATTTGAATGCCAAACTGATATGAATTGAATGCAATTAATTTATATTTTTGAATTTTCTATGCAATGATATGAAAACTTGATATGGAATCTATGCTAATATGGAAATTGATATGCAATGCTAATCTAGAAATGATATGATATGAGAATGAAGATTCTAACAATAATATGAAAGCTATGAATTTGAAATTGATCTCACAACAATGTTGATTCGCAATAAGCTTTCAGCCTTCCAATCGCAATTCTCCAGCATGATTGTGCAAAAATATGAGATGCTTGGATGCAAATTTGAGAGATGATTGAGAGATGAGTTATGAAGAGATGAGCCTTGTTTTTATAGAAATCCAAGGCTTTGGAGGTGCATGAGAAAAATCCATAAATCACTCAAATAACTCAGGTTGATTTTTGAGTTATTTTTAAATAAAGATAATTAAGTCACAAAAATCATGCAAAAGCACAGTTTAACTCGAATTAGAAGTTTAGATCAACTTTAAAACTCAAAAAGATGTTGAGTTTCAAAAAGCTAACAACTTGCATTAATTTTCCAATTTTGAGTTTAACTGGTCCTTGAATGTGCACATGGATAATTATGATTTAATAAATAAACAAAGTGATTTATGCTCAACTTAACTGATTTTAAAAATAAAACAATTGATTTATGGGTTAATCAATTATTTAATCAAACTTTTATTAAAAACTATATTATTAAATAATGACAATTTGCTTTAATTAATTAAATAAGAATTTAATCAATTATTCATATGATATTAGATTTATTGTCAAAATTAAATAATACAATTAATAATAGATAGAATTAAATTTAATTACACAATTAAGTGGCAAATATTAAATCTAATTAATTAAATATGAAAATATTCAATTAATCAAACTTTAGGATAAATGTGATTTATTGCCAAATAATCATTAAATTAAAGATAATTAAGATAATTAGGAATATTGCTAGGAATATTCCCCGACGTAGAATATCAGATAATCAATTAAGATTCAATGATGTTTAGATGTGCTTTAGGTTAGGACTTTGATGTCGATTTCATTCGATTTGATGATGTAGGAGATTAATGAACTTATAGCCCATTTTTGGGGTATTACACACATCATGTTGACATTTTCCTCAACAATCTCAAGCATATTAGCCACATTTTCTGCACTTTTGTAGGTATAGTTGATTTTAGCTGTGTCATTCTTGGGTTTAGAAGTTTCCCCCTTTTCATATTTGGGAAAAGGCTCCTTGAATGCCTTGTGGTCTACATTTTTATTCAACCCATCAATCTGAAGTTTGCCACTTTCAATAAGATCTTGAATGAGGTGTTTAAGTTTCCAGCAATGTTCAATGTCATGTCTAATGCCATTGTGGTATTTGTAGAAAGCTTTTTCATTCCACCAATTTGGCTTAACATCAAGTATGTGAAAGTTTCCTAGATCTTGTGGTTGTGCAAGATTATTGGCAATAAGGGTCTTGAAAACATCCTGATATGAGTCACCCAGTTTAGAAAACTATCTCAACTTTTTCTTGGGCTTCTCTTGATACTTAGGTTTATTCTCTTGTTGGTTGGAGGATGTATTGAGCTTCATAGCTTGGACTGCACTAGACAAATGTAAGACTCCTTGATCCTTGGGTTGGGAAGAGTCTACAACTCCTTCATTGACTATTGGTTTATTCTTATTCCAGTGTGAGTGCTTTCCTTTGTCCTTATTAGCATTGTTAGGATTTTGACCATTGTTGGTATTGCTATGTTTGGTCAAAATACCTTGTTCTTTTAAGACATCCTCAATTCGACATGTTGTCTCAACCATAGTATCAAAGGAATCAAAGACCATTTTTTGAACCTCATAACGCATTTTAGGCACCAAATTACTAACAATGATGTCAATCCTTTCATGCTCAGGAATAGTCCTAGAATAGCGGGAGCACAATCATCTCCACCTTTGCAAGAAGGTAACAAAGGATTCCCCTTGGTTTTGTTTCAAATTTCATAAGTCCAACATAGTGACTGATCTTGACAAGTACGAAAAATGTTGAATGAATCTATGGACAAGTTCTTTGAAAGTTTTGACAGGAGGTGTTATGTTGGTAAACCACTCCATGGCTTGGCCCTTGAGGCTCCTTGGAAATAATCTCATAAGGTAAGAGTCATCTTGGTGGAACTCAAAACTCATGATATAAAATTGATGTACATGATCATGTGGGTCACCATTGCCATCATACTTGTTGTATTGGGGAATTTCAACTTTCCTAGGAAAATCCATCATAGGCACACTTTTTTCAAAAGGATTGGGACAAATAGAATCAAGTGAAAATGAACTTTTAGGTGCCAACACCTTTTCCATCATTCATTTAAGTTTCTTGATTTCCTCTTCTTGAGAGGGTCCTTGTTTCTTGATTCTCCTATCCACGTCAAAGTTGTAAGGGACTCTAGCACCCTTATTAATCAAACTCTCTAGGAACCTATCTTTATTTTGGTCAAGGTACTTCTCCACATATTATTGGAATAGTGGCTCTTGTTGCATTCTCATAATGTCTTGATCATCAAAACTTGCACTACTTCCTCCATGTTGAGAGTCATGATGAGCTCGTTTGGAGGGTTGTCTTGAGTTCCTAGGAGGTGTTTGTCTCCTATGTTGTGAAATCCTCCTTCCTCTAGGACTAGGAGATCTTGAAGGGGTCCTTGACCACCTTCTACTTCTTGGGGTTCTTGAGGGAGTAGAGGGTGGAGAGTTGTTTCCACTGTTGGTACCCCTTTTGTTAAATTAGTGGTTGAGTTGTTGGGCTAGAAGCCTATCTTGTTCCTCTTGGAATGCTTTTCTTCTCAATTCCAATAAGGCTTTTTGCTCTTCCTCTAGGTGTCTAAACCTTTCTTCTTTAGCAGCTTGCTCATCCAAAAAAGCTTTCTTTTCACGCTCAATTCTTTTAAGCCTTTCATTAGCATATCTTGAGGTTGTTTTGAGTGGAGAGTTGGACCTTGAGTGTCTAAACAAGTCATTAGTGAATGAGGCATTCACATGAGCATCACCAGATTCATTATTTTGGTCTTTGTGTTGTGACCATGCATCTTGGTGAGCTTGCCCATAATGTCTTTTAGCTCTTTGATGGGCATCTAAATATCTTGAGTTAATAGGGGGTGATTTAGGTTGATTATCATCACCAAAAAACATGTAACCCCTATGTCTTTGGAAAATATCATCAAGAGTTTGATCCATTACTTCTCTTTGTTTCCTAGTTAAAGTGTAGCTCATGTCCATATTTGATTGAGAGGATGGTAAAGAGGTTCTCAACTCACTAGGATTACTCTTTGGGTCAAACCAAGCCTTAGACTCACACCTCGGTGATTGATAAAAGATGGGTTTCTTCCCCTTTCACTTTTGACGAGTTTGGACTAAGGGTAATTGTTCAAAGACAACTTGAGGTCATTTTCCTTGAATAACTTGGTACCTTGTCATAATTGACATGAAAGGAAAAGACCCTTGGTGATAAGATGACCTTATGAAATGTCAATACCAAACAAGGATAGTGAAAGTGTTCAATTGTCCAAAAGAGATGGTAAGATAGAAAGCTACAAAAAGGTGTAAAGCAATCCTATCACAGAGGTGTATAATAAAAGGATGAGTATCCTAACATGTATGGGCCAAGAAAATGGATTTAACCAAATATATAATTGAAATTGAATTTTGATGGAAGTGAATTGGACAAAAGAGTACTAAAACTCTCCAAGCGTGTTACCAAAGAATCTAAAGGTGTACTTTTTCAACAAGGATAATTTCTAACTTATTGATGCCAAGCAAGACTACTTTGTAAAATCAGAGAACACTAATTCAAGGGGTCCAAAATTAGGAACCCAAGGTACAAATAGGGTTATAGCAGCAAAGTAGGTCACCTACTAAAATCTAATCAACTAAGGAAAGACTAAAAGTTGCATAAACTAGACAGGCAGCAAAAAGACTATGTGCGATTGTTTTCAGGCAGACAATGTGATAATTTTTGAGCAGGTGATATTTTATAGTAAGCAGGGTGACAATTTCTAGTCAGTTTGTGCAATAATTTCTAGGCAAGTAGTGCAATATTCTTCCAATGATGAACTATCACACGATCATTCTCAGTATAGTGCATGATACAGTTTCAGGATTGTATGACTCTTGACCAATGAGTGCTAAAAATTTTAGTTTGAAGGTTGGTTTTTTCAGTTTCAAGCACAATGACAGTAGTAAATAGATAGGTTTGCAAATATTAGGTGATCAAACATGTCATAAAACACTTACACAAGGGAAAAAACAACCTTGCCAAGACAAGCAATTGTGATATCAAAGCAATAAAATTCTATAAATGCTACCATGATGTTTGATGTTTGAGAATGTTTACATGGGTAGGTCACAACAAGAACACTTCAAGCACTTACTAGCCTAAAAAGACAATGGCTCAATACTTAACAACTTGGCCCACACTTGATGTCCCATTGCCTCACACAAAGTGGTTTCCCACAATAGATATTGGCTTTGTCATGGAAGTGCCAATGACACAACCAAAGGAACACAAATAGTGAGTAATCTTGGGGTGATCTGGGTTGTTCCACTCAGATCAATCCTTGCACCAAGAAGCTAAGCCACAAAATAGGGTGGCTTCTATCTATGGTTCTTAATAAGGGCTTCCATTCATAATACCCCTCTTGCTCCCCAAAGGGACTCCTTACCTTGTGGCAAGTAACGGACCTTGCGGCCACAAGAGTACCTTAAGCATTCTTTCTCAACACTTTCCTCATGGTCACAATCCCACAAGTACTCACATCAAGCAAAGACAAGTACTACATCTACCAAGATTTTGTGTCCTTGATAGCCTTGAGTTTATAGTGGGTTGGAATAGCTAGCAATAAGCTTATCCCCACTTGGGTCATTCCTCTTGATTGCTCAAGAGAAGGCCCACTAAAGGATTCTAAAAGCTAAACAAAGAGTGGATCTACCTTTGAGTGTCAAGATTTTTTTTTCATCTCAAGGGTGAAGAGCATAATCTCCTAGCTCAAAAATATCTCCCAAACACACCAAGAAAAGGTTCAATTACCCTCTTGCTTTCAAAATCTAAAGATGGGTCAAGATTTTCTAGTTCACCTCAAGGGTGAAGAGCATACTTCTCCTACCACCCAAAGATTCCTACAACAAGATATTAAGTACCTACTAAATGAAATAACTAGTATATGCCACACTCAAAAGAAAGCAATTAAACAAGCACTTGATTAGTTTTTATACTTTGGGCAGCCCTACAAAAACCATTAGTAGCCCTTGTGCATTTGAAGCTTTAACATGTGTTCTTTTAGGAAAATAATCAAGTAAAAGGAGCACCTAAAAGCACCACTTGTTAGCCCTACAAGGGTTAGCACATCAAAAATCAAATGAAATCTGTAAATAGACCCCTGTCCTATAATAGCAAATCCGGAATCCGAATCAAAACTAAAGAGATCTTGTAAAGAAATGAAAAAAATTGCTCATTGCAGGCTTGGGTGATATTTCTATCAGAGAAATAGTCATGTGATATTTTGTCCTATACTGGTGTGATAATATATTTCCAGACGATAATTCCTGCTACCTCCATGCGACAAAAAATAGAACAAGAGTGCAATATAATCTACCAAAGTGTGTGATATTATAATTGGTAAAATATCACATTGGTATGTAAGAAAGTATCGTATGACACTGGAAAATTGTCGCATGATAATTCTGTCAGAAAAACTAGAGAGAAAGTTTTTGATGAAACAAGAAGTAAATATTGACAAAAAAAATGACAGAAATGTAGAAAATGAAGGACAAAACAAGAATGTTCTACCCTACGTTGGGTGCCAAAAATGTACACACTAAATAGTGCACTTCTCTAAGTCATTACTTCCAAGGGAATCCATGAATGGGAAACCTTGAGAAAGTGACCTAGAGCTCCCTAGGCATGGAGTCACAAGATTGTTTGAAATATTGCTCTCAGCTAGAGCTATTGAAGCATGCAACCTTGCTAGTAAACCACATAATGAGAGATTCAAAGAGACAAGGGAAAGAATGCCAATATCCTCAAGAATCAACAATGAGAATGCAATGCAATGCAAGCTATACTAAGAATGAAAATGCAAGCTAAACTATGAAAGGAAAGTATTACAAACCCTTGCTAATTAAGCTATGTGAGCTAATCTAAAGCATAAAGGAAACTAAGCTAGATGTCATGAAAGCCATAATGCAAGAAATGAAACTAGAATGCAAGAATGCAAGAATGATCTCCAAAAGCTCCAAAGTCTCCAAGAAATCCTACAGCATAAGGTTAGTATTCAAAAGATGGATCTAAGAATGAGAAGAGAGCTCTCCTTTTAAAGGAATTGAAAAGGAATGGACCATGGAGATTAAGAGATAAAAGATTTAATCAAGGGTGGAGCATCAAAGAGGAGCAATCCATGTGCACAAGATTCCTCCAATGAGAAAATGAGAGTTGACTTTTGTATCCATATGAGACAAAAAGTGCTTTTCTTCATTTTATAAAATAAGAATAATGCTTTATTTGTGCAACTTAGGATAAGAGGAAAAGTGGGGGATTTTTATTTAATAAAAGGGGAGGAAATTCCTTTTAAATAAATAAAGACTTTAGGATAAAATGGTTAGCCCAAGGAAAATAATCGAAAATGATAGAATAGGATTTGATCAAGGAAATTGATATAATTGAAAAATGTTGATTTTTAAAAATATTGATTGAGGGATTTGATAAATTGCTGAATGGGGGCCCAAAGTCGAGGTGACCATTTTAGGGTGCATACAACTTCTACCACTACCATCTCATCTGGTTCTAAGAATCTTGGTTCAAAGAGATCAGAACTATCTTCTTCTAAACCCTCAGTGTTTACCTTTATCTTCAAGGTCATAATTTGAGCAAGAAGCATCCTTGAGTGCCCTCTTCTTATCACCTCTTCTTCATTTTGATAATTCTCCCAAAATCTTCTAAATATAGGATAGGTGGGTGAGCTCTTGAACCTAAACTCTTGGCAAAGCCCTTATTTTCATAACCCTTCCTTTTAGTTTAATATAGAAAATCAAAGCTCTGCAGATCACTTCCAATGCTTACTGTGTTTGACATTGAACTACATTGTAGGATTCCTAATTTGATGGGAAAGAACTCCTCCTATGTGTCCTTTGGTTGAAACTTTTTGACCACCACCAAAAGATGCCAGCTACAGATCTCTACTATTACAAAGCAATCTAAACAAAACCTTGGAATTTTAATAGGTTCTTCTTCGAAGCCACCAATCCTAATGTAACTAAAATGAGAGAACTTGATGTATAAATTGCCATACCTTTTGACCAAAGCTTGGGCATTTTCAGAAATCCTTTTGTTACCCATGCTAGATAGTTCAAAATAAAAAATTTCCATAAAAACATTGTGAACCTTCTTGAAATCTTGCAGAGATTTTTCCTTTTGAAGAAGAGGGTAATAATTGTATATGGTGATACCCTCCACATATGGTTCATGCAGAATGCCCTTGATCTTCCCAACACAAGAAAGACAATAAATTAGATAGGAAGACATAAAGAAATTCTATCCTAAAATTTTTGCCATGTTAAGTTGTTCCCTCATCGAGTTTGCGATAAGCTCACTCTATTCCAAATGTTGCCTCTCATCTAAAATAATTTGCACATAATAGTAAATCCATTCCCCAAAATCATATGCCTCATCTAAACCTCTAGCTCTATGAAGTAGGAGCATAATATCATGTACATGTAGTTTCATATGGTCGTTATTGGTATGTTTAGGTAGTCTAGAACTTGTTTTATGGGGTTTCAATAACCAGTACTTGACTATATTATTTCTATGCCTCTCTTTGTCTTCATTAAATTTTACAATAGCTTGAGCGGTGGAGAAATCTAAAAAACTCTCTTCAAGAATCTTAAAATCTAATTCAATCATCTCCATATTTATGGCCAAAAGGGTTTCACCATTTCTTCTTTTAATGGTATCTGATATAGGGCCATATCTTGCTATGCATTCTCTAACTAACTCAGGACAAGGAGCTGCAGGCAGAAAATTTGTTGCCTCTAGCAAGCCACTGCTTAAAATTTCAACAATGTAGGGCTCACCAACATTACTAGACAATCTTTCTTTCAATTCCTCTAAATCTACCCCACGCAAATCACTATCACTGATAATTGGACCTTCGCATACTAAACTGAAAACATTTCTAAAAAGATGCCTAGTTGACTTGGTGATTTACTAATTGAAAAATCCATAGCAGTAGGGGAGCTAGGGTAAAATCATAGCTTCACAAATTCAAATAGAAGCATAAAAGAACTAAACTCACCTCATATTTGCAAACCAACTTCACCACTGCTAAAACTTTTTATGCTTCTCCAATTACTTGAAATAATAGAGATGAGGTTAAAAAAGATTACCAATTCTCTTTTAAATGGTGAGAATCTAAACATGGCAATAATTCATCATTAAGTCCCATGATGTGACTTGATAGAGATTTCACGCTCATACGAGATTACTTAATGCATGCAAGTTCCACCTCTGTGGAGCTTAATTTGTCATGATTACCCTATTTCATTTAGCATCATCATGACATCACTTCTAGGTACAACAAGATCTTTGGATGATCTTATGTTAATTAACCATCATTTCATGCATCATTCCCATTGTTTGACATAGGCTTTGAATCTCTTTGGACCTTTTGAACAAAATTCATCTCTATTCGAGAGGTTCACAGAATATTCCTGAGAGAAGATTTTGTTCTGAACACAAATATACCTATTGAACACTATCGAACTACTTTGAATGAAGTTCAAAATTAGTTCACCACACTCATTAAATTTATGCCTTTTTTCTTTTACGTGTTCAATATTTCCTTCCTTTGGTAGCTACAAAACACTTAGGAAATTTCTAGTTATAAAGAGTCTTGGACACGATTCGGGTGTGTTGAACCTTCTTGAACTCCCTTCAACTTATTTCACAAAGATTCAAGGGGTTCAAGGAATCCAAAGGAAAGGGGAAAAATATTTACAAGGGCCTGAAATGAATTGAAATGACTGATTTTTTGTTGAACCAAGGGTTGTTGAGGGACACAAACCAAGAAGATGGAGGATACTTGGACTTGACAGGAAAAAGAAAATATGAATAAATTTAAGAACAAATGGTGGGCTAATAGACTCTTAGTTTATTTGATGATATATATGGATCCAATTCTAGATCTTCTATTTATATGCTTGCTTTTGTATTTTTCTAATGTGAAATGTTATGAATGCATTTAATTTAAATACTTTATATGCTTTGATGGATGTCTTATGTATGACATAGCTTAGATGGCTGCATAATGTATGATGAGATGCACTTTTTATGATATTTTCTAGGATATTTTAATGATTTAGTGCCTTAATGATTTAATGATGAATCTATATGCACCTTTTTGAAATGCTTTAATGCACTTGATGTATTTAACGATTTCTAGATGTTGTGATTCTATATGCACTTTTGTTTGATTCTTTGATGATATGTTCTAATGATGTAATGATGATTTTAATTTAATTTAATTCTCCTAACTAATGTAATGCTCTTAAATGGATGTAAATGATTTATAGCTAATGGATTTAATTAATGCAACTTAATGAAGTAATTTTGAAAGGAGATGCACTTAATGCAATGTGATTAATAAAACTTAATACAGTGCACCCAAATAGATGGATGAAATGATGAACATATTTGATTAATGAATAATGATTAATGACTTAATGTATTTAATATCATTAATGATTAATGAGCCTAACTAATCATGATCCTTGATGATTATACACCCTAAATGAATGCAAGTAAATACATAAATAAATAAACAGTGATTAATGAATAATGAATGCACCCAAATGCTATTTGTAATGGTATGTAAAATAAATTAATTAAAGTCCAACATACTTGATCTAAAGAAAGAATTTGATGATGTCAACCTTTGATGAACTCACCTCCTTGATTAAAGAAATCCTTTAGTTCTTTGTAACATGCAAAATTAATCTACATCAATGCAACTAACTATCACTTTTTTTTTAAAAGGAATGCTTTATTTTAATCATTGAGCCTTTTGGAACATGAAATTGGTACAACCGTCATTGGTTCAATCATGATGGTATAAATACCTTTTTCCTTTAGATTTTAGACTCTTGAAGTTGATACAACCCTTACTAGTTTTATTTTTCAACCATGATGGTCTGAATACCACTTTCAACAGTTTCAATGTTGCAAGTGGGTTTCAGCATTAAGATATGAAAGATCTAAATAGCCAAGGTATCTATTTGTGTAAATAGACAAAGATATAATCCCTTCCATATGAAAATTTCCTCATTGATTCTTTAATGATCATGTCATTAGACAGTTTTGCATACTTCAATGAATCTACCTTACAATCAATAATGTAGAAAGAAAGAAAAATGCCATGCTTTTATCATCACTCCTCTAGTCAATGGACATCATCAAGTCACTAAAAAGACATTATTTAAAAAAACTAGTAACACTTTGAACATTTTGAACATTGTTTTTTGATCCATATTTCAAGTAGAACTTCATCCATTTCAATATTTGTTTGTATTTTCAATCCTGATAAAGATAAGTCAATTTGAGTTCAAGGATCAATGTGTCAATGATTTAGGTTTCAAGATTGAATGTTTGGATTGTGAATTATTTTGGATCAAATTTTAAGTGTCAAGTTTTAGGTTTTGATGTGTTTATTTGTGTGAATTTTTGTCTTCTTAATGAACTTTCTAGGCTTTGGATTAGTGCCCCTGGTTGATTGAACACCGGTGTTGGATTTATACAACTTTCAAAATCAAGAGGAAAGCCTCTGGTATGCACATACAACTTTGACAGTTTATTATGACTATGTACAAATGATGAAAAATGCAACGATATATACAAGGATGGTGGAAATATGAATATAGAAAATGCAACTAGGCTTGACTTTCAAGTCAAATGGTATATGTTTACTAGGTTTTCACCAGTTAAATGTATTGCACTTTTTCTCTTTTATTTTATTTTCTTTTGCTACCAAGGTGCCTATTGCTAGGTTTTCACCAAGGTACTTTAATATTTTTCTCTTTTTTTTAAAAAAAAATTTAATTTTTTCATTTTTTTAATATTACTAAGGTGCCTATTTGCCACGTTTTCACGAAGATAACCATTTTCTTAGGATCTATATTTGAAATTTTTTTCTTTTTCATGATAAATTTTCCACTATTTTTTATTTTTTCAGGAACTCTTTTGCACTATTTTTTATTTCTTCAGGAATTCTTTTTCACTATTTTTGTACTTTTCTTCTTTATGATGTTTTTGGATTTCTTCATGATCAATTTTTTTCATAAATGGTTTTGATGATCTTTCATCTGATACACTCTTGTCTGATACTCTTTCAATCTAATACACTTTTATCTCATCAGGTGTAAAAGCTCTTTAAGTAAATGTTATTGATAGGTTCTTGCAATTCTTCTCCATCATAATCGGCTAGTTTGTATGTTCTTATTCCAAAGGAAGTGATGAACTGCAACTGATTTAGAACCTTATTGAAGAATCTATGATTTAAGATCACCGAGCTATTTGATTAGATATGTAATATGATTAAATCAGTATTATGTTGTCATTGATGAAAACTATTTTGACAACACTTATCTTGTAAGTTACTATACCGAAACATCTATAGTAAAGGAGTGAAAAAGATGAAGTACAAAAATATCTACATGAGGAAGATGGATATGACAGATGAGGATAAAGAATACATTGAGTAACTTGTTGATGAGTCTATGACCTTATGTTATTGACTTGATTATATTTCATTCATCTATGATGGAGAAAAGAGTTGAAAGACACAAAGCAGTGTTGTTGGTTGATGAAGCATTTTAGTATACACCGATGGGATGTAGTGTATACTGAGAATAGTGTAAATTGAGCTTGTGTTCACTGACACATTTCTTTGTTAACTGAGCAGGAGAAAAGAAGTAAATGACTAGCTTAGCCGTTAAGATTGATGAGCTAGAAAGTGTATGATTTTGAGCTAACAAATAATGTTTGTTACATAGATAGATGGCTAAAGAAATTTATGGAAGATCTAAAGGATGAGAATAAAACATGTTATTGACACATCAGTCGAGGTATGTTTAAGCGGCAAAATCAATGAAGATGATTAAGTGGAAAAATCTGATGGAGCAAAAGAAAATAGTTTACTTGTCTATATAAGAGACTAGAGATTTCATAGTGAAGAGAATGTCAGAAGGAGGAGACTACAGAATTATCACATGAACAAGTTTTCATGCATACCTGATCAACTGGTTAGTGAGAACTAAACTATAGCATTATTACCGAGAGACAGGAAGCTATCACCGAGTGACATTAAGTTACTAAACATTGATTGGAACAAAATTGATTTAATGATTAGAGGATTGAATGAGCTTAACATTGATCTGTACATCTGCAATTTAAGTTTTATTAAGGCAGATCACCTACTATTACATTTTAACCATTTTACATAGTCAAATCTCTTAACCGAGTAGACTAAGAAAGTCTTTTATGTACCATTCATAGAATGAACATTGTTATCTTGTCAACCCTAGAGTGACTTCTGGTTGGATGATAACAGTTGGTCTAAAATCCTCTAACAAGGTCACACCTAAAAGTGTGTTTTTAACCTTTAATAGGGTTGGGTCTTCACCGACCTCACTTCAAAAGAGTGAATTTTTTTGGGTTGCCGGTCCCAAGTGGTTTTTCCCTTCATAGGGTTTCCACGTTAAATCTCTTGTGTTATGTGTTGATTGTGATTTTTGTTTGATGTCATATTTTCATGTTGCATATTTTATTTAATCGGTAACTACTATATGTTTTAGACTAGTAATCAGTAAAAGCATAGACAATACAATATTTCCAATTACCGAGTATCAGAAGTTTTAAGTATTTGTTTTTGGATTATACATTTTGTATTGGGACACTAAATAACTAATTCACCCCCCTCTCAGCTATTCAAACAATTGGTATCAAAGTGTTGGTTTCTTAGAATAGAGTTTTAAGGACTTCAGTACAAAGATCTCAAAATGTATAAGAGGGTAGTGCCAAAGCTAAACAAAGGGAACTTTAGAGTATGGCAAAGCTAGATGAAGCTGCACATATCTAGGATTGGGAATTATACACTAGAATTGATGGAGAATGGCTATATAGAACTGATTGTTGGTCCCCTAACACTTGATCAACTGAGAGACATGCATGAACACAATGTTACTATGATGGAGATTGTTGCTGCCTATACCAATGCTAAATTTGAAGATATTAAAATCTGCACTACTTCAAAATCCATGTGGGATAAACTTTCACAAGTTTACAATGGATATGTGAATGTCAAAAGAGCCAGAGCAGAAAGCTTAAGGGGTAGATTCGATGATATGAAAATGAAGGAAGGTGAGAGTATTGTGCAATACAAAAATAGACTAAAAGAGGCAGTACATTATATTAGAGCATCTGATGGAGTTATTAGTGAAGAGATAGTTGTAAGCAAAGTCCTCAGAACCTTATTGTTGGTTTACGCAATCAGAATATTTTCTATTCATGAAATAAGGTCTGTAGCTGGTAATGTCCTTACACTTAACAATCTAATTGTTAAACTTACAACCTTTGACTTGAATAACTTTGACAATAGTTTTGTTCCATCTATTGAATCCACTTTCATGTCTTCTCTGAAGATTGGAAAGTCTAGCAAGAATAATAAGAATGATGATAGTGATAGTAATACCAATGATGAGCTTGATGAACTTGAAGCTCTTATGGCCAAAAGATTACCAAAAGGTAAAGGAAGGTATAGAGGTAAGCTACCTTTGGCATGCTTTAACTATAAATAGGTTCACTACTAGATGTCCACATAAGAAAGATGATGAAAGAACCAAAGATTGATCTGAAGGAAGCTATGGGAGAAGAGTCAACAAAGGCTACCAACATAATAGAGATAACCGAGACAGTAATGAAAAAGGAAAAAAGGTATGTTACATAGCCGAAGATAATGAATCTGAATCTGATTCTGATGATGATGTAGAAGTTGTATTTGTTTCTATCAAAGATGACTCAAAGGAAGAAGAAAAACATGTAGAAACAACGCTGATCTCTAAAGTTAACAAAAATAATACATGGATCATAGACAGTGGTTGTACACATCACATGACTGGTGATGAAGAGAAATTTGATCAACTTGAAGAATACAATGGAGGATCTATTAAGATGGGTAATGACACACCCTATATGGTAAGAGGTAAAGGATCCCTAATGATAAATGATAGGATAAAATGTGAAAATTCTTATTGGGTAGATGGACTAAACTATAACTTGTTAAGTGTGGCACAGCTAAATAATTCAGGTCACTGAGTTACTTTTGAGAGAAAGAAAGTGAAAATCTTTGATGATGGTGGAAGATTAGTTGGAACTAGTGCACAATCAAGAGGTAATCTATTTTATCTTGATACTGATGAATCTTCTTGCTTCATGATGAAAAATGAAGATGCTTGGTTGTGGCATAAAAGGTTATGCCATGTGAATTTTGATAACATGATTAAGATCAGTAAAAGGAAAAGAGTTAGAGGTCTGCCTAAATTGTCAAACCCTGATCATGTTATGTATCATGAATGTCATAAAGGTTAGATGACTAAATCTAGTTTCAAAAGAAAGGATTACTCAACAAAGAAGATACTTGAGTTGGTTCATACTGACCTATGTGGTCCTATGAGAACTTGGAGTTATTATGGTGATAGATACTTTATTTTTTTTGTTGATGACTATACTAGATTGAGGATTGTTATGTTCTTGATGTTAGAATAACTAAGTGGGGGGTGACTCAGTTATCAGTGTCCCACAATTCAAAATGTATAATCTAAAACAATTCTACTACTTCTGCTACTCGGTAGACATAAACTACTTTCATTGTCTATTTTTTTACCGATTGTTAGTCTAAACTTTATAATAGTTACTGATTAAATCTAACATGTAATATGAAAAATATGATAATAGACAAATATCAAAATCAACACATAACACAAGAGATTTAACATGGAAACCCTATGAAGGGAAAAACCACCTGGGACCAGCAACCTAAAATTGTTCACTCTTCTAAAGTGAGGTTGGTGAAGACCCAATCCTTTTAAAGGTTACAAACACACTATTAGGTGTGACCTTGTTAGAGGATTTTAGACCAAAATTTATCATCCAACCAGTAGTCACTCTGGGGTTGATAGGATAACATTGTTCACTCTATGAATGAAACATCAAAAGACTTTCATAGTCCACTCGGTTAAGAGATTTGACTATGTACAATGGTTAAATATGTAACAGTAGATGATCTACCTTAAGACAACTTCAGTTTACAGTTTACAAATCAATGTTCAACTCATTCAAATATTTCTGATCAATATACCACTTCAGATTCAATACTATATCAACTTACTATCTATCAGTAATAACTCTTTGTAGCTCGGTAAATGTTCTACAACTCGGTTCTTATTAACCAGTATGATCAAAATGCATAAAAACTTCTTCACGTAATAATTTTGCATTATCTTCTTCTTCCAACTCTTTTTAATAATGAAACCAATGTCTCTTATATAGATGAGTAAATCATTTTCTTTTCCTCCATCAAATTTTTCCGCTTAATCATGTTCATAGATTTTGCCACTTTAAGCCTCCTCGGCTGATGTGTCAGTAACATGTTTCAATCTTCTCCATTAGATCCCTTTTGATTTATGTTAGTCGTCGATCTTCATAACAAACCTTATCTATTACCTTGATTTCATACACTTTACAACTCATCACTTTATTGGCTAAACTAATCATTTAATTTCTTTCTATTTTTCTTGGTTAACAAAGAAATGCATCGGTGAACACAAGCTTGGTTAACACTATGCTCGGTATACACTACACTTTGTTGGTGTATACTAAAATGCTTTATTTACCGACAACACTACTTTGTGTCTTTCAGCTCTATTCTTCATCATAGATGAATGCAACATAATAAATTCAATTTCATCAAGTCGTAGACTCATCAACAAGTTACTCAGTGTATTCCTTATCATCATATGTCATATACATCTTCCTCATGTAGATACTTATGTTATTCATCTCTTTCACCTTTCTTCAGATGTGTCAGTATAGTAACTTACAAGATAAGTATTGTCAAGCTAGTTGACATCAATGACAACATAATATTAATTTAATCATCTTGCATATCTAATCATCAACTCCTCAATAATCTTGAATTATAGATTCTTCATTCAGGTTCTAAATTAGTTGTAGTTCATCAATCTGTCCCTTTGGAATTGATGGCAACTCAAGTAATATGAAATGTACCATATGACACATACCAAACATGTATTCTACAAATTTGTGATCAAATGTTGTGTAGTGTAAGCTCTCCCTAGCTTAATATGTTTAATCACTACATTACTAAAACAACATTATAAAATACAGCTTTGTCATTCTGTAGATATAACCTTTTCAATTCTCAAGTTCCTTTCAGATTATCTCTTCCTTAGATAGTTCTCATCAGTGCATATCTCCTTTTCTTTTCTTTTCTTTTTCATATTATTTATCTCTCCCTTTGACAACAATGCCAAAGAAACAAATAAATAATCTTCTCTATAGTAGGTAAGTAACTCTCTATTGTCCATTACTTCCTCTGTATCTTAGTATACTGATATCCCAATCTATTTCACTTCTACACACTTAATCACAACCTTGAACAAAATCCAAAGTGTGAACTATGCTGTATCAACATGAATGATCTTCTGATAAGAGTAGGCTGATGCAACATCCAGATCACATTAGTGACTGATAGATAAGGGATGGACCCCAAGTCTTTTCCTCAAATATTCAAATGTGTCCTTTGGTAGAGACTTTGTAAAAATGTATGTAAGTTGTTCTTTAGATGTAAAAAATTCTAACTTTACTTGCTTCTCTTGCACTTGTTCTCTTAAGTAGTGATACTTAATTTATATATGCTTTGTCTTAGAGTGCATCACAAGATTCTTTGAGATATTAATAGCACTTGCGTTGTCACAGTATATGATCACCAAGTCAATGATTACCTCATTCATTCCTTCCAACACTTGCTTGATAAATGCAATGTTTGAGCAATTAGTAGCAGCAGCAACATACTCTGCTTCAGCTGTAGACTAAGAAATACAAGTTTTCTTTTTACTTGTCTAGGTTACAAGTCTTTCACCAAAGAAAAATTCTCCTCCGGTGGTACTTTTTCTGTCATCCACATTTCTAGCCCAATCAACATTAGTATAAACCTTCAGCTCAAACTTACCTTCCTTAGGATACCATAATCCATAATCCTCTATCTTTTTCAGATATCTTAAGATCCTTTTAGTAGAAATCATGTGTGATTCTCTAGGATTAGCAAAATATCTAGCAACAATTCCCATAGCATGTGCTATGTCTGGTCTACTTGGAACTACATACATGAGCTTACCAATCATAGATCGATAATTGTTTACCTCTGTAGTTTCATCTTCCTTTGTCAATTTACTTCTAGTAGCCATTGGTGTTCCCACAGGTTTAGCATCTTCCATGCCAAATGTTTTCAAGACTTCCTTTATGTACTTGGACTGTGTGATGAATATCCCATCACTCTATTGAATCACTTGTAATCTGAGAAAGAATTTAATCTCTCCGAACATAGACATTTCAAACTCATTCCTCATGTCATCAGGAAAAGAAATTACATACATGATCTTGACCTCCAAAAATAATATCATCAACAAAAATTTCAGCAATAATAATAGTGTCATTAGTATCACCTTTCATGTACAAATTTTTGTTCTCACTAGTTCTTACAAATCCAATACTTAACAAGTAAGTATGCAGTCTCTCATACCATGCTCTCAGTGCTTGCTTCAAACCATATAAAGTTTTGTGTAATCTACATACCATGTTTCTATTATCTGGATCAACAAATCCATCAGGTTGTTCTATGTAGACCTCTTCTTCAAGTATACCATTCAGAAATGCTGACTTCACATCCATTTGAGAAACCTTAAATTTCTTGTCTGTAGCATATGCAAGTAGCATTCTAACTCCTTCTAATCTAAAAATAGGTGCAAATCTCTCACCATAATCAATGCCTTCTTCCTGTGCATATCCCTTGGATACCAATCTCGCTTTATTTCTTGTCACTTCACCATTTTCATTCAGTTTGTTTCTAAATATCCATTTAGTACCAACAACATTCTTATCTTTAGGTTGGGGTACTAAGGACCAAGTTTTGTTTTTCTCTATTTGTTCTATTTCCTCCTTCATTGCATTAACCCATTCTTCATTTTCTAATGCAACCTTCACATTCTTTGGTTCAAATTCATAGACTAGACATGTACCTTGTCTATTTTTGCTTCTTCTCTGCATTCCAGCTTGTTTGTTTCCAATAATTTGTGTCTCAAGATGATGTCTTCTAACAAAACTAGCCAGCACTTGGTTTCTTCTTTCTTGTTCATCCTGTTCAGGTTCATTTGTTTGCTCGGTAGCACCATCTTGTTCGTCAGTTTCCCTTTCCTGTTCCTCAGGTTTATTTTCCTACTGACCAATTATCATAGGTTGCAACTTTGGTAGATAATCAGGAATTTCAATGTAAGTGAATCTACCATAGTCTTTTGGTGCTTTTCTTTCTTCTCTATTCTTGTCATCATACTCATCAACACGAACATTAGTACTTTCAATCATCTTATTTGTAATCTTATTCAGACATTTTTATGCTTTACTCTTTGTAGAATAGCCTAAGAATATTCCTTCATCACCTTTAGAATCAAATTTTCCATTTCTCTCAGCTTTTAGAATTAAACATTTGCTTCCAAAAATCTTGAAATAACTTACAATAGGTTTGTGTCCAAACCATAGCTCATAAGGTGTCCGGTTGGTGTCCTTTAGTTGTACTTGGTTAAGCACATATATAGCTATGCTAATAGCTTCCCTCCAATATGTTTGAGCAACATTCTTTTGTATCATCAGTGTTCTAGAATAGTCAATGATTGACCTATTCCTTCTTTTAGCAATCCCATTCTACTGAGGTGTTCTCGGTGGAGAGACCTGTCTCTTAATACCATTCTCATTGCAAAAATTAGTAAATTCATCAGAGATAAATTCACCTCCTCTATCAGATCTTAATCATTTCATTTCTTTTCTAGTTTCTTTTTCTACCTTTTCCTTATACCATTTAAACATCTTAAAAGCTTCAAATTTCTCTTTCAGGAACATAACAGTCATTAGTCTAGTATAGTTATCAACAAAAAGAATAAAGTATATATCACCATAATAGCTCTAAGTTCTCATAGGACCACATAGGTCGGTATGAACCAACTCAAGTATCTTCTTTTTTGAGTAGTCTTTTCTTTTAAAATTGGACTTAGTCATCTTACCTTTCTGAAATTCATGGCACATAGCATGATCCAGTTTTGATAAGTTAGGAAATCCTCTAACTCTTTTCTTTTTACTAATCTTGATCATGTTATCAAAATTCACATGACATAACCTCTTATGCCACAACCATGCATCTTCATCTTTCATTAATAAATAAGAAGGCTGATCAATATCAAGATAAAATAGATTAACTCTAGATTGTGTACCAATTCCAACAAGTCTTCCTCCATCATCATAGATTCTTACCTTTCTGCTCTCAAAAGAAAGTCAGTGTCCTGAGTTGTTCAGCTGTGCCATACTTAAAAAATTGTAGTTCAATCCATCTACCTATGAGTGTCTGAATGTGGACCTCTAAATCAAGCACAAACACAACATAGTCATTGCTCAATCATGAGATGGTGAGTATGAACATGAATTGTCCATCTCACAACATCGATTGAATCGACCTGTTGCCTCCTATGTGGATGGGGTGTATAATTACTCTTAGAATGAGAGCCAACAACCATAGACCAATCCCACAATGGAGGATTTTCAAAACTATGATGATATGCAAAACTGAAATTAAACTAAGATGAATGCCATTAATCTAGAAATGCTTTTGAAATAAATATGAAATGCAGATTTATTTTAGAGCACTTGAAATAAAGATGATGTTATTCTAAGAACAAATAAGAAAATTTAATCTAATACGATATGCAATTATACTAAAATGAGATATGAGCTTAATTATGTAATGAAAAAGCTTTTTGAAGTAAAATGAGACTAAAAATTGCTATAGTAAGGATGCTCTCACAAATTGCCTTTTTTGAATGAGAAAAAGAGGTCCATTAAATAGAAAAGTCCGAGAAGAGAATGAAGGGGTTCTTGATTTGAAACTCCTGACCCTTCATTTCCATTTGAGACAAAAATACAAGATTACTTAATAAAAAGAATGGAAAATGCCACACAGGTGGCCTTTCGAATATCTTGAATTATTAATTGAAAAAGGTGTGTCTATTCGAATATCAAGAAATTATTAATTCCTTTTTATGGGTAATTAGCCAAATGGGGTGGGTTTAATTTAATTCTAAGCACTCAAGACTTTAGGATTAAATTCAATTATCGTAGGGGTAATTTAGCTAATTAAAGTCAAGGACTTTAGGAATTAATTTTGATATTTCATTAGTGCAATTTATGGTCTTTGCAATTGACATCAAGTCAAATTAAGTCAAGTAGGAGAGAGAAAATTACCTAGGAAACTAGGACTTTGAAGGTGTAAAATTATCGAAAATGCACCGAAATTGATTGAATTTAATAGGTGCCAATTTTGGGGTATTACATTTTCCCCTCTTTGAATTGATGTGTGAACAACACATTGATTCAAAGAATAGTCTAAAGTGACAAATGACAAGAAATTCAAAAGTCTAGGTTAGGTTGCCAAGACACTGAATAGATCAGAGCATGATTTTCCAAAGTCCAAGTTACATTGAGAAGACAATGGTCTTGAGGGAACTGGAATCAGGGTTAGGTTGCCCTAATGCCTAGAATGATATTCAGATGCAAACTTAGGACTGTCCCCAGAATCAATGTTAGATTGCCCCAATGGGAAGCTTAGCCCTCTGAGACCCGGGTTAGATTGCCCAAATAATGGTCTAAGAGAGATTTCAAGAGCCATCTCCAAAACAAAGCTTGACTCCTAGGAATTAGGGTTAGATTGCCCCAATACCTAAAAGATTTTGAGAACCATCTTCAGAATGAAGCTTGATTCCCGAGGATCCGAGCTAGATTGCTCAGATACCTAAAAGATAGATGACCAGATAGCAAGATGTGAAGCACCGAGATGCCCCAAGAAATGAGAACTGAAGATTCAGATTAGACTGATTCAAGAATCAATTCAACAAGAATCAAATGATGCAATCATACTACCCCCTCGGGAGTGAAATCAAAAGATGACATAAGAGGGATGATTGACAACAAGAGGTTGTAGAGAAAAAGCAATTAGACTAGATTTCAGAAGTTGCAGAAGCAAATTAGAGCAAAGTAGAGGTCTTGTTGACCAAGTTTGACCATGGTTGACCATGGTTGACTAGACTTGACTTTGATGAAAAGAGAAAGGATCTTGGGAACATGATGCAAAGATGAAGATCTGGCAGGAAGATGATGCCAAAAGACTGACTGCACAAGCATCCGATCCCAAAGGGTCCTAGAATTTAAAATGCAATTTCAAGCTATCTAGAGATATCAGATTTTGATTTTGATCCCAAAAATGGATTCAGAGTAGTCGATTTAGCCAAGGGTGCAATTTTTGCACAAAACGGAGCACTTTTGAAAATTAGGTCAAAGCTATATAAGGCCTGGAGGGGTCATTTTCAATTCATTATTCACTTTTGTCTTCTTGTGAGTTTTGAGCTCTAATAGAGAAATGGAGGGTCTTCCACTACATATGCATCACTTTGAGCACTCCTGATGACACGCTCAACCTCCAGAGTATGACACACCTGTAAGTAGTCGATAAATTGCCTTGTATTTCAATTTGTACAGCTTTCTAGGTCAATTTAGGGTAGATTTAGCAAGGTTTAGGCCATGTTCTAACAATCTGGTGTGAGGAAATAGTTTCCTCATGCGGGCCCAGGTCACCTCTCACGTGAGGAAATAGTTTCCTCGCATGAGTTGGGGGTCTCTCATGCGGGCTCTATCTGGAAACTCGTGTGAGCCAAAAGGGGTTCCCACGTGAGATTTTAAGATCTCACGCGAAGCCTATTCCTGTCTCATGCAAGAGAACAATTTTATCGCGTGAGAGACTGTTGCAGAGTTTGAAAATGAGTGTCAAAATTTGTCAAATTGTGTGAAATTAGCCAAGTAAATTGTCACAGAGCCTTGTCTAGAATATCTATCTTATTGCTTTTGTTTTTGTTGTGTTGAAAATCATCATGTTTGAGATGCTGATCCGATGTCGTCACTTGCTTTGTAGGTTGACTTTCCCAATGTCATCTTCAGGACACACCATCTTGTCCTTACCACACTAGTCAAGTGATTGACAGATGCAGAGAGTGCTCACATAGATGCTCTCAGATTGGGATACTTATGTGATTTTCCCGACATTTAGGTAAATCACAGCCTTCTTACTGCATTGGTAGAGAATTTTCATTTGAAGATGAACAGGTTCCATTTTTCCATGGGAGAGATGATGGTGACTCTGGAGGACATATAATAGATTATGAGGATTCCCATTCATGGTACTCACGTAGAGTATGATACATAGCCACGACAGGGGACTATAGCCTCGAGGACCATATTCCAGGATGATCTAGTGATGGGTCGAGCCATCTCATGGGAGGACTTGATGCACAGATACAATGGTGCTCACCCATTTCCTATTGTTTTGGCAATGTTTCTAAGCTGTTACCTTGTTCCTGATCAAGGATAGCATGGACTAGAGTGCGGCTAGGGCACCATGTTGTAGTGGATGCTGGCCAGACCAGTAGTGAGATTTAGATGGGGCAAGTGCATGCTCACCCACATGTATCATGAGAGGCATGAGATTGTTTATAGGAGTGCGAGGACCATGGTAGCAGGAGTCTTTGTATTACAGATCTAGGCCTGGGAGCATCTCCCTGTGTGCAAGCCAGTATTCCATGATACACGGCAACATTTGGAGCCATATGTGTATAGATATTCAGGCATCATAACTTAGCCCCTACTGGGCAAGATAGAGCATTGGAGGGGATAGCTAGATGACATGGTAGCTGTAGTATGGAGACCCTAGGTGGCCACGGAGCCCTAGGATGATGCTCATCAAGAGCTATCTTGTATGTTTGTTTCATGTCCACTGATTGGGTGGAGTGTCCATACCATTGAGATGTTTCATGTCACACATGTCCTATGCCAATTTGGTAGACATCAGGATATATCTCAGGAGTACTACCCCTACACTCACTTCTTTGATGAGGAGAAGAAGGGGTGGCATACAAGGTTGGATCCTGGGAGATGTGCTATAGAGGCACACATACCAGCTACGTGATGGGATTACATGGTGGGTGTCACCAATGTAGGGGTGATGTCTACATACAGAGATTAGTTTATTGTGTGCCCACATCCTAGATTCACAGAACCAGCTAGTGTGGGAGCCCAGCAGCAGCTGGCATAGCAGCAATAGGCACAGGACCAACAAGCACAACAGCAGGCACCACCACAGGCACCACCACAGTAGGTGCCATAGTAGCAGAGAGCACTGAGGCCTAGGACATGACATATTAGCATCCCAATGAGGGCCATGAGATCAGATATAGGCGCAGGGAGTAGTGGGACCTAGCAGAGGTCTACGAGACAATGCACAGATGATACATCACAGCAGGCACCACCGAGTGATGATATAGATATGTTGAACATTCCAGCTAGGGTAGGTACTCCACAGTTACAAGAGGCTCTTAGGAAGAGCCAAGAGAGAGTTAGGTAGGTGCAGCGGGAGTGTGATGATTATCACATGTGAGTTATCAGGGAGGAGACATGAGTGGTGGAGAGGGATGCTGAGATTAGATAGCTATAGGCTGAGTTGGCACATGTGAGGCTGGAGATGAGATACGAGGCTGCCTAGGTAGCTTATTACGAGGTTGTACCAGATTTATCAAAGCAGGTGCCACCATTCACTGAGTAAGAAGGAGCTCCATAGGCACCACCACTATTACCTCCACAGGCTCCTCCACAGCAGGCACACTAGTAGCAGGCACCTCCATAGGCTCCTCCACCTCCACCCCCTCCTAGTGGGAGTGGATCTTGATATATAGCATTATTGTAGCCCATTTTTGATACTATGCTTGAGTAGCACCCTCTTTTTGTACATGACATTGGATCGAGATATATATATATATATAGATATATGAGATCGAGTTTTGACATCATTGTACATGTTGTATATTGCTTTGATTTTGATGTTTTATGAGATGTTTTATATGCTTAGATGTATGGATGAAATGTATGAAATGCACATGTTTCCTTTATGAATATGCACATGGTTTTATCTGTATGATGCAATGTGAAATGCAATGATAGATGGATAGAATATATGCATATGTGAAATGTATGATTTTGAGTTATGCTTATAGTGGATGCACATGTATATGCAAATGAATTTATGGATGCAAATGAAATGAAAATGCAATGTATATGTAGTGAATATGGTACTAATCATCTCATGCAGGATTTTAGCAAAATATGACAGGTACTAGTCAAAAGATGTATGTTCCAAAGATCGAGAGCTAGGATTGGACACTTGTGCAGCCAAGAAGGACCTGGGACAAAAGATGAGGACCTTTGATCGAGATAAAGCAATCAAGAGAGCACCAAAACATAGTCTCAATGCAAGCCTATAATGAAAATGCAAGCCTAAGCTAAATGCAAGCCTAGAATGAAAATGCAAGCCCTAGGACTTGGTTGTTGGACTCACCGTATTTATCATCATCAAGTTTGTTTAAGCATGGGATGATTGCAAGATACCATACAATCCTCACTAACATTGCATTTATGAGAATATGAATATGACATAAGTCTTAGATTTGTCAGAATGAGGTGTAAGCATTAATTTACAAGAAGCCAGAATCACCTGAACACCTATTCCTTTTGATTTAGCAAGTTAACATAAGCATCAAAGCACATTTTCTAGAATGACCTAAATGTTGCTTATGAACAAACACACCAGACATGTGAGAGTTCCTTCTTTTTCCAAAGAGTGCTCGCAGTGACCCTTACGTTCACTTAGCAGGATGAGCATTAGCCATTCTACCTGTAGCAGAAAGAAGTTACTCAAAATAGACAAGGAGAAGCACCAAAACACCAAAGCTTCCATATAAAAGGAGTCAAGGTATGCATGGCTATCCAATATGAGATGAAGGCTCTTACAGATGGACACCCCTCTTAGATAGATTCTTTGGATCATTGGAACTAAACCAACAAGCAGAAAGAAAAGAAAAAAGAAAACAAACAAACAAGCAAAAGAAAAGCTCAGCATGCTTCAAAGGAACACAACATCAGTTTTCAATTTTAGTTTACATTTGTGTTTAAGTGGATTGAAATCAAATCAGAAGTAAACAACATTCAAAGTCTTGGTGGGATAGCGATAGTAGAAAGACATAGTGAGAACTACTGCTGACCATCATGAGAGACAAAGTCTCAAGAAGATATCAAAGCATGAACCAAGTATCAGCAGGTGAACGTAGTGAGAACCACTGGTGACCGATACAAGGAATATTCTCAAAAGAGAGAATAAAGCATGAGCGAAACATCAACAAGCAAAAGCAGTGAGAACCACTAGTGACTGATGTAAGGAAGAGACCCCAAAAGAGAGGTTCAAATGAGAGCTAAGTATCAGTAGGCATGCACAGTGAGAACCACTGGTGACCTATACATGAGAGATCCTCAAGGAGAGAAATCTCACAAGTAGCTAGGCATCAACAGGTAGATGCAGTGAGAACTGCTGGTGACCGATGCAAAAACTTCCAAAAGTGATAGGACAATTCCCCCTAGACTAGGAAGATGCCCCCAAGTGTGAACCAGTTCCAATCCATGAAGAGGCAAGGAAAATCTTGAAAACCACTGAAGGAAAGAGCATGAGCTAGAAAACTAAAGTAGGAAATGAGCTAAAAGTAGGAAACACACTAAAGTAGGAAAGCAAGAAAGCAAACTAAAGTAGGAAACTAAAAGCCAAGTGATGCTAAGATGAGAAGTAGCTTTAGGAAACAATAGGTGCTTGTTTACCGGGTTTTCACCATCTTGGCAGAGATTCTATTTTTGCTACCATGACACCTGTTTACCAGGTTTTCATTAATGGCACATTTTCTTCTTTTTCAATTTTTTTTGTACTTTTCTCTTTTTTTATTTTTTTATATTTTTGAATATTTCATTTTTTTGTATGTTTTATTTTTTTCACTTTTTTTTTTTATTTTTTCAATTTTCAATTTTTTTTTATTATCAAGGTGCCTATTTACCAGGTTTTCACCAAGATAATAGATACATCAAAGCGCCTATTTGCCAGGTTTTCACTAATATGATCATTTTTTCAGGACATTTTGCAATTTTTAGGATTTTTGCAATATATCAATTTTTAGGATTTTTTCAAGACTAGTAAGTATGTACATGAGCATATAGAGAATGCCTCAGCTATAGAATTTCTTCAAGTGAAGAGCATTGATAGGCTCTTTGAGCTATTCTCCTTCAGTGGTGGAGAGTCGAGAAGCACCAGACCCAAATATTGCAGTAATGACCTATGGACCAAACCAGTTTGGTTCAAATTTGCCTTTTTGAACCCGCTGCTGCTGATTTTTGGGGTTCTCTCTCAGGATGAGATCACCCACTTAGAATTCTCTTTGTCTGACTTTCTTATTATAGGCTTTTGACATTCTCTTTTGATATGCTTGGAGATGATCGAATGCCACCTTCCGGCATTTATCAAGTAACTCAAGCTCTTGAAGCCGGGATATTATGTTGTCTTCATTAGTGATGAGGCCCCTCAGAGAGATTCACAATGTCAAAATCTTGACCTCAATAGGTAATACTACCTCTACTCCATAAATGAGGGTGAAAGGAGTGACCCCTGTTGGTGTTCAAATACTTTTCCTATAGGCCCACAATGCCGGATTAATCTAGAGATGCCAATCTCTACCAGATTTATGAACTGTTCGGTGCAAGATTTTTAGAATTGTCTTATTGGAAGCCTTCGCTTGTCCATTACCCTAAGGATAATAGATAGATGACCAATGCTAAATAATTCTAAATTTAGTACACAAGTCTGTTAGATCCTTATTTTTTAATTGTCCCCCATTGTCAGTGATAATAGATGAGGGTATGCCATATCTGCAAATGATGTAGTTCAGTATGAACATAGCAATGGTTTTTCCATTAGCTATAGCTAGAGGCACTACCTCCACCCACTTGGTAAAGTAATCGGTGTAATACCTCAAAAATGGGCTATAAGTTCATTAATCTCCTACATCTTCAATTCGAATGAAATCGACATCAAAGTCCTAACCTAAGGCACATCTAAACATCATCGAATCATAATTGATTATCTTAAATTCTGCATCAGGGAATATTCCTAGTAATATTCCTAATCATCATAATTATCTTTAATTTTATAATTATTTGGCAATAAATCACATTTATCCTAAAGTTTGATTAATTGAATATTTTCATATTTAATTAATTAGATTTAATATCTTGCCACTTAGTTGTTTAATTAAATTTAATTCTGTCTATTATTAATTGTATTATTTAATTTTGACAATAAATCAAAATTCCTATCTTTAATTGATTAAATTCTTATTTAATTAATTAAAGCATGTTGTCATTATTTAATAATATAATTTTTAATAAAAGTTTGATAAAATAGTTAATTAACCCATAAGTTAATTATTTTATTTCAAAAATCAATTAAGTTGAGCATAAATCACTTTATTTATTTATTAAATCATAATTATCCATGTGCATATTCAAGGACCAGTTAAACTCAAAATTGGAAAATCAATGCAAGTTGTTAGCTTTTTGAAACTCAACATCTTTTTGAGTTTTAAAATTGATCTAAACTTCTAATTCGAGTTGAACTGTGCTTTTGCATGATTTTTGTGACTTAATTATCTTTATTTAAAAATAACTCAAAAATCAACCTGAGTTATTTGAGTGATTTATGGTTTTTTCTCATGCACCTCCAAAGCCCTGAATTTCTATAAAAACAAGGCTTTAGCTCTTCATAATTCATCTCATAATTTTGCAAGCTTACTTTGCCAAAGTCATCTACGAATTGCACAACTATTTTGGAGAATTGGAATTGGGAGAATCAAAGCTTCTTGCGAATTGACACCTTTGTGAGATCAATTTCAAATTCATAGCTTTCATATTATTGTTAGAATTTTCATTCTCATATCATATCATTTCTAGATTAGCATCATAGATCAATTTCCATATTGGCATAGATTCATATCAAATTTTTATCATTATTATTGCATAGAAAATACCAAAAAAAAATAGATTAATTGCATTCAATTTCATATCCATCTTTTGCATTCAAATCCTTCATTTAGGTGTCATCTAGGTCATTGATCTTGATAACAATCTGAGAACATTAATCTCGCACCTACTAGAAGGTAGTAAATCGCTTGGTTAGATAGCTTTCAATTTTGCACGATTTCGATTATAGCTAACCTCTAATATTTTACTAAAGTGTTGTATTTATAGATCAGGTACAAAATTCACACACATATTTCTGGTGCCCACCGTGGGGCAACCCACCTTTGCATGCTGGTTTTGATTTTTTTTGGAGCTAAAACCTCAAAGTTTGAAAGATTTAATTTTATCTCCCAAATGGCTTGGCTTTTTGGTCTGAAATTTGTTTTTCAAGTTGATGACATATCAGGGAAGCTACAGTAAAAAATTTAGAATTTTTTGAGATGTTTTGAATTTTTAATAAATTTTTCTTAAAATTTTGGAAAAAATTAATATCTGACGTAAATCAGCATATTTTTTGAGAATTTTTATATTTTCAAAAATATCTTTAAATTCTATAGGGGATCCATTCTTTGTGTTTTAAATTTGGACATGATATAATAGCTCAAATAGTCAATTTACAAAAACTAGTCTGCTTTGATAAAATAGGTCTCTAGGGCACAAATGAAGATATTTTTCTAAAATTTTTATATTTTTGGAAAGCTTTTTGTTTTTAAGTAGGGGTCTCTATTCTGTATTTCTATTTTTGTGGCCAAAATTATATTAAAAAAATTAGATCTTGTTGACTAGGTCAAATGCAGTGCAAAAAAATTAAAATTTTGTGATGGGTATGCACTTATTTTTCATATGATTCAATGCATGATATGAGTTGTCATTTGCATTAATTTTTGGTTATTACTACTCTTAACAATTGATTTTTAGATCTAACCCTAGGGTTTTCATAAGTTGAATATACCTTGCATATCTTGTTTGCTTGTTGGCTTGTTGGAGAGTTCGTAGCTTGCTTGCATAGTAAAGCTTAGAAAAAATTGCTAAAAATCAGGTAAAATCTACTAAGAGCATTGCAAGGATCCTATTTATTCTCCTTCATCTAATGAAATTTTTATTTGGGACTTAAAATAAATCTCTCATGCGTCTAGCTTGGGTGATTCTTTTCATGCTTTTGTTGTACACACTTGCATAATTGATACTAGGTTGTGACCCCTTAAGGATTCATTAAGTAGTCTTAGATACTTGTGATTGATCTTGATTGCTATCTTGGGTTATTGGACTCACTAATCCGTCAGCCCCTCATTTTCACCCTGTGGTTGCAATCTCAGCGCCATAAAAGGGAGGGGTCAACAGGACAGAAGCGTTAAGTGTTCCACTTGGCAACCCTTTTGTGCTTTTAGGAACTCACTTGTTTTCTAAGTTGGGGACTCATTTTCAGCTTTTGTGAGGTGTTAAGTGTTCCACCTTGTGCACTCATCTCATATTCACTTTAAACGTTAAGTGTTCCTCTTTCTGCTTTTTGGGTACTTTTGGTAGATTTGCTTTCGGGAATATATCTGTGCTCACATAGTAATTAGGCCCTATGAACACTATTCGTGATTCTTGAGACATTGGATTCCCAGTGAAATCCTTCTTGATGATAGAATCTTTGTAGGTAGGGAGGATACTTAGTGCGTTTCACATTCAACTCGGTTAGTGCATCTTCTCTTATTGATCAATACATTCTCTCCCAGGAGAGGTTGATAGATCACGTGGGGTTGACATCACGAGCTTTGGTGAATCAAAATTGGTTAGTGCATCTTCTCTTATTGATTGATACATTCTCTCCTTAGAGAGGTTGATAGATCACGTGGAGTTGACATCATAGACCTTGGTGAAGCAAAACTTTGTCTTAGCGTGTCGGATTAATCTACTTGCTTTGTTTGGATTAAAAGTGAAAAGGTGTCAAAAATCTTGGATCTAGAGCCAAGTCCCCTTGTGGTATACTATTGTGAGTCATCTTAAGAGAGGATTAAGCGTAGTAGACAATCCCTTCATAGGGCAAACTATGTTGACCAAACCTCAAGCGGTAATAGCCATTTTCACCATGGTAGTGACAGCCGCTATATAAATGTCCTTGTGGAAGAAATCTCCACGGATATGGTTCATTGTTGGGTTGTCAGATCTCCCTAGCAACTCCTGAAGATTAAGTTCTCAGACTGTGTCAAAACCCTGGTACACCGAGATTGGAGTTCACCCCTTTGGATCATAAAAGTTGCAGAGTCAAACCATTACTAAAAACCCTAGCGAGGCCAAATTTTTATTTTCTATGGTATATGTGCATTATTGCAAAACATTTTGGAACATACACAATTAGTGCTTCTGAGGATTAAAATGAATAAGTCACTTGATTGTTCATGCACAAGGTTTCTTTTGCCCTTGTTCATTGTTTTTAGACATGCTTGAAATCACTTGCTTGTTGTTTTGCGTGCTTGTTTATCTATCTGGTTACTGAAAATGAACAAATCTGTTACAATCTTCAAATCTGGACATTGAAATTTGCAAACATTTTGAATCTGAAAACTCAAAATTTGCAAAATCTGACGTAAAATCCTTTCTAGAGTCAAAAGTTGTCTCAAGAGGTTTGAAAGTCATGTGAGTTTTTTTCAAGTGTCGTTTCATTACAACCCATATCTCGTATGATTGAGTACCTAGTGTCGTACGAGTTTCCATTATAGCAAATCTTCAAAGTCAAAATCTTGTAACTGTCATATGATATTTTCAACTATCGTTTCATTGCTACCCAAAAGTCATATGAGTTTTCTCAAAGTGTCATTTCATTATTGCCCATCTATCATATGAGTCTACAAAGTGTCATTTGGGAAAATTTTTGAAAGTTGTTAGAAAGTTGTCAGAATTGCCAGATAGCTAGCTTTTTTAGCCTAGTTCCAGAGTCTGTCATACAAATCACTATGTCAAGAACAAAGTAGTAACCATTGAGAATTAGTACACATGTCTCAAAGAATTAGTACACAAGAGGAAGAAACTCTAATCACCGCTATGATGAAGCAGCTGCAAGCTATGCAAATTGAACTTAACAAACTTGAGAAACAAAAGGAATCTAAAGAGTTCTCCATGGAATCTCTATCCTCTTTTCCATTTGATAAAGACTTGCACATGATACCATGCCCCCGGATAGAATTTTAGCAACATGATAACCCTTATGATACCTCTTCCACGGAGAGTGACACATCCAGCTTTGGAGACTATGATGACTATGATGACAGACAATGTAATGATACCTATGACACTTCTGTTCCTAAGAATTGTCCTTGTCATTCGTTCCTTCTTACTACAAATGGGCCATCACATTTGATAGATCGTGATGGTGATCCATATGATTCTGATTTTGAAAAAGATTTTGATGGCTTTTGTGGACAACACCTTCATTATGATCCATCTACTACTGCTGAGGACTATAAAATACATTGTGCTAGCTTGAAATGCCAATACTATAAGGATCTCTCCTCTAAGAACTCTCATGCTGAAAATAAAGATTATACTCTCAATCAAGATCATTTTAATGTTGGACCTTTATCTTGTGATATTTCCCTTCCATCCCCTACTTCCTCCAATACCCGTGCATTTCCTAAAGCTTCTGAGTCCTTCAAATCTTTCACAGAACCTTCATCCACCACAAGCCCTGATACTTTTCATGTGGTTCCCTATAGTTATACTCCAGGGCTACCTCTTAAAGAAACTCAAGCTAACCTTCACTTGGTTGCAAATACTTTCAATAATGATAAATGTAAAGAGCCTAAGCCTTTATGTGCTACAATGCTTACTTCAGCTAGTCCTTCACCATCTCTGCAATAGTCTTCCATACCATTCCAACATGCTTGCTTATCTTTAGAAGTGGCTCCATGTCAAGATGACTCTAAAAATTATGAAGAAAACAACATAAAGAAAGATCAAGATCAAGAACCCTCCATGTCATCCACTCCTTTTCACGATGTCTCTTATCCACCTCAGGGTTCTTTTGATCTTACACACCCTTTTTCATGCATTCCACCATGTTTTAAGTCTTCTCCTAAGCAAGATCAAGCTACTACTTACACTATTGAGCTTATTGACAATCAAAATGACCTTACTACACTTGCGCTTTCCAAAGATGATACTTCCATTAAGGTTGGTAAAAATGGTGTTGTTACTTCCAAAGTTAAGCCTATTGAAAATCAAGAGAAAAATTATGTGCTTATGCTATCCAAAGATCCTTGTCAAGATCAAAGTCTTCCATCTTCTTGTTCTACCACTCCATGTTCACTTCCACTTTCTACTCTTCCTAAGTCTTTGCAAGCTTTGAAAAATACAATCAAAGAAGGTGCTCATATTCAGGATGTCCATGATTCTATTAAAAATTTTAATGCTCACTCTAAAGATGTTGATATCCTTGGTTGCCATATAGATGCTGATGAACTTGTTGATTATCCTTTTGTGTCTTCCACTTCCATCCTTGGACCTCTTCTACCACTACTAAAAGCTTCACGTCTACCTTCCATCTTGGGTCTTTATGTCCCTTCACTTTCCCCTCCTAACTCTCTTAATTCACCATCCATATTGGGTCCTTATGTCCCTCCATCTCCCATCTTTCCTCAAGATCAACATAGATGCATACCCTTGAATCCTTTTTATCCACCCACCCATCTAAACCAGTCATATCCTCCTTCTTCCACAAGTCCCAAGTCTTTTGGAAGTAACTTGAATACAAGAGAAAGAAGCAATACAAGAATCCATCAGAAAAAGATCACCATGTCTCCTTTAATAGACATGGAAATATAAAGTCAAAAGAGATATCTAAGAAAAAAACTACAAGACAAGTATGGGTTGCAAAATCCATCATTAAAGATATTCTCTCTAGATCATCAAAAGGAAATAAAAAACCTATGGCTATATGGATTCCAAAATCTCTCTTGAAAGAGTCTGGTGTTGAGCAAAAATTTAAGTTGACATTCAAGCTTCCAAAGGCTTCCACTTCATCTCCTTCCAAAAATATTATTTCATTCCATGTGCCTAAACCTCAACCTCTGCTATCCATTCACCATATTCCTTCACGTATTCCTTCATTCATGTTTCCTCCACCCTCTTGCCACCCTTCAAGGTGTGTGTTTACATTGATCTTGCCTTCCTTTCCATCTACCCTTTCACAATCCTTCCATGCATTATCCTTCTACCTTCTATCATTTTTCCTCATTTGCCTATTCTTCCTATCTTCCAACCTCACTCACTTTACATAAAACTTTATCCTCCATTTTCTCTTCCATCTTCCTTTCCCTATCAACATCTTTGAGCATATCATTTTGAATCCTTAGCATATCATGGTTTATTCTTTCAAGGAGCACTATCTAAAAGCTTGCCTTCTTCTAAAAAAAAGATATGAAAAAAAAAAAAAAAATGTGCCTTGGTGAAAACCTGGAAATAGGCACCTTGGTAGCAAAAGTAAAAAGAAATAAATTCATCCTATGGTGAAAACTATTCCCTTGTGGCACCTTGGATAAGTACCATGATGAAAACCTAGCAATCAGGCGTCGTGCGTAGTTCTTCTACATATTTCATCCATTCCATCTTCTCTCTTTGATCTTGACAATGTTGATCTATACACGAACATTTGGCTATTTTGTGAGTTGTCTTATGATGATCTTGCTTTCATTCCTTCCATGTTTAGCCTTCATATCCATCTTCCTCCATTCATTTTCACCTATCTCTATCTTTTTGCCCTTTGGTCTTGATCTAATAAAATAAAATAAAAAAAGAGTAAAACACAATGCTATGAAGCCTCTTGACATGTTTACTCCTTTGGACTACATCCTGTCCTTCTTTGGCATTATGCTTTTGTGACTTATCCTATGTTGGCCTTTCATTGCTTGTCCAAAAGTGCTTTTACATGATAATTTTTCCCTAGCTTGGGTATTCTTGAGGAGTTTTCCCTTGAGGATTTATTCCCTTCATTATCCTTTATTTTCTTATCTTCCATCTCTTCCACTAGCTTGCCAATCCCTCTTGTTCTCCACCTTGCTATACATTGGGACTGCACGATATGATCTTACTTGAGAGTTTGCAATGGAAAAAGATGCTATCAAGTATACCAAGTATCAGAATTAGTATCAGAACCAGTATCAAAACAATTATCAAAATTAGTATCAGAATCAATATCAGAACCAGTATCAGAACAAGTAACAAAATGCCTACTGGGGCTAAACCTTTCACTTTAGTTTATGGGTCTGAAGCGGGTACTTCCTATTGAGGTCAAAATTTCATCACTAAGAATCAGAATGCATGGTCTAGTAACTAATGATGACTACAGAGTGTCTAGGTTACAAGAACTGGAACTATTAGATGAGTGCAGATAAGTAGTGTATGATCATCTCAGAGTATATTAGAAGAGAATGTCTAGAGGCTACAACAAAAAAGTCAGACACTAAGAATTTCAAGTTGGCGATCTAGTCTTGAGAGAAAATCCTAAAAATCAATCACATCGAGAACGCAAGGGGAAGTTCAAACCCAATTGGTTGGGTCCCTTTGTAATTACTGCTACTTTTGGCTCTGGTGCCTATCAACTCTCAACGACTGAAGGAGAATAGCTTTGAGAACCAATCAATGTTCTCCATCTAAAGAAATTCTATGCCTAAGGCATTCAGTCTATGGTAAATGTCCTGAAAAAAATCTTTAAAATTGGAAAATGTCCTGAAAAAAATGAACATCTTGGTGAAAACCTAGCAATAGGCACCTTGATGATTCACAAAAAAATTTAAAAAATATCAAAAATTTAAAAAAAAATCAGAAAATATAAAAAATTTAAAAAAATTGAAAAAATGAAAAATACAAAAAAAAAATGAAAAAAAAAAAAAGTGCCTTGGTGAAAACCTAGAAACAAGTGCCTTGGTAGCAAAAATAGAATCTCTACCAAGATGGTGAAAACCTAGCAAACGGATGCCACTTGTTCAAAATGTTCCATCTATCAGTGCAATCTTGGTCTTTCCCAGCTTTCAGTCTTGCTTTAGTTTGTACATATCTCTCAGTTTGTTTTTGCATTTCCAATTTTTAATAAGTCGGTCTGTACACCAATCTGCTCAAGTGTTTGTATCCTATCAATGTTCAAACTTGGAGGCAATCAATGTCATATCCTATGGTCTCCCATGTATCTGAGACATGTCATATCCAGTCAGAGTCCTTTTGAAGCTTCACGTGAGTTAGTCAGTCAGTCTTGTCTCCAGAAAGGATTTTGCATCTACAACAACGCAATCAAACATCAAACTAAAAATAATCTATGCTTTTTTACATCCTTTTATCTCCTTGTATGCTTACTGATTCACATTGAGATTTTTGCATATTGTCCCTTGGAGCTCTTTGATGATGTCCTCTATAGGATTTAGAGAGTGATGACTAGGGGCATAATCTTTTCTTTGTCTTCTGCTTATATGTGAAAATCTAACGTCTTTGGAAATTTTGGATTGAAATGGTGTCCGACTGTAAGAGCCTCTATCTCGAATTGGATGGCCATGCATACCTCGACCATTGATACCCAGAAAATTCAAGGAAGTTTGATCTAACTATTGTCTTTTTGAGTAAGTTCTTTCTCCTACTGTGAAACACAATCTTACCTAAGGATGTGAACAATAAAGGGTCACTATGAGTAATTCACATTGGATTTAGAATTATCTCTTAGCTGTTTGATGTGTTTGTCATGCAAGGCATATTTAGGTCATCATGATGTTTATGTTTTGATGCTTATACAAAATTGCTATATCAAAATGGACATGATATTTAGGTCCTCCTGGCGTTTATGCTTTGGTGCTTATATCTAATTCGACATTCCAAAAACAAAATCAATATTCATATGTCCATGGTTGTTTGACCAGTGGGTGTTGTATTGGTTCTTGAGCGCATACAAATCGATATTCATATGTCTATGGTTTTTTAGCTAGTGGGCATTGTATTGATTTATCCAGTTACCTAAAAGTTCAATGATGATAACAAATTGACATATGATCAGTGACTAGGTCCTAGGTCTTAGGTTGCATTTCATATTGCATGCTTCTTTGCATTTTTCATCTTTGCATGATCTCACAATGACTAAATGAACTTCAAAGCTTAAACAATTCTTCATATCAATTCTTCAAATCTAACAAGAGCTGAATCTCACACAAAGGTTCCTCTAATGAAGCAGCAAGTAGAATCCTTTTTCAAGATCAAAATTCAAATCTGAGATCATTCATATTATTAACTACTTGCATAATCGACCTTCAATCATCACAGAAATCCAGTATTCAACTTAACTGATTATCTAAATATCAAACTATCAAAATTTCAACTTGGTCAACTCATGGTCAAACCTAGTCAAACTTGGTCTTTTGGGACCTTCTAACGATGCAGAATGTGTTCTTGAACATGTTTAACCACTTCTCAAATCAATTAGCATGCTTCTAAACTCTCAACGCTGACTTTTCTTGTCAGATTTCAATTTTAATCCTGAAGGGGGCATGGTATGGCATATCATTCAAATTTTTTAATCAAATTTGAAATCATATCTTTATGGAAATCAATATCTTTCATCAGTAAACAAGATAACAATCACATCTAGTTACTGATTCATCAAAAAAGTCCTCATCGCTCGGGGAAAATCTATCATCACTTGGGGCATATCAGATTCATCAAGATCCATATCAATCTGGTATTCTCGTAATCTTGTAAACTGTATCAGTTTTTGCAACCATTAGATCATAGTGTTCTTTCCTTGGTTCTTCGGCAACTGAAGGGTTTGGATGTGATACCTGCTAGTTCTGCTAAGACAATCGAGTCTAGAACAGGTCACTCACTTCTTTGCAATCCTAAGGTTTGGAATCAGATGTTTTGACACTTTTTCGCAATCATAGGTTCATTTGTTGTTATAGTGAACATTATCTTTGGTCATTCAGGACCTATTATCTCCATATCAAATCAATATCAATCAGCTTTTGTCTCATATCAATTATCAATTTTGAATCAGTTTCATATCTCTATCAAACACAGACTGTCTTTGAAACACTGCGCTTCACACAGTAATTCAAAGAGGGGCAAAATATAATACTCCAAAAATGGGCTATAAGTTCATTAATCTCCTACATCTTCAATTCGAACAAAATCGACATCAAAGTCCTAACCTAAGGCACATCTAAACATCATCGAATCATAATTGATTATCTTAAATTCTGCATCGGGGAATATTCCTAGTAATATTCCTAATCATCATAATTATCTTTAATTTTATAATTATTTGGCAATAAATCACATTTATCCTAAAATTTGATTAATTGAATATTTTCATATTTAATTAATTAGATTTAATATCTTGCCACTTAATTGTTTAATTAAATTTAATTCTATCTATTATTAATTGTATTATTTAATTTTGACGATAAATCAAAATTCCTATCTTTAATTGATTAAATTCTTATTTAATTAATTAAAGCATGTTGTCATTATTTAATAATATAATTTTTAATAAAAGTTTGATAAAATAGTTAATTAACCCATAAATTAATTATTTTATTTCAAAAATCAATTAAGTTGAGCATAAATCACTTTATTTATTTATTAAATCATAATTATCCATGTGCATATTCAAGGACCAGTTAAACTCAAAATTGGAAAATTAATGCAAGTTGTTAGCTTTTTGAAACTCAACATCTTTTTGAGTTTTAAAATTGATCTAAACTTCTAATTCGAGTTGAACTGTGCTTTTGCATGATTTTTGTGACTTAATTATCTTTATTTAAAAATAACTCAAAAATCAACCTGAGTTATTTGAGTGATTTATGGCTTTTTCTCATGCACCTCCAAAGCCCTGGATTTTTATAAAAACAAGGCTTTAGCTCTTCATAATTCATCTCATAATTTTGCAAGCTTACTTTGCCAAAGTCATCTACGAATTGCACAACTATTTTGGAGAATTAGAATTGGGAGAATCAAAGCTTCTTGCGAATTGACACCTTTGTGAGATCAATTTCAAATTCATAGCTTTCATATTATTGTTAGAATTTTCATTCTCATATCATATCATTTCTAGATTAGCATCATAGATCAATTTCCATATTGGCATAGATTCATATCAAGTTTTTATCATTATTATTGCATAGAAAATACCAAAGAAAAATAGATTAATTGCATTCAATTTCATATCCATCTTTTGCATTCAAATCCTTCATTTAGGTGTCGTCTAGGTCACTGATCTCGATAACAATCTGAGAACATTAATCTCGCACCTACTAGAAGGCAGTAAATCGCTTGGTTAGATAGCTTTCAATTTTGTACGATTTTGATTATAGCTAACCTCTAATGTTTTACTGAAGTGTTGTGTTTACAGATTAGTTACAAAATTCACACACATAATCAGTAGCTGTAATAATAAACTTATGCCCCCTGGAAGATGAAGGATGTATCTGACCAACCAAGTCAAAGGCCTGTTGCTGAAATGGCCAGAAACTAATGAGAGGGCTAAGTTCATGAGCGGGAGCATGAATCAAGTTTCCATGAAATTGGAATTGCTTGCAAGTCTTGGCATATTGAATAGCTTCTTTTTCCATAGCTGGCCAGTAATATCTAGCTCTACTAAGTTTTTGGGCTAACGTCAGACCACTAGAATGAGACCCACAAATACCTTCGTGTACCTCAATCAATGCATGTTTGGACTCATCAGGTTTTAAGAACCTAAGAAGAGTACCATCTAAACCTCATCTGTACAAGTCATTTGCTATGACAACATACTGTGAAGCAGTATGAATGAGATGACATTTCTCATTCTAGTTATAGGTATCAGGAATGATCTGGTCACAAAGATAGGAAAAGATATGGTGGTAGCAGGATGAATCATGTCCAATGACTGAATAGGTCATCCTAGATTCAGGATTATCATAAGCAGGGTAGTGTAATGTCTCCACCAGGAACTTGTGTCTAAAATCATTTTCTGACATTTGTAACATTGAGGCTAGAGTGGCCATAGCATTAGCTGCTTTATTGTCTATCCTTGGAACCTACTGGAAAGAAATATGTGCAAAGTATTGCTTGAGATCATCTACCATTCTTTTGTAAGGTATTAGCTTGTCATCTTTTTTTTGGTAGACATCATTGACTTGATTGATAATTGACTGAGAATCCCCAAAGACTTTGAGCTCATCAACATGCCACTCAAGGGCAATCTTCATTCCATTGATAAGAGCTTGATATTCAGCTATGTTGTTTGTGCAAGGAAACAACATTTTATATGCCTTTGGCAATGAGTATCTTTGAGGTGTAACAAACAGAATGCCCGTACCAGACCCTTGTTGAGTGAAAGATCCATCAAAGAACATGCTCCAAGATTCATGTGTGAGAAGCATGATGGATTTATCTAGAAACTCAATACTCAAAGGTTGGTGATCTTTCAAAGGAGCCTCCACTAGCTGATCAAAAATTGCCTGTCCTTTAATGGCTTTTCTTTCCACATATTCAATGTCAAGTTCACTAAGGATCATTACCCATTTCGCTAATCTACCCATGAGGGTAGGATTGCTCAACAAGTACTTCAATGGATCAATTTTTGTAATAAGCCTGGTGGTATGAGCTAGCATATAATGTCATAATTTCTGAGAAGTAAATACCACTGCTAAACAAGCCTTCTCAATGATAGAGTAATTCATTTCATAGTTAACCAACATTCTGCTGATGTAGTATATCGCTCTTTCTTTGCTATTTTGATCTTCTTGAGCTAAGAGAGCACCCAAAGATGTATTAGTTGCTGATATGTATAGGATAAGTGGCTTCCCATGGATAGGAGGCATCAAAATTGGTGGATTAGAAAGATACTATTTTATTTGAGTAAGTCCTTTTTCGCATTCCTCATTCCATTCATAAGTCACAATTTTATGCAAAGTTTTAGTAAAAGGTTGTGACTTGTCAGCCAGTTGTGAAATAAAATGCCTGATAGATTGTAGCCTTCCTTGTAATCTTCTCATTTGACTGATATTCTTGGGTGGAGGCATGTCCATAATAGCTTGTACCTTTTCAGGATCTACTTCTATGCCTTTAGCTAAAATAATATAGCCCAAGATTTTTCCAGAAGTAACACCAAAAGCACATTTCTTTAGATTAAGCCTAAGACTGAATTGTTCCATACGGTCAAGAATGGAACCCAAGTCCGTGAGGTGAGTTCTTCACTGCATGATTTTGGCTAAAGTATCATCTACATAATCTTCCATTGTTTTAAGCATCATATCATGGAAGATAGTAGTAACAGCCCTCTGGTATGTTGCTCCAGCATTTTTAAGCCCAAAAGGCATGACATTCTAGAAAAAGGTGCCCCAAGCACATGTAAAAGTGGTCTTTTCTTGATCCTCTGGCACAATTTTGATTTGATTATAGGCATAAAATCCATCCATTAATGAATACATCTCATTACCTACTGTCATGTCAACTATCATATCAATATTAGGTAGTGGGAAGTCATCTTTCGGACATGCCTTATTGAGATCTCTGAAATCTGTACACACCTGAATGGATTTGTCATGTTTAGTGACTGGAACAATGTTTGAAATCCATTCTACATAATCAATAGTTCTTATGAAGCCAGCCTTAAGGATTTTTTCAAGTTCTGCTTTGACCAAAAGTGCTACATGAGGATGCATTTTTCGCAGCTTCTATTTAATAGGTTTGATACCTGGTGCAATGGACAAATGATGCATGATTAGATTGGGGTCTAATCTAGGCATTTCAGAGTAGGTCCATGCAAAATTTATTTTCTTTCTCTAGAAGAATCTTGTGAACTCTTCTTTTTCCTCAGTAGACAATGATTGTGCTAGGTGAATGATCTGTGGAGTAGTTTCTGTACCCAAATTGACCGGCTATGTTGGCTCAATCAATACTGATGACCTCTCTTGAAAGTGGCTCAAAAGAGAATCAAGTATCTCATCCTTGGGTGCCTCAGAGAGGTTTTCACCCATAGATACATCTTTTATTTTTACTATTTTTGGCTCTTATACTACCACAAAGTGGTTTTCACCATCAGAGCATCTCTTTTTTCTTCTTTTAATTTTTTGACTGAGATACTTGATATCCACCTCTGTCATGCTGACACTGCTTTCACTGGTGGAGGACATCATAGGTTCAATTGCATGGAGGTAATAGGCTAGATCATAATTATTCTGGAACATTAGGACTTCATTGGATTCAAGAGGGGAGTTCCAGTTTATCAGATTAGGATGATGGAGTAAAAGGGAAGTAGTGACTGGTTCAACTGCATTCACGGTATAACCCTCAAAAGCACTAACAAGAAAGTCAAGGCCTAAATCAATCTCACCTAAAGGAGCATTTGAATCCCTATAAGACCTTATGCTAGAGGTAGAGGACATGTTAATATTAGTGGCATCTAATTCATGCGGCCTAGCGCTAGACCCTTCACCTACTTTGAGGAGTCTTTCATACATGTGAAGAGTATCTATGTCTACATCATAAGTGGCATCAGACAAAGAGTCAAACTCATATTCATGTGAGTCCATACTTGATGTAGGGATTTCATTAGCAGCATCATTAGTCTCATTATTATCCCTTGTGGCATTGATAGCTTGCTGAAGTTGTTCTTGTTCATGGTACTTTTGAAAATATGGTGGCCTATATCATTCACCTTTGAAATTGGGATCATCATTTAGTGCTACTTTCCATTCCTCATATGTAACTTGATGCACTGAAGATGTTTTATCATAATCAGCTTCAGAACAAGTATCAGTATCAGACTCTACCATATGAATAGGTATGATAGGCTCATCAAGTTCAAAAAGGAGTGCCACAATATCCAGAGGGATAGGAAATGGAAATGTATTCTCATTAGAGTTGTTCTCTAGATTCACTTCTGGAGTGGTATCTTCAATTTCTTGTTCAGGTTTAGGTTCAGGCTTAGGATCAGGCTCAGGAGCCAACATAAATTTCTTGGTCCCCAAATGAAAGGGAGTCTTCTTAAAGCCTAAGCCACTAGTATCTTTTGTGTGGCGGCCTGTAGCTTTGATAGGTTTTAGCAAGCCATTATCATTTTTTCCTATGGGACCACTCCCCTTATAACTAAAGCACTTCATGATCTTGAAAGCTTCACTATATGGTTCTTGCTCTAAATCTGGAGTGGTTATTTTAGCTATCTCTTTTCCTTTGTAGATCCAAGCTCTGATAGCTCTTTCTTTGTCCTCATCTTCTAAAGGTATAGAGGCTCTCACAAAGGTGCCACCATAAATTGTTTGAGGAGGAGTATTAGGAACTTTGTTATCTTCAAAAGGTCTCCCATAAGAATGTAGAGACAAAGGTAGAGCAGCAAGAGATAGCACAGGTTCCATTTGGTATTCTCCCATGCCCGTATCTCAAAGTCTCAAAGTTTGTTCCATCTCTTTTAGCTTAGCCTCATAGAACTTAGTGGATTCCCTATTTGCTAGAACAAGACTATCTGTAGTTTTCATAAGAGTATTGCAAGAGAAGTTGGTGTTTGCAGGTACAATGACTTCTACCACATGAAATGGGAACTTAATGCATTGATGGTATGTGGATGGAATAGCCTACATCTCATGAATCCAAGGCCTACCCAACAAGATGTTGTAGGTGAGAGGAATATCAAGCACTTGGAAAGTAACATCTCTCTCAATAGGACCTACATGGATAGGTAGCATGACTAAGCCTTGGGACTTGCATTCTTCCTCATCATAAGCTTTTATGGTAATCTTTTTGTGAGGATCTATGTAGTTCTCATCATATCCTAGCTGAGTGAGTAGTTTAGCGGAACAAATATTAAGGCTAGCACCATTATCTATGAGCACATGGTGGACACACTTAGGACCTATCATGACCTCTATATGCAGTGGAGTGTTATGTGGGTGACTCAAAGAATTGTCATCTTCTTCAGAAAAAGATAGGTAATGAGGTGAAGTCAAATGACCCACCATAGATTGGAACCGGTCAAGATCAAGATCCTTGGGAACATTAGCTTTAGCAAGAGCCTTATCCAAAATCTTCCTATGAGTAGGCGAGATCTTCAGCAACTCAAAAATGGTAATCTAAGTGTTAGTTCACTGAAGTTGGTCTAAAATACTATAACTAGCCGAGCCAGCTATAGGAATAGTTTTTGTATTCTTGTTGGTAGGGCCAACGGTAGTTTTATATATGCTTTGCTTCGGAGTGGATGTAGGAATATCAAGTCTCTTATCTATTATTTTCTTAGGAGTGGATGTAGAGGTATCAGGGCCTTTCAACATAACTCTTCCTTGTGATCGAGTGACAACATTAGCACAACCTTGGGATTTTTCAAATTTAGATGAATGGGATGTATAACTATGAAAAACAAAGGTGTCTTAGATTTTGGAGCATCATCACTTCCCTTAGAAGTGATCATATCACAATATTCCATCTTGACAGGTTCGATCATACCAATGACATTGTCATTATTAGTGTAGGTGTAATTGACTTTAGCATTAGTATTCTTAGTGTTTGAAGACTCTCCCTTCTCATGAGGAGGAAAAGGATCCTTGAAAGATTGGTGGTTTGAATTCTTATTATAGTTCTCCATAATGATGTCACCATTGTCAATGAGATCTTTCACTTTATGCCTTAGTTGGAGACAAGTAGAAGTTTTATGACCAATATTCTAATGATAGTCACAATAATCATTATCATTCCACCAGTAAGGTCATGGTTGTGGGTCATAAGTATGCTTTTCCAAGGGAGTAAGAACTTGGTTTTGTATAAGAGTCTTATAGACCACATCAAGAGGTTCTCCCAAAGGGGTGAAATCATGCTTGGGTCATTTGGACCAAGTTTTGTTCTTAGAAAACTTTGAAGGTTTCTGATTATCAGTTGTGGTCTTTTCGACAGCCTTAGCTACTTGTATACTAGAAGTAAGATTAAAAACAAGCTTTGAAGGCTTTGCAATAACATTATCCACCACTCCATCATTTACCAAATCTTGGTTCTTATTGACAGTCTTTCCTTTTATCATTGTTTGTGGAGAATCCTTGTTTATTGTCCTTATTCAAAGTTAACTCTCCCTTCTTGATCATGAAGGTCTCTATTCACAATGCTTGTCTGATCATGCTATCAAAAGTAAGAGGACCTTGCAACTGCACTTGGTATCCAAAATCAGGGACAAGATTATCCAAGAAAATGTCGAGTCTCTCAGACTCTAGTAATTTATGAGGACACTTCATGCATAACTGTCTCCACCTTTGGAGAAAGGTTAGGAAAGGTTCTCCTTGTCACTGTTTCAAGTTGCAAAGATCCTAGATGTTGATCGGATGTTGAATGTTATGTGAGTAGTGTTGGAGAAAAACATTTTCCATTTCATCAAAAGTTTTAATACCAATAGGCAATCTAGAGAACCATTCCATAGCAAGTCCGCCCAAACTTTGAGGAAACAAATGCATAAGATATGTCTAATCGTGCATGAATTCCATAGACAATGTACCAAACTCCCTTAAGTGATCTTGGGGATCAGTTGTACCCAATTATTTGTCATATTTGGGGAGTTCTACACCTCTAGAAAAAGGTGGCATATGAATGCTCCTGTCAAAAGGAAAAGGACAAATACTTTCCATTGTAAATTGTTGAGGGGGTTGACCTCTATTCTTCCAAGTTGACTAATCTAATCTTGCATTTCCTGAACCATTTTCTGCAACTTTGTGGTCTTAGTTTCTACTTCCTTAGATACAAGTGTTTCAACGTGATAGTATTGGGGTAATTTGGCCCCTTGTTTAGCTAGCTCAAGGAAGTACTTTTCTTTTGTCCTGTAAAAGAAGGACCTCCATCATCCTAATGAGACCTTTGTTAGCTTTGGTAGCATCTATATCTTGTTGAGTTATCACTTTAGGTTCAGTCCCAAGGATCTCATAAATACTCTAACCTTGATCTTGTTGCTGATCATCTTGGTTTTGATCAAATGGAGGAGGATGATAGAAGTAGGCGATTTGTTGACCGCCTTGAGGTTCACTTCGAGATTCATCATCATTGTGGGACTAATTTTGATGAGATTGATTTTGGTCATGAGAAGATTGACCATGGTGTTAGCTATTCTGAGATTGATTTTGAGTTTGGCCATATAGGCCTGATTGAAAGTCAAACAGGTTCTCGGTCCCCATCTTGGCAAGATGAGCCTATGCAGCAATCGCAGCTTCAATAAAGTGATGTGAATGATGTCAAAAAGGTGTAGCTAAGGTAACCTTTGGTGTGTGAATAGGACTAATAGGATCAGCAGTTTCACATGAGTCACTATCATCAGCAAGATCAACAATTTTAATAGTAGGATCTATCCGAGGAAATGATCTCCCAAAGCCACCGAATAATGAATTATTTTGAAAGTAGGAGTTGTATTATTTTTGGAGTGAAAAACCAAATTGCAATTCAAACAAAGGATTAAAGCACTCTTGGAACCTCAGAGGTGATGGTTGAGATGGACTAATTTTCAAAGTGCTCAATGAAGAGCTTGAGTATTTCTCACAAAGTTCAAATTTTGCAACGGATTTGGAATGACCTATGTCCTGATTATGAGGTTTACTTTGATCTTGATCAGTATTTTGAATAGGATAAGTCTTTCCACTTCTAGTCATGATAGTCATAGACAAAGATGAAATGAGAGAGGATTCGGGACAAAGCTAGACTCAGTCTCTAAGAACAACACAAAAGAGATAAAGGCTAGGATAGCCAAGATACGAGATGGACCTGGTATGAATCATCAAAAGAGGTGGCTAGAACAGCCAAGATAAGGCTATTGCAACACAAGATACAAAAGGCATAAAGAGATAAGGTAAACCAATGAGAGACAACATGAGTCAAAGAGAAGATCAATTGATTCCTAACTCAAAACAACTAGTTTCTGATAGAAAATGATAGGAAAGCAGAACAATAGACCTCAAACAAAAAGCAGATCAGATAGAAAGTCAAATAGTCAATGGAAAATAGGTCTCTATTTTTGCAAACTGGGCTACAGTCTTGTGTGAGAAAGTACCAGGCCACGCTAGAAAGTACCAGGTTACGCGAGGAAGTACTAGGCCATGCAAGAGAAAACCAGTCTTCATGTGAGAAAATAAGGTCTCACTCAAGAAAGTGCTCTAAAGTGTGAAACCTCACTCGAGAAAGGTACAAAATTTTATAATTGGGCACATTTTTTGAGATAAAAGTTGAATTTTGAAGTATAGTCTGAACTAATGTCTGATAGAAAGTCTAGTTTCCTAACAAGTTTAAAGAACATTTTAATCAACAAGCTCATTTTAGGATTTCAAGCATTTGTTTAAAGACACAAAGGTTCAAATCAAGCAGTTGTGAAATAGGAAGTAGTCATTAATAGACCTATCAAGGACAAAGCAACTTGATAGCATCAAGGGAGTCTTTGTTTGATAATGAATTGGACAATTTTTAAGACTCGATAACAAACACATAGCTTAGTCCTACAAAGAAAATGGTGAGAAACCAAAACCTTTGCCCCATTCCTTGAATGCATACGTGTACCTCACACAACCATGTCACCCCCTAGAGGGCACCCATGTTTTTGGTTTTTCCAAGGACTCAATAGTGTACATTCAAAGGTTACCCTTGTAGCATGGGCTAGTGTCATGAACACCTCCAAACATCTAGGTTTATGCCTATGATGGGAATCTATGGGAGAGATTCTTCCCCCTCCCTGCATAAAGATTATGACTCCTTTCAGAGGTGAACTAGGTAGGCCACTAGCTACGAAAAGTTCTTAGTAGGATTTTGTTCATGCTAACCTTTGGTGCCCTTGATATAGGGTTGAGGCCTCCCAGCCACACCAACACCCAAAAGTCATACACCCCCACAAGCAGGGCTAGGAGTGGTGCCGCTTAGTATAATAGATGGAGCCTTCTCAAGATGATAGTTAAAGTCTTGAGAAGGAAGCTAACATGGTTTTGGAGTCTTTAGACTCAACAAAATGTTCTTTATTAGAGTGAGGTGAAATCACCGGTGATAGGTGCATACTCACTTGGGTCATTCCCAGAGGTTCAATACTAGCAGGCCCTCTAAAGGTGACACTAGACTTGGTTTAGATTCAAGGGTCAGATTTTCTATTTCTCCCAAAGGGAGAAGAGCATACTTCTCTATCCTATTTCCTCACCCAAACACATCAAGAAGATTCATCACCGAGTTAGCTTCACTCCACCACAACTACAAGCTTTTGGGTTTCTATTTCTCTCAAAGAGAGAAGAGCATAATCCCCTGGCTAATAGAAGCATAAAGATTCACTACCTTTCTCCACTTCCCCAAGAATTTTTCATATTAGTAAGATCATTAGGATTTTGGGTTCATTCATGGTCATCACCTCCATGTAATGAAGAGCCAAATTCCCTACTCACTATCAAAATCCTCAAGAAATTTTAACAGAGCCCTATTTAGACTATGTGAATAAAAGTAGGAAACAAACACAACATTTTTAGTAATCTTCGACTATCAGCCTACAATCAAACCATTAGCATGTTTTAGTTCTTGGTCAAACATCCTACAAAAAACTATTATGCTATGAAAATGATAGAAAATACTAAGCAACAGCAAATAGAAAACTGTTAGAAATCTAAAAGAGAAAGATAGAAAGCAGGAAAATTTAGACCACTGTCCTGGAATCTCATGCGAGGAAGTACTCCTTGGTGTGTGAGGAAACATAGGCTATGCATGAGGAAACATAGGCTGGCTTGTGAGTTCGCACACTCTCACATGAGGAAGTGCTACAGAGAGCAAAATCTCATGCGGGATGCTCTAGATTCCCATGTGAAGATCCATACACAGGCAGTACAGACGCATGGCAGAGCATGAATTTTTATCAGAAAAAGATGAGAATGAGGCCAGAAATCAGATTTTCTGCCCCACAGTGGGCGCCAAAATGTGAGTGTCTGAATGTGGACCTCTAAATTAGGCACAAACACAACATAGTCATTGCTCAATCATGAGATGGCGAGTATGAACATGAATTGTCCATCTCAAAAAATTGATTGAATCAACCTATTGCCTCCTATATGGATGGGGTTTATAATTACTCTCCAAATGAGAGCCAACAACCATAGACCAATCCCACAATGGAGGATTTTCAAAACTATGATGATATGCAAAACTGAAATTAAACTAAGATGAATGCCATTAATCTAGAAATGCTTTTGAAATAAATATGAAATGTAGATTTATTTTAGAGAACTTGAAATAAAGATGATGTTATTCTAAGAACAAATAAGAAAATTTAATCTAATATGATATGCAATTATACTAAAATGAGATATGAGCTTAATTATGTAATGAAAAATCTTTTTGAAGTAAAATGAGACTAAAAATTGCTATAGTAAGGATGCTCTCACAAATTGCCTTTTTTGAATGAGAAAAAGAGGTCCATTAAATAGAAAAGTCCGAGAAGAGAATGAAGGGGTTCTTGATTTGAAACTCCTGACCCTTCATTTCCATTTGAGACAAAAATACAAGATTACTTAATAAAAAGAATGGAAAATGCCACATAGGTGGCCTTTCGAATATCTTAAATTATTAATTCAAAAAGGTGTGTCCATTCGAATATCAAGCAATTATTAATTCCTTTTTATGGGTAATTAGCCAAATGGGGTGGGTTTAATTTAATTCTAAGCACTTAAGACTTTAGGATTAAATTTAATTATCATAGGGGTAATTTAGCTAATTAAAGTCAAGGGCTTTAGGAATTAATTTTGATATTTGATTAGTGTAATTTATGGTCTTTGCAATTGACATCAAGTCAAATTAAGTCAGGTAGGAGAGAGAAAATCGCCTAGGAAACTAGGACTTTGAAGGTGTAAAATTATTGAAAATGCACCGAAATTGATTGAATTTAATAGGTGCCAATTTTGGGGTATTACACTACCTAGCATGCATTCTCACATTTTATTCTATCATTAATCATCAGTGAACCTTCACCTCTCAGCATACAAGGTGCATCATTTCCCATTCTAACAGATCCACCATCATATTCATCAATTAGATCAAATTTCTCTATATCACCAATCATATGATGTGTATAGCCACTATCTATGATCCATGTATCATTTCTGCTTACTTTAGAGATCAATGTTGTTTCTTCATGTTTCTCTTCTTCCTCTAAATCATCCTTCATAGCAACAAATACTACTTCTACATCATCATCAGTGTCAGATTCAGATTCAAATTCTTCGGCTATGTAACATACCTTTTTCCCTTTGTCATAGCTATCTCGGTTGTCTCTATTGTTGTGTCGATAGCCTATGTTGACTCTTCTCCCATAGCTTCCTTTGGATTGGTCTTTGGATCTATCATCATCTTTCTTATTTAGACATCTAGTAGCAATCTGGACAACTTCTTTACAACTAAAACATGCTAGAGGTAACTTGCCTCTATACCTTCCCTTACCTTTGGGAAATCTTCTGGCCATAAGAGCTTCAAGCTCATCAAGTTCATCATCGGTATTACTGTTACTATCATTATTCTTATCATTCTTGCTACTAGACTTACCAATCTTTAAAGAGGACATGAAAGTAGATTCAATAGAAGGTACAACACTGTTGTCAAATTTATTCAATTCAAAGGTTGTAAGCTTACCGATCAGAGTGTCAAGGGTGAGGTTGGATGTAGCCCTTATTTCATGAATTGCAGAGATCCTGATTGCATAAACTGGCAGAAAAGTTTTGAGAATCTTGCTTATTACTATTTCATTGTCAATAACTCCACTGGATGCTCTAATAGCATGTACTACTTCTTTTAGTCTCTTTGTGTATTGCACAATGTTCTCACCTTCTTTCATTTTCATATCATCAAATTGACCTCTTAGGCTTTCTGCTCTGGCTCTCTTAACATTCACATCTCCACTATATATTAGAGTTAGCTTGTCCCACATCTTCTTAGTTGTATCATAGTCCTTGATATCTTCAAATTCAGCATTAGTACAGGCAGCAACAAGTTCCATAATAGTAATATTGTGTTCATGCCTATCCTTCAATTGATCAAGAGTTAAGGGACCAGTGGGTGGTTCAATGTAGCCATTCTCCATCAGTTCTAGTGTAGAATTCCCAATTCCAGATATGTGCAACTTCATCCGACTTTGCCATACTATGAAGTTATCTTTCTTTAGCTTTGGTACTTCCCTCTTATACATCTTCAGACCTTTTTGCTCAAGTCCTTAAAACTCTATTCTAAGAAACCAAAGCTCTGATACCAATTGTTAGAATAACTGAGAGGGGGGTGAATCAGTTATCAGTGTCCCATAATTCAAAACGTATAATCTAAAACAATTCTACTGCTTCTACTACTTGGTAAACATAAAATACTTTCACTAACTATGTTTTTACTGATTGTTAGTCTAAAATTTATAATAGTTACCGATTAAATCTAACATGTAATATGCAAAATATGATAATAGAAAAATATCACAATCAACACATAACACAAGAGATTTAACATGGAAACCCTGTGAAGAGAAAAACCACCTGGGACTGGCAACCCAAAATTGTTCACTCTTCTGAAGTGAGGTCGGTGAAGACCCAACCCTATTAAAGGTTACAAACACACTGTTAGATGTGACCTTGTTAAAGGATTTTACACCAGAAGTTATCATCCAACTAGTAGTCACTCTGGGGTTGACAGGATAACAATGTTCACTCTATGAATGAAACATCAAAAGACTTTCATAGTCCACTCAGTTAAGAGATTTGACTATGTACAATGGTTAAATATGTAACGGTAGATGATCTGCCTTAAGACAACTTTAGTTTGTAGTGTACAGATCAATATTCAACTCATTCAAATATTTCTGATCAATATACCACTTCAGATTCAATACTATATCAACTTACTATCCATCGGTAATAACTCTCTATAGCTCGGTAAATGTTCTGCAGCTTGGTTCTTATTAACCAGTATGATCAAAATGCATGAAAACTTCTTCACGTGATAATTCTATAGTATCTTCTTCTTCTGGCTCTTTTTAATAATGAAACCAATGTCTCTTATATAGACAAGTAAATCATTTTCTTTTCCTCCATCAAATTTTGCCGCTTAATCATATTCATAGATTTTGTTGCTTTAAGCTTCCTCAGCTGATGTGTCAGTAACATGTTTCAATCTGCTCCATTATATCCCTTTTGATTTATGGTAGTTGTCCATCTTCATAACAAACCTTATATGTTACCTCGATTTCATACACTTTACAGCTCATCACTTTATCAGCTAAACTGATCATTTAATTCTTTTCTATTTTTCTTGGTTAACAAAGAAATGCGTCAATGAACACAAGCTTGGTTAACACTACACTCAGTATACACTACACTTCATCGGTGTATACTAAAATGCTCTATTTACCGAAAACACTGCTTTGTGTCTTTCAGCTTTATTCTTCATCATAGATGAATGCAACGTAATAAAGTCAATTTCATCAAGTCATAGACTCATCAACAAGTTACTTAGTGTATTCCTTATCCTCATCTGTCATATACATCTTTCTCATGTAGATATTTTTGTTCTTCATCTCTTTCACCTTTCTTCAGATGCATCGATATAGTAACTTACAAGATAAGTATTGTCAAGCTAGTTGAGATCAATGACAACATAATATTGATTTAATCACCTTGCATATCTAATCATCAACTCCTCAGTAATCTTGAATTACAGATTCTTCATTCAGGTTCTAAATCAGTTTTAGTTCATCACTTGAAAGAAAAATCTAAAGCATTTAAGATGTTCAAGTGGTATAAAGCAAAGGTAGAAAAAGAGACTGGTAAAGAACTAAAATGCCTAAGGTCTGACAGAGGAGGTGAATTTATCTCTGATGAATTTACTAATTTCTGTAATGAGCATGGTATTAAAAGATAGGTCTCTGCACCGAGGACACCTGAGCAAAATTAGATTGCTGAAAGAAGGAATAGGTCAATAGTTGACTGTGCAAGAACACTGATGCTACAAAATAATGTTGCTCAAACATACTGGAGGGAAGCTATCAGTATAGCTGTTTATGTTTTGAACTGAGTACAACTGAAGAAGGACACTAACAAGACACCCTATGAGTTGTGGTTTGGACACAAACCTACTGTAAGTTATTTTAGGATTTTTGGAAGAAAATGTTTTATTCCAAAATATGAGAGAAATGGAAAGTTTGACTCAAAAGGTGATGAAGGGATATTTCTAGGATATTCCACTAAAAGAAAAGCATATAAGTGTCTGAATAAAAATACTAATAAAATGATTGAAAGTACTAATGTCCGATTTGATGAGTTTGATGAAAAGAATGCAGAGGAAAGTACCAAGGAATTGGAAGACTATGGTAGATTCACTTACATTGAACACCTAGAGTATCTACCAAAGACGTAGCCTGTGATAACCGGTCAGTAGGAAAACAACATAGAAGAACAGGAAAGAGAAATTGACGAGTAGGATGAACCTACCGAGCAAGAAAATGAACCTGCACAGGATGAACAAGAAAGAAGAAATAGGATACTGGTAGTTTTTTTGGAAGACACCATCTTGAGATACAAATTATTGGAGACAAACAAGCTGGCATGCAAACAAGGAGTAAAGCAAGACAAGGTACATGTCTAGTTTGTGATTATGAACCGAAGAATGTAAAAGTTACATTAGAAAATGATGAATGGGTTAATGCAATGAAAAAGGAAATATAATAGATAGAGAAGAACAAAACCTGGACCTTAGTACCCTGGCCTAAAGATAAGAATGTTATCAGTACTAAGTGGATACTCAGGAACAAGTAGAATGAGAATGGAGAAGTAACAAGAAATAAAGCTAGATTGGTATGCAAAGGATACACACAGGTGGAAGGAATAGATTATGGTGAAACATTTGCACCTGTTGCTAGATTGGAAGGAGTCAGAATGCTACTTGCATATGTTGCACACAATAAATTCAAAGTTTACCAAATGGATGTCAAGTCAGCATTTCTGAATGGAATACTTGACGAAGAAGTCTACATAGAACAACCTGAAGGGTTCATTGATCCAGAAAAGAAAGATATGGTATGTAGATTACATGAAGCTTTATGTTGGGAGTTCCCTTTGATCTTCAACTTGTAGATTTATACTTTGATGGATAACCTATTATAACTTTGACTCTATCACCACTCCAAAGTCTACAAGGAAGAGGGCCAATTAACAAGGATCAAAAGAGATCCTCCTACACTTTGAGCCTCAATGCTCAGGCGAGTGTACCCTTGATTCACTTCTGAAAAGGAATCCAAAATTTTAAATCAATATACTCATTACTACTTGATGTAAGATTTTATCATTTGAATGTGTGTGTGTGTGTGTGATTGATGATAATGATCTGCATCCAGAGAGGAGACCAGTGCCTTATCCCAGGGAAAAGAGTCACTAAATAACATATATCACCTTGAAACCTTAACTCAAATACATATAAACTCAGAGTAAGTGTTTTTCCTATTACTCCCCTCACTCCCAAGCATGATCATCAAATTCCCCTCTAACAATGAACTCACTAAAATCACCCTAAAGGCTTTAATCCTAACTTTGTCAGGAACTCCAAGCTGATCTCACAATACTCTTTTGTTACCATATGCTAATCCACTTTGTGACCTTAACATATATGAATCCACAATCAGAAAAGAAGGCAATCAAAGATTTAAGACAAGAATTCAAGTGTATTCGCATTAATTTTCAGAAATCAATACATTACTAAGCAATAAAATACCAAAGGAAAAGACCCAAAATCAGACTCTCTTTACTCAGTGTAACACCATTAACAACTAGCCTGGGACCAAAGAAAGTTTTGGAACCCACACAAAATCAAAATTTTTGCAACTTATACTCCCTAGTCATCTTGGAATTCTCAAAGAGAATGAAACAAGCTACAGATGACTTAGGGTAAGGGTTTCAACCACCCAACCAATTGGAAACAGTCACAAATTAATTGTAGGGGAAGAAAACCAGTCGACCCTGCCTGAGAAAGATTTACACTCATGATAGATCTCTGGGAAAGTACTGCAAATCATGAAAATTTGAAATATCAACCCTACAACATGCCTCGAGCACAAAACCACATGGCAACAACAAGCACCACCAAACAAATCAAATCTGGCCATGAAAACATTCAATTTTGGTCCTTTCTATCAATGAGAAACCCTTCAAAAAATTGAATTTGAATAATAACGGTCATTTCCATGGTGCCTGTAGCAAATCGATGGCCGACATTTGAATCTAAAACAACTTTAAGTCCTAACCATCTGATTTCTTCCTTTCACGGTCTTTTATGATTTAACCTATATAGGAATCATGGTTTACATTTATTAACCATGCGACAATTCTTTTCTTATTCACAGAGTGAAACCCTAACTCATGTCTAACTCCAATGAATTAGCGACTGTAGGAAATTATTTGACCTTGGTCCCTTTTAGCGAACTGGTGACTGAAGGGCATTCGGCCATTCATGGAAAAATTTATGCTACCACCGGATACTTTAGAAATCACGTCACTGCACACTCACTAAATTGCTAACCAATTTAGAACACTGCCAATTCCCTTCGACCCCACCTGGGCCCCCTGCAAACTACCACATGTCATTGTATCATTTTCCATCTCCACCCAATCACCACTGACATAGGACCCACTGACACATCCAAGTAAGATGTGAGATTAATGGATGGCACATGATCTCATACGATAGGAATATTCCTTAAGATCATGCACCAACCATTGATCAAAAATCCTTCTCTGTAGGTTCCACTGACTGATCCCTATCACCATAAAGCTCAGCTAGTCAAAAATTCACACCTCAACAATGAATCACCAGATGGTCCCACTTCTTGGAAAACCTTTACCCTTCTTTCTATTTGGTAAACACATGACCAAAGGGATCCTCACCCAGTCGTGAGAACTTTGAGGGGATCGCTAGAAAAGTTAGTGATTCTGCAAACACTATAGGCCAAATTGCTAAATCTTAAGAGCCTCTGCCAAATCATCATGTGAATCAGTGAACCAAGAAAACATTTATTAGAACCTCTAAAAAGATAGAGAAATCTACTGGGCTTGCACCAAGAAAATCAATGGCCGTTTGTATACCTTAAGCCTCTAACACACTCGATGAGATTATACACCATTCATCGATTCACTGATAGGATCAAGACCCTCTAACACATCCAAAAACTAGGTCCCACTAACAACATGCCATGGTGCTAATAGATGGATGAACCAGAAGCCACCAACTAAGCATACATGTCAACGGACCCACCTGCCATCCTTATGAGAATCAACGGTTGTCGCTATACCGCTGCATTAAAAATTGAGCAAGTTATATCAACGGTATAATGATAGCCACAAGATTAAAATGAACTTTAATCCACTTGAATGCCAAGAAGACCAGTCCCACTAACAACACTCCACTTCATACTCCCATAGACCAATGAGATACTACCAAGTTTGCACACCTGGCAAGTAGACCCGCTTGAAAAGAAAAGCTACGTCATACAAAGAATCGACAGCCATCTCAAGATCTTATGTGCCTGCACATCACTTGAGAAGATACACCCACTGTTAGATGGAGATGGTGTCAGAGCTAGGCCCAGGGAAAATAAAGGCTGCTGAAACATAGGAAAATATTAAACCATGACTTAGGGAAAATATTTCGGCAGGGAACTATAGGGCTTAGGAAAAATTAAAACATGGGTGCTTAGGAGATATAAAGGGGACCCCGCCAACACATGAAGAACCTAACCGCATGACATAAAGTGAACCCATTTAAATAGCACATGCAAATAAATGGTTTTAAGTGGCCTGAAAAGTTAACTTGAAATTATAACAAGGCCAAGGTAAAAATAAAGGGTTTTTGATGTAACGGCTAGTTTTTTGAATATTCTGCTTAGGGCTTTAGCCAGAGACATGAAGAAATGACTGCAAGGATCAGAAGAAACATGTTAGGGCCATGAATTTTTTTGCACTTGCTAATAGTGACTCTGTCTGGGGATGTGTGCCTCTTGTAGGCACAGTAAGAATCTAGAATCACTAGTTTGAAGCAGACCATCCCACTGGAAAATTTGTAGACAATAGGGAACAAACAAGGCAAAACAGGCAACAAGACCAAAAATTGATAGACTAGGACAAAACAGGATAGGGGGAGGCAACTATTTATAGAAATTTATAGAATATACAAACCTAAGTACTATTCATGGAAAACATAATACCTTCAATTGAAGTATCTCTTCAAGAATTGTCCATGAATAGGCAATTCCTAAATATCACCATTTAATTCTTTGACAATGTATGAATCTTGGCCCCATTTCTCATGAATTAGATATGGCCCCAGCCAAATGGGATCAAATTTACCATGTTTTCCCTTATCCTCCAGTCTGGCATTCCAAACTAACACCAAATCACCAGGTTCAAACTTTCTGTCAACAGTCTTCTTATCATACAAATTCTTAACCTACAATTGCAATTTGGCATTCCTTGCACTTGACTCTCTTCTAGTCTCATCCAACCTAATGAGATCCTCAATTCTCAATTACATCATATCATCTATGTCATCATCATATAACTAAACAAATTTATACATTTCTAATAATTTATTCTGAGGCATCCTTGCATGTATTCCATATACTAGGTCAAATGGTGCACAACCAATTGCCCTCTTCACAGTTACCCTATCAGCCCATAGAGCTAATGGCAGCTTTGAATTCCATGCCCTCTTATTCTTTTCAAGAATCCTCTTTAGGATTTTAATCAAACTCTTATTAGTAGATTCTACTTGTCCATTTCCTTGTGGATGATAAGGTGAGGAATTAGAAATCTGAATTCCTAAACCTTTACAAAAGTTCTTATATTCAGTAGACCTGAAGCACATGGCATTATCACTTACTATTCTCTCAGGGCAGCCAAACCTTGTAACAATATTATTCATCAGAAAATCAATTACCACCCTACTAGTTACATTTCTTGTAGGTATAGCCTCTACCCATTTTGTAAAGTAATCAGTGGCAACTAAAATCCATGAGTGTCCTCCACTAGACTTGTTTGGTATCTCCCCTATGAAATCAATTCCCCATTGTTGGAAAGGAGCCTGAACTTCTACTAGTTTTAATGGCATATTAGCTGAAAATTTAAGCTTACCAGAGAACCTTTGACAAGCATCACACCTCCTCACCAATTGTTCTACATCCTTGAAAATTGTGGGCCACCAGAATCCTGCTCTCAAGATTTTATGAGCAGTTGTTTTACCCATATAATGCCCACCACAAACTCCCTCATGCATTTCTTTCAACAATATATCAGCTTGATTTTCATCTACACATTTCAAAAGTATGCAATCCAGATTCTTTCTATACAATTTACACTTCACAATTACATACTTGATGGCCTGTAATTTCAATCTCATCTTCTGATTATCATTCATGTTATCTAGACATCTCATATTTCTCAAGTAATAGATGATATCTTGATAGCAAATACAATCATCCATATCACATGTATAATCAATTTTAGAATGATTTACCTGATTTGCATCAAGATTGGATTGAGCCATCATTTTTGCCAATCATTTTCCTCTAACCAATTTAGTAATCTAGACCTCAACATTGAATTCTTGGATCCTATTGACCCATCTGCATCTTCTTCTAGACACCTCTTTCTGTGAGAAAATATCCTTCACAGCTACACTCGACACAAAAGTAGTCACAACCGCTCCCATCAAGTAACACCTAAAAGCCTTGATTGCCTTCACAAGTGCATATGCTTGTTTTTCATTTATGTCATACTTCAATTCAGCAGCCTACAAAGATTTACTAAAAAATGCAATAGGCTGCTCAAAACCATCCTTATTCTTTTGTAAAAAAACTGTAGCAATAGTGTGAAAAGGTGCAAAGGAAAAGATGTGCATTGGAACATTATAATTAGGTGCCTTAAGCATTGGTTCATCTTTGATATCCTACTTGATATTTTTGAAAGCCTCATCAGGCTCACCCTCCCAATTGATTACAGATCCCTTCTTCAACATCTTAGAAATAGGTCTAGTAACCTCTACAAAATTTGTCACAAACCTCCTTAAGAAATTGACCTGACCAAAGAAGGACTGAATCCCTTTAACATTCTTTGGTCTCTAAATTTTATCAATAGCTACTACCCTTTCAGGGTCAATTCTCACTCCTCACTTCCCAACTAAGTGGCCAAGCAACTTACCTTCAATGACACCAAAAGAACATTTCCTTGGGTTTAGAGAAATGCCAAATTCCAAGGCCCTCACAAATATTTTTTCTAAATGAATACAATGGTATTCTTCCTTCTTGGAGTAGGTAGTTAAATCATCTTGATAAACAAAAAGGAAATCATTTATGAAATCTAAAAAGGCAACATCCATTGCCCTCTGAAAAGTAGCACTAGCATTTGTGAGACCAAAAGGCATTCTCACATAAACATATGTCCCCCAAGGTGTTGTGAAAGCTATCTTGAATTGTTCTGATTCCTTAACAATTACCTAATTGTAACCAAAGAAACCATCCATCATTAACATCAATTTTGATTTGGTTACTCTATGCAGCATAGCTTCCATATTGGGCAGACAATAGTTATCCATTAATGAGCTGATGTTCAAATTCCTGAAGTCTACACAAAGCCTGATGTCACCATTCTTCTTTCTCACAGGCACAAGGTTTGACACCCAAGAAGAGTGCCTTATAGTCTTGATAATGCCAACATCTCTCAGCTTCATTAACTCCTCTTGCATCTTGGGTGCCAAAGTGGGATTAATAGGCCTTTGTTTTTTCCGAAAAGGTTTAGCATCTTCTTTAAATGGAATAATATGCTGAAACAAATCTTCTCTATAAACCTTTAGGTCATCATATGACCATGCAAAAACATGCCTGAATTTTCTCAATAATTCAATCAAAGATTTCCTTACCTTTTGAGATATATCTCTACCAATGTATACCTTTTTAGGTGTCTCATGTGTTCCAAGATTTATCTCCTCTAGATCAGCATGATCTTCTCTTTTGATATTCTTTTGAACCCTATCCTAGTTGTCAAAGACAGTCTCCAAAACAACAAGCCCCTTAGGCACCTTGTTAGTTCTAAGTTGAATGACCTCATTGCCAAAGATAACCTCCTTTCCTTCTACTAACTCAACCAAGGCTGAACAATCAAATTCCTGACCATGATAGTGATCTTCATAATTCATAAACTTTAAAAGATCATTATCATCATCAAAAACCTGGCAATTTTCAATATTGTCTAGTATGCTAGGCCTAGCCTAAATTTCAACTTTAGAGATACCAGAAAATGTAATATCAGTGGGATTGATTGCAATATTGGCTAACAAGTTAGCCATCTTATTGTTACTCCTATCCTTCCACTCAATATTGAAGGCAACAAAATGTTCAATCAAATCCCAAACTGCATTCCTATATTGTTTTAGCCTTTTATTCTTGGAAGCATATATTGACCTGACTTGGGACACTACCAACTCAAAATCACCAACAACACTTATGCATTTGATTCCATGTTTTTGTGCCAGCCTCAGTCCTAACAAAAAAGCCTCATATTATGCTATATTGTTGGTACAAAAGAAATTCAATGTTAAAGAAAACTTGTAGGTGTTTCCATCAGGAGAAATAAGTAGGATACCTGCTCCTACTCCATCCTTGCAATTTGCACCATCAAAGTACATTACCCACAAATCACCCTTCATAGAATTAACACTTACCTCAACAAAGATAGGTGACAAAATAGGTTCATTCTCAAATATAGGGATCTCTACCCTAAAAGCATTAATATCAGTATCCACAAAACATGTAGTTTCATTATCAATATTTCTCCCAATCATGTGGCATACTCTTGGCTCTCACTCAATCTTGACAAACTGATGATCAATCTTGAAAGTGGCATAGGATAGATCACACTGTAAACTTCCACCCATGGCAGCACTCCATCTTCTAGATAGCAGCATCCCATAATGAGGAGGGATGTCCACTACCAAAACACTCATTGTCAACTCTTTCTCTAGATATGCTGCCAGCCTATATGGCATTGCATTGATAGTCCCAATAACTAGTACCTCCCTCCGATCCATTGCACAACATCTACCTTGGACTATATCAACTTTAAGGCCCAAACTCTCCATGATTTTAAAAGGCATGATAGTATTAGAGGCACCACTATCAATCATACAATTCCTCAACTTCATTCCATTCACAAGAACACTTAAAAATAATGGATCAATATTTTCAAGGTTGGCATTGACAAAACTGTCCAAATATATTGGAGGAATTTGAGACATAATTCCCTGAGTAGCAACACCTTTCAAAGCTTTATCCTGAGATCCATTGCATGCAACATCATTGTTATGAACATTATCTACCCATGCAATAGCTCTCTCTTTGTGTTCAGGGATCCTCAACAATTCTGACAATGGAACCTTAACTACAATTTGGGACAATAAAGATAACATATCAACAGGAACAGAAGAAGGAATCTCAATCTGTACTGCCTTATTATCCTTTTGTTTATCTGATACATTAGGTGTATTGGCCACCCTTATTTTTTCAATCTTAGCCATTGTGTTAACTAGCTTCTCAATCTCACTAGAAAATTTTTCAATTCCAACTCCCTTAGGCTCACAATTCTTACCTTTTACATTCTTGAATTTCACCATGTGATCACCTTTTGATTTGTTCTCATTAGTCTCTCCAAATTTGGTACTCTTTATGAACATTCCTGTAGCTTTCTCATTTTTATTCCTTGCCACCATGCCTCTAGTTTGCACCTGGGCAATTATTTCTGCAATAATCCTATCCATCTCTTCTCTAGAAGGTCTTCTCAAATTTACTAGCTCAGAAGAAGAGTTCATGTTACATGTCTTCTCATCAATGTCTTCACTATCAAAAAAAACTTCTTGATGAAAAAGGGCCTGATTATGTCTCTTCACATTCACATCTACCTCTTCATCAAAATTAGAATCTTCTTCATATCCTAGACATGAAGTAGCCATGTTGCATCCAACATCATCTTGATCTTCTTCTTGATCTATCTCCTCACTGCCACAATCCTAATTTCTAGCCATAGAATGTGCAACCACACAATGCTCTGCAGAATGAGGGGACTAGCATGCAACACACCAAGGTATGTCCTCCATGACATTTATTGAAGTCTTTTGTAGAGGGTCAGGGACACCTCTATCATTATTTCCTCTTGCAATAGGGACAATAGGCTTTCCATCCTTCCATTGGGTGTTGTAGGGGTAGTTCTGCAATCTATTCTGCTTATTGAAATTGTTGTTGAACTAAAGCCTTTCATTGGTAGGAGTACTGATGTTCCTATTTGTAGGTGCCTTCAAATCCTTCAATGCATTGAGCACCTTATCCAATTTATCTTCTTCTTGCCTCCTAGCTCCAACATTCTTATCATTTTCTTTCTTGTATTTTCTATCCCCAAACAACTTTGTGTCATCTCTCTTCCTAACCAACTTTCCTGATATTTTCATATTGTTCTCAATGTTGACAGCAATCCTAAAATCGTCCCTCAGAGTTCTGGGTTCTTTGTCCCTCAACAAATATCCCATCTTTCCATCAAATGCATTGAAGTATGTGGTCAAACAAATGTTTTCATGTAACCACATAACTTGGAGCAACTTATGCATACCCTTCTGAAATCTCATGTTGAATTCAGCTGCAGTCTCATTCTGATTTTTCCTTATGGTTTTGAATTCATTCAACATGAAACTAGCATTAGGTCTATCACCATAATTCTCTTTAAAACATCTCTCAAAGGAATCTCAAGTATCAATACATTTAACAGGAAGTCTCTTAAACCAATCTCTAGCATCCCACATTAGAGATTGAATAAACAATTTCATGACTACATCCTCATGCTCTACCTCATAATCATTAAGCATATCAACAAATAACCTAAGATGCTCCTCACAAATAATAGTATTATTACCAACAAACTTAGGTACCTTATCTCTTATATCATTTGGAAAAGCATTCAGATAACCAAGAATTCCATCAAAACTAATTTGCCTATAGCCTTCTAATTGCATAGGTCTTCTTTGAAAACTTGAACTAGTGTTAACCCTAGGATCAACATTAGCATTTAAATTTCTATCTACTTGTGCATTTGACTATTGCCTAGGATTAGTACATATCCTAGCAGGTGAAGAAGGAATTGAACTAGTAGCATTACTAAGTGGGTAGTAGTCATAGATGGCATATCTAGTTCAGTAGTAGATGGGCCAAGAGCATTAGCTGATGAAGCCTTCAAGAACTGGATCTTTCTTCTCTTTTCTGCAATGGAAGCTTCAATTTCAGCCTTCTCTAATTCTCTTATGAGGTCCTCATCTTCTTTTCTTCTTCTTTCTATTTCTATGTCCTTACTTGAATTGGGTGGTGGGACCCCTAGTATTGTCAATGATCTACTTGTTTGATGTCCCACCATCTTCTCTTTCCTTTCTCACCAGTGACAACAACAAGCCTAGTGATCTCATGCCCATCTTTGTCTTTAGGAAAAGGAACATAACTTTGCACTTGTCTAACCACAGGTCCCTCCTTATCAAATTCATGATCTTGCAGTATGCACTCTTTCTCACTCCTCAAAGCCTCAAGATCACCAAAGACATCATGTTACAAAGTCTTAGGAGTAGAAGCAAGTATCTTATTTCTCTCCATCTCATTAATCTTTCTAAGGAGAGACTGCCTTTCTATCAGAGCATTCACTTTCTTAGCCTCTCTCTCCTCTTGTAACTTCTTATGTATGGCATCCTACTCTATCAAATGTAACCTTAGTGCATTTAAATCATTAGGATCTACCATAATGTCATCAGAGCCTGATGACACATCCATATCAGAAAGATTTTGATATGGCAAGTGCACTTGCCTAGGTCTCATGGGTTCTCTTCTGAAATTATCTTCATCAAGATCTAAATCAATCTCCAAACCCATCTCTCTAGCTTGTTCATCTTCACCTACAGGCAATGGACCCTTGTCCTAAAATACAGCCTTTGGGGTATCATAAAATCTATCCTCAGAGCGACCACCATCTGATCTAGAAACTCTATCCTGTGAACCTTCCTCACTTGAGGAAACATGTGGTGCTCTACCTCTAGTATTTCTTTGTTCTCTAATGGGAAAACTAGTAGACTCACCATTCCTTCTGATCCAACTCTTCTTCTCCTGTCTAGGAAATTGTTCCAGAGTGACCTCTGGATTCTTTCTGACAAAGGACCTAGTATTCCTCTTTTTATCCATGATTTACAGTTTATAGCACTGGTTCTTAACCTTTTGAGTCACCACCCACCTAGATGGGAAAACCTTTAACTAAATACAACAGGAAAAGAAGAGTGCACTTAATAACCTTTTATCTCTAGACTCTCCCCAGTAGAGTCACCATTTTTTTGGTGACTCGGATGGGTAAACAATCTGGTCAACAAAAGATTTTGATTTTAACAATATAGTCCCAACCAGAGATCCTAATAGATATATTTCTTCATTGTTGTTCTCCCTAGTAGAGTCACCATTTGTTGGTAGTTCCCTTTGATCTTCAACTTGCAGATTTATACTTTAATGGATAACCTATTATAACTTTGAATCTATCACCACTCCAAAGTCTACAAGGAAGAGGGCCAATTAACAAGGATCAAAAGAGATCCTCCTACACTTTGAGCCTCAATGCTTAGGTGGGTGTACCCTTGATTCACTTCTGAAAAGGAATCCAAAATGTTATATCAATATACTCATTACTAACTGATGTAAGATTTTATCATTTGAATGTGTGTGTGTGTGTGTGATTGATGATGATGAACTGCATCTAGAGAGGAGACCAATGCCTTATCTCAGGGAAAAGAGTCACTAAATAACATATATCACCCTAAAACCTTAACTCAAATACATATAAACTCAGAGTAAGTGCTTTGCCTATTACTCCCCTCACTCCCAAACATGATAATCAAATTCCCCTCTAACAATGAACTCACTGAAATCACCCTAAAGGCTTTAATCCTAACTTTGTCAAGAACTCCAAGCTGATCTCACAATACTCTTTATCTACCATATGCTAATCCACTTTGTGACCTTAACATATATGAATCCACAATCAGAAAAAGAAGATAATCAGAGATTTAGGATAGGAATTCAAGTGTATTCCCATTAATTTTTAGAAATCAATACATTACTAAGCAAGAAAATACCAAAGGAAAAGACCCAAAATCAGACTCTCTTTACTCAGTGTAACACCATTAACAACCAGCCTGGGACCAAAGAAAGTTTTGGAACCCACACAAAATCAAAATTTCTACAACTTATACTCCCTAGTCATCTTGGAATTCTCAAAGAGAATGAAACAAGCTACAAATGACTTAGGGTAAGGGTTTCAACCACCCAACCAACTAGAAACGGTCACAAATTAATTGCAGGGGAAGAAAACTAGTCGACCCTACCTGAGAAAGATTTGCACTCATGATAGATCTCTGGGAAAATACTGCGAATCATGAAAATTTGAAATTATCAACCTTGCAACATGCCTCGAGCACAAAACCACACGGTAACAACAAGTGCCACCAAACAAATCAAATCTGGCTGTGAAAACATTCAATTTCGGTCCTTTTTATCACTGAGAAACCCTTCAAAAATTTGAATTTGAATAATAATAGTTATTTCTATGGTGCCTACAGAAAATTGACAGTCGACATTTGAATCTGAAACAACTTCAAGTCCAGATCGTCTGATTTCTCCCTTTCACAGTCTTTTATGATTTAACCTATATAGGAATCCTAGTTTACATTTAGGGACCACACGACAATGCTTTTCTTATTCACAAAGTGAAACCCTAACTCATGTCTAACTCCAATGAATTAGTGACTGCAGGAAATTATTTGACCTCGGTCCCTTTTAGCAAATTGGTGATTGAAGGGCATGTTGTACCTCATAATGCAGTTTTGAGATACACCGTAAATTGCTTGAAATAGTGCTCCATGTGTCCCAAAATGTGTGTTTCCAATGGGTGGTTTGGAGGTCACTTCATGAAGGTGATGTGTTTCTCACTTTTCTTATACCTCTCTGAGTTATTTTGAGTCCCTGGACTGTACCCTGAAATGGGTTTCTGACAGTTGATTTCTAGGTGCTCTCAATTTGCAGAAATTGCAAAGTGTCAATTTCAATGGGAAGGGTCACTTTGAATTTGAATATCTTGTACCCTATTTACTTTCATGGGAATCTGGGAATGGAAGCTTATTAATTATACCATAGATAACCTATGTTTCAAGTTTTAGGTCTTTACGACAAGTTTTGATAGGTTTTTGACTTCCCTTTTCGAAGGCAGTTTCACAGTTCCAGAAACTGCACACTTGTGCAACATTTCCCAGGAGCCCTGTTCGAGAAGTTATAACTTTTGCCTCATGATTGAACTTGATGAAGTAATTGTAGATTTGTATTATACCTCTGAAGTTGTACCTATCTTTAAAATTTCAAGTCTCTAGGTGTCCGTTAAGTCAATCAACCAGTGCCATTTTGTTTCCCAGAATATTTGTGTTGTCACATTTGTCATCTTTTCTGGGTACACCACTTTGAGGGCCTGCCATTTGTGGCCAGTGATGTTTCATGCCAATCTGTATGTTGCATTGTACTATGTGTATGAAAGTATATAAATGTTCCAAATTTCACGCTTTTGCGAATCCATTAGCTATGTTTTCAGAAGCCATTCCATTTGCAAAAAATCAATGTTTAGCTAATTGTGATTCCCAGATTTTCAAATAGCCTACATTGTGCGTGAATAAATTTTGGCCTAGATGTCGAATCGAGATGATTTCAGTTGCATTGTACTCTGTGGTCAAAATACTTCATCTGGCTGAAATTTCAGGTTGTTATCAATCCATCTGCACACTTTTCCAGATTAATTCCAAATGCAAAAAATCATTGTTTTGGTTTGCCACTGTTTGTTGTTGCAAGTTGTCATTTTCAAAATGGTCACCATTTGTGGCTCACTAATCAAAATCCTATGTTTTCAGTAGTGTCATACTCAATTTTCCAGTGTCTTCCATTCACCAAAGTTTCAGCCTCCCAAGTGTCAGCATGTTTTTATGCTAACGAGGTTTGAAGTGCAGGTTTTAGTGACTTGATAGTGTTTTTATCCTGAAGTTTTAATCATTTTGGACGATTAAAATTTCCTGCTTCTAGATGGTGAAAAATTCTATAAATTTGCAAAGTATGAGATGAAGGTACAAACTTCACATGTGCCAGGCGGCGGACCCCGATGATGTGTTTCAGTGTGTTTTCTAGGTCAGTCAATTGGGCCAGCTTGTTGTTTTCAGGCAAGATTTATCAAGTGATCCGGATGGTGTTTTTGGCTTTTCATTCAATACCCAGTTCGTGAAATTTCTTCCTGAAGTGCCTGGGCATGTTCGGGGCAAAAGTTGTCTGAGAACAAAAAAATTTTAGCTGGGCCCACTTCTAGACCTGACTTCATGCCTTGATTCCTTGAAAGAAAACATTAAAGAAAAGATATCTATAGAAGATAAATTACATGCTGATAAATCCCATCTACAAGAGGAGGTTGCCTCACTTAACGAGAAAGAGGGATGACCTTTCAAAATTTTTCAAAGTGATTGGAGAAAGGGGATCTTTGAAAAATCGATAAGGCACAAGGATGGTAATTGGTTGCAAGGTTGTTTCTATTTAGTTGTTGCCACCCTTGATTAGGCAAGCTTATTTGTCCTTCAGGCTTATGTCCTTAAAAGGTATTCAGCTTAGCTTTCACTTGCTACCTTAATATGCTTCCTGGGAACATTACAGTCAACTACGATCACCCAGGCCATTGAACTACGCCCATCTACTTGGCAAATTGGATTTGATATCAACCTCCTTACTGCAGTATACTCTGGAATAGTGGCTTCAAGAATCGCCTATTATGCGCGAGGACTGTGCATGAGAGAGAAGGTTCCTATTTTAGCCACTACTTTTAGTCTACTGATGATGATAATTGTGGCAATCATGGATTCTGCCTTTCTTTCTCAGAGCGTCTATGTTGGCAGTGTGCTGGGAGGAGTAATGATAGTTGTGGAGCTCTACTCTGTTCTGTCGGGCAAACTCAAGGATGCCAAGATCTCCCAATGCACAACCCCTGTAGAATAATTCATAATTCCCACCAAGTGCAAATACAAGCATAAGGAAAAGGTGGATAAAGATGACTCTGAGACTGAGTTAGACTCGGCAGTAAATAAGATCGAGAAGACCAGCGTTCAGAAAAAACAATGCAGTGTTTGGAACAAAGGTAAAGGGACCAATGTGAAAAGAAAGAACATCAGCACTCAATGACCCCTTCATGGAAGCCATCTCACCCTGTCTTGGGTCTGACAGAGCTTTATTTAGTGGTACACTCTCTTTAGCATGACCTATACTGTGCTGGAATGCAGATCTTCATTCAGGCTACTGTGGAAGCTTACGGATGAGAAGATGCCACATCAAGCAAAGGACTCCAAGCAATTAAGAAATAGAAGCTTACGCAAAGGGAGGAAATCACGCACAGAAGTGGGCTGTACTTCTATTAGTGGGAGTAAAAGAAACTTTGATGATATGAGCGCTTTTGATGGAATTGCTCCATCTGCGTCTAATTCTACATCAAAGTGCACTCGAAAACCACTCTACAATGTTTTTATCGATCATCAGATCCACATTGGCTATAGTTCTCTATAGCATGCTTATTAGTATGGAAATCTTAGTTTTTTTTGACTCCCAAGAGTTTGAACTTCAATAGCGTAGAGACTAGCTTAGAAGTGAGCAATATAAGATGAAGACTCTGCAAAAGGGAAGACATAGCATTTATAAAATGGAAAGCGGCATAAAAAAAGTAAATCCCTGCAGTGTTAAGAGGCATGTTCATATGAAAGGACCAGTGCCAAAGAAATTCCAGACCAACATATGGTAATCAAAGAAAGACCAGCGTTTCAAAAAAGGTAGCGTGAACTGAAAAATAGGAGATCCAGTGTCAAAAAAAAAAAAACAGAGAGAGACCAACGTTCCAAATGGAGTCTGCGGTCAGCAATAAAAAGAATACTCAGCTACTCAAACGCTGCACAAGCCAAGGAAAAAACACAAAATGATGATCCCACATGCGTCCTGTGCGGGATTTTTATAATGTTTTTAGATAGCAACACACAAAGCTTATGTGAACATTGAGACAGAGGCTCTCTCAGCAGGTCCCTTGGATGGATGCCAACAGTTCATAGTGGGCCCCACCATATTTTTGACCGCCAAAGACCCCTTCTATCCGCTAATTCGTAGAATTGAAATGGTAAAGTGAAAAATATCTCATGATTGTGCACAGTGTGTGGTCGCCAAGTAAATAAGGTAAGGTAAAAAATGTCTCACAATTCAGCGCAACAGACCTTGCATTTGCCAATTTGCGCAATTCAAAGGTAAGAGGTGAAATAATTCCGCGATTCAGCACCTGCGCATTCGCCAAGTAAAATGAGTTAAAATAAAAGGATTCCACGATTTGGTGCTATGGTCACGTAGTCATGAGATTAAAAAGGGTAAGGAAAAAGGATTCGGCGACTCAGCGGTTATGAGGTGCTAGGCCGGACAATCCAGGCCTGCCATGTGGCATGTGGGTCCCACTCCAGGGGAAATAAAATAATATTTTATTCACAATTCCTGTGCACAAGACATTGAAAAATCAAAATTATAAATGTTAAATTATATAGTTTGACTATATAATAAATTCAAAATTTGAAGTCACAAAGCAGAGAGATTGAAATGAATGGCTAGGGGCTTTATTTTTCACCCAGATAGCAAGTGTCATATACCGTCAGAAAGGTCTCGACATGAGGATTCTAATTTTAGAGTCAATTTCAGTGTAGGTCCTACTAGTTTCATGATATTTGTAGTTGAAAGTAATAGAGGGGTTGGAAAGATATTTTGAAAATATCCATTTTATTACATCCGGTGATTCACAGTCAGTTTGAGCAGAGGACAAGTGCTTTCAAGAGAGAATGATGCAAATCAGATTGGAAAGAGTTGCAAAATATCAGATCAATTTGAGGAATCAGTTGCAGATAAAAGGGAAGATAGTTGCAGATATTTTGAGGACAGACAGGTGTCAGTGATGGAGATTTTTCTTCATTGTCCTATATCTTGATTTTCTTCTGATTGTAATGGGATGTTGAAAGTGGTACTGTATAGAGAGGCTTGGCTGCATTGTTGAATTCTTGGAATGTTTTTCAGATTTTGAAATGTATTGATGTAGTGAGATTTTACTGGAATACAATAGAATTCCCTTGCATGATGTTGATTGTCTTCCTGTTTTGATTTTGAAGCTTTTGTGTCTTGAATCTGTAAGGCAGTTTTAGGACACCATTTACAAGGTATTTGTGAGCTTAGTCTTTAGTTCCTTTCAAGGTAAGGGTTAAATCTTTAGATTAACTTCTAAAAGTTCAAGATTGCTACAAGAATCTGATGATAAAATGTGTTTAGGAAAGGGTGATCTGTAAGGCATTTCACTTGGGTTTTATTTATATTTCACTTAGAAGATCTTTGTAGACATATGTTTTTCTATTTGACTCTCTGCCCAAAGGATAAGGCACTGGTCTATCCTCGATTTGCAGGGATTTCATCATCAATAAAATTTAAAGACTATTTTCTTTCATGTATTTGAAGTGACTAAGAAGATAATGTTTGTATCAAGAATATAAACTAATGTTATGATCCTTTGAAGAAGTAGATCTGACATGGGTTAACCTGCCTGAGTTCAAAGCTCGAAAAGGAGGAGTTTATCCTTGTCATATTTGCCATTTTTCTACAATGAGTGTTTACTTCTGTTAATATCATGGATTGGCTTTCTAAGCTTTGCATTAATTGCAACAAGAAACATTAGTAACTTATTGTGAGAACCTTCGATCCACTATATGATTTCACTGTGAACTGGTGAGTCTGAAGATAGGTACACCCACCTGGGTCTGTGGAGCCTGAAGTAGAAGAAGGACTTGGTCCTTATCAATTAGCCTTTTCCCTGTGAGAATCCATAATTGGCAACCTGAGAGTCAAGCTTAATAACATATTGGTGATTCTACATGAAAAAGAGCTAATAGGGTAGTCGGCCATTCACAGAAAACTTTATGCTACCACCAGATACTTTAGCAATCATGCGAATGCACACTCACTAAATCGCTAACCAATTTAGAACACCACCAATTCCCTTCGAGCCCATCTGGGCCCACTTGCAAACTACCACATGTCATTATATCATTTGCTATCTCCGCCTAGTCACCACTGACACAAGACCCAATAACATGTCCAAGTAAGATACGATATCAATGGATGGCACATGATCTCATGTAGTGGGAATATTCCTTAAGATCATGCACCGACCGTTGATCAAAAATCCTTCTCTGTAGGTCCCACTGACTGATCCCTATCACCATAAAGCTTAGCCAGTCAAAAATTGACACCTCATCAATGAATCACCAGACGGTCCCACTTCCCGGCAAACCTTTACCCTTCTTTCTATTTGGCGAACATGCGACCAAAGGGATCCTTGCCCATTCGCAAGAACTTTGAGGGCACTGCTAGAAAAGTTAGCGATTTCACAAACACTATATGCCAAATCATTAAATCTTAAGAGCCTCCACCAAATCATCATGTGAATCAATGAACCAAGAAAACATTTATCAGAACCACTAAAAGGATAGAGAAATCTAGTGAGCCCACACCAAGAAAATCAATGGTTGTCGCTATACCTTAAGCCTCTAACACACTCGATGAGATTATACATCGTTCATCGATTCACTGATAGGATCAAAACCCTCTGACACATCCAAAAACTAGGTCCCACTGACAACATGCCATGGTGCTAATACATGGATGAACTAGAAGCTGTCAAATGAGCATACGTGTCAACAGACCCACCTGCCTTCCTTATGAGAATCAACGGTTGTCGCTATACTGCTGCATTAAAAATCAAGCAAGTTATATCAATGGTATAATGATAGCCACAAGATTAAAATGAACTTTAATCCCCTTGAATGCCAAGAAGACCGGTCCCAATGACAACACTCCACTTCATACTCCCGTGGACCAATGAGATATTGCCAAGTCTACACACCTGGCAAGTGGACCCGCTTGAAAAGAAAAGCTACATCATACAAAGAATCGACGGCCATCTCAAGATCTTATGTATCTAACACATCGCTTGAGAAGATACACCCATCATTAGATGGAGATGGTGTCAGAGCTAGGCCCAGGGAAAATAAAGGCTGCTGAAACATAGGAAAATATTAAAGCATGACTTAGGGAAAATATTTCGGCAGGGAACTATAGGGCTTAGGAAAAATTAAAACACGAGCACTTAGGAAATATAAAGGGGACCCTGCCAACACATAAAGAACCTAACCACATGACATAAAGTGAACCTGTTTAAACAGCACATGCAAATAAAAGGTTTTAAGTGGCCTGAAAAGTTAACTTGAAATTATAACAAGGCCAGGGTAAAAACAAAGGGTTTTTGATGTAATGGCTAGGCTTTTGAATATTCTACTTAGGGCTTTTGCCAGAGACATGAAGAAATGACTGCAGGGACCAGAAGAAACATGCTAGGGCCATGAAATTTTTTGCATGTGCTAACACTTTATATGGTTTGAAGCAAGCACCGAGAGCCTAGTATGAGAGGTTGCATACTTATTTTTTAAGTATAGGATTTGTAAGAACAAGTGAGAACAACAATTTGTATATGAAAGGAGATATTGATGATACTATTCTTATTGCTAAAATATTTTTGGATGACATTATTTTTGGATGTCAAGATCAAATTTGTAAGTCATTTGCTGATGAAATGAGAAGTGATTTTGAGATGTCTATGTTTGGAGAGATTAAGTTCTTTCTTGGACTACAAGTGATTCAGAAGAATGATGGTATATTCATCACACAATCCAAATATATCAAGGAAGTATTGAAGACATTTGGCATGGAAGATGCTAAACCTATGGGAACACCAATGGCTACTAGATGCAAACTGACCAAGGAAGATAAAACTACAGAGGTAAACCAGACACTGTACTGATCAATGATTGGTAAGTTAATGTATGTAGTACATAGTAGACCAGACATAGCACATGTTGTGTGAATTGTTGGAAGATTTTTTGCTAACCCTAGAGAGTCACACATGATTTCTACAAAGAGAATCTTAAGATACCTGAAGAAAAAAGAAGATTATGCATTATGGTATCCTAAGGAAGGCAAGTTCGAACTGAAGGTTTATACCGATGCTGATTGGGCTGGAAATTTGGATGATAGAAAGGTTTATACAGATGCATTTCTTAGTCTATAGCCTAAGCAGAGTATGTTGTTGTTGCTACAAACTATTCAAATATTACATATATTAAGCAAGTTCTAGAAGGTATGAATGAGATAATCATTGAGCTAGTGATTATATAGTGTGACAACACTAGTGAAATTAATATTTCAAAGAATCCAGTGATGCACTCTAAAACAAAGCATATATCAATTAAGTATCACTACTTGAGAGAAAAAGTACAGGAGAAGCAAGTGAAGTTAGAATTTGTTACATCAAAAGAACAACTTGCAGACATATTTACAAAGCCTCTAATGAAGGATACATTTGAGTAGTTAAGGACTAGACTTGGGATCTATCACCTGTCTACCAGTCACTAATGTGATATGGATGTTGTATCAGCCTAATCTTATCAGAAGATCATTCAGGTTGATACAGCATAGTTCACGCTTTGGATCATGTATAAGGTTGTGAAAAGTTGGAGAACTAGAACATATTGGCATATAAATATACAAAGATATAGAGTATGCACCAGACAATAGAGAGTTACTTGGCTACTACAGAGTTGTATGTTTATTTGTTTCTTTGGCATTGTTGTCAAAGGGAGAGATAAACAATATGAATCAATATGCACTGATGAGAACTATCTAAGGGAGAGACAAATTGAAGAAAGGGAGAGCACTAAAGATTAGTTACTGAGAACAAAAGAAGGAATTTGAGAGCAGAAAAGATCTTATCTGTAGAATGTCAAAGCTACATTTGTAATGTTGTTGAGTAACGTAGTGATTAAACATATTAAGCTAGGGAGAGCTTGTATAGCATTTGTTCACAGAGTTTTAGAATTCATGTTTGGTATGTGTATGGTATATTTCATATTACTTGAGTTGCCATCAATGCCAAAGGGAGAGATTGATGAACTACAACTGATTTAGAACCTGATTGAAGAATCTGTGATTTAAGATCACCAAGCTGATTGATTAGATATGTAGTATGATTAAATCAATATTATGTTGTCATTGATGTCAACTAGTTTGACAACACTTATCTTGTAAGTTACTATATTGAAACATCTGTAGTAATGGAGTGAAAGAGATGAAGTACAAAAATATCTACATGAGGAAGATGGATATGAAAGATGAGGATAAAGAATACATTGAGTAACTTGTTGATGAGTCTATGACCTTATGTTTTCATTAACTTGATTATATTTCATTCATCTATGATGGAGAAAAGAGCTGAAAGACACAAAGTAGTATTGTCAATTGATGAAGCATTTTAGTATACATCGATGTGATGTAGTGTATACTAAGAATAGTGTAAACCAAGCTTGTGTTCACCGAAGCATTTCTTTGTTAACCGAGTAGGAGAAAAGAATTAAATGACTAGCTTAGCCATTAAGATTGATGAGCTAGAAAGTGTATGATTTTGAGGTAATAGATAATGTTTGTTACATGGATTGACAGCTAACAAAATTCATAGAAGATCTAAAGGATGAGAATCAAACATGTTATTGATGCATCAGCTAAGGTATGTTTAAGTAGAAAAATCAATGAAGATGATTAAGAAGAAAAATCTGATGGAGCAGAAGAAAATAGTTTACTTGTCTATATAAGAGACTAGAGATTTCATAGTGAAGAGAATGATGGAAGGAGGAAACTATAGAATTACCATGTGAACAAGCTTTCATGCATACCTGATCAACTAGTTAGTAAGAACCAAACTATAGAGTTATTACCAAGACACAGGAAGCTATGACTGAGCAACAGTAAGTTACTGAACATTGATTGGAACAGAATTGATTTAATGATTAGAGGATTGAATGAGATTAACATTGATCTATACATCTGCAATTGAAGTTGTATTAAGGAAGATCACCTACTGTTACATTTTAACCATTGTACACAGTAAAATATCTTAACTGAGTGGACTATGAAAGTCTTTTATGTATCATTCATAGAATGAACATTGTTATCCTATTAACCCCAGAGTGACTACTGGTTGGATGATAACAGTTGGTCTAAAATACTCTAATAAGGTCACACCTAACAATGTGTTTGTAACCTTTAACAGGGTTGGGTCTTTACTGACCTCACTACAGAAGAGTGAATACTTTTGGGTTGCCGGTCCCCGGTTGTTTTTCCCTTCACAGGGTTTCCATGTTAAATCTCTTATGTTATGTGTTGATTGTGATGTTTGTTTGATGCCATATTTTCATGTTGCATATTTGATTTAATCAATAACTACTATATGTTTTAGATTGGTAATCGGTAAAAGCATAGATAGTACAGTATTTTAAGTTACCAAGTATCAGAAGTTTTAAGTATTTGTTTTTGGATTATACATTTTGTATTGGGACACTAGATAACTAATTCACCCCCCTCTCAGTTATTCTAATAGGAAGATGTGATAATGAAAGGACCTAGCCAATTTTCTTCCCATTTTCCTTTCTTTTCCCTATCTACTTAATTCTTAGGGTTTTCTCTCAACACTAGGTCACCAACTTGACATTCTTTAGGTTTTATTTTTTTATTATAGTTCCTAGACATCCTATTTGGTAAACCTTGAGGTATTCATAGACTTGTGTTTGGTGTTCTTCCAGTAACTCAAGTTGTTGGAGTCTAGAAACTCTATAATCTTTATGTCAAAAATCCATGTAAGGAGACTCTTAAGGGTGGAATCTCAACTTCTAAGGGTAACAATGCATATGCTCCATAGACCAATGAGAAAGGTTTATCTCTTGTGGGTGTTCTTATGCTTTTTAGGTACATCCACAATACTAGATTTAATTGTACATGCCAATCCCTTCCTATATTATCAACTATTGTCTTTAAAATATTAAGGATATACTTGTTGGTAGATTATGCCTCTCCATTCCCTTGAGGATAGTAAATGGAAGATGAATGGTGAATGATGTGGAACTTTTCACATAATTCATTAATATCCTTATTTTTGAAATGTTTTGCATTGTATGTTATTATGGTGTGAGGAATGCCATATTTGCAAATTATGTGGTTCAAGATGAACATTAATTTTATTTCTTGTTGCAGTTGATAAAGGCACAAATTCTACCCATTTAGTGAATACTCTGTTACAATTATGATGAATCTATGACCATTGGATGAAGGTGGTTAATTCATCCCAATTAAATATAACCCTTATTGATAGAAGGGCGAAGGTGTAGTCATTAGGTTTTATTGGTGTTATTAGGTATTCACTAATTACACTTTACTTAAGTTTACTTAGGATAATGCATTTTCACATTAGTTATCATTGAGACACCTAAGAGTTTGCATTTCATTTTAGCACATGGTGTAGGAGAATTTCCACTTTAGGTGTGAGATCCACCTTTAGTGCTCTTATCACAATATCATCCTCTCATTATTGCACATATTTTTTTGTAAAATGTAGGATGATCCACCTTTGGTGGAAATGTGATTCAACATTGTCTATTTGATATGTTATCATTTTCAACTCTCCTAGTTATCATGCATTGCCTTCATATTCAGGCACATCTACTTTGTATTCATTAATTCAATTGATTTGGTATCTATTTCATTTTTTATCATTATTGAATCATTCAATTGATCATATCATTTTTAATCTCTCTCTTGATATCAATTGAGCTTCTAGATCTTGGCATTTTCATTCTTTTCCTTAGGAAAATTCTTACATGGTATCAAAGCCATAAAAGTGTCATTGTATAGCCTATTTTGAGAGAATTTTGTTGCAAGTCAAAATTGGAGCTTCCTGGTACAAATCAGAGGTTGGCATTAGATTGAGAAGGTCCAAAAACCCCTAAATCAACTTTTTTTAATCCAAATTGGACATCTGAATCCAAATCTAGAGCCATTTGAATTTGGAAGGTGTGGTGGTGGTGACAAAAAAAATGTTTTCAGAGGCAATTTTCAAACAATGATATCTTAGTAATCTGGACTCCTTTTTTATTTTGGGGTAGAATTTCATGATATACACAATGGTTTAGGTGTTTTTTGATCTCTATTCTTGATGTTTTCTAAAAATTGCAAATCCCAATTTTTACAACTTTAGAGGCTTCGTTCGGGCTCATACGGACACATTTTCAGGTGTTCTTTTTTTTTAAAGTGCATGATTTTTTGTCTGATTTCCAGATCTAGTATCAGTTTGCAAAAATTTTGAGTAATGGATTTCTCTTGTCAAAGGTAGGATAAGGAGAACTAGTGGATATGAATGAAGGTATGATAGGATAGTTTGGAGGAATGATTGGATCCTAGGAGATTCTTGGAGAAATCTTGCTAAGGTTTTTAAAATACTCATCACAATCAACAAGACTCTCATCATCATATGGATAGGATGGATGAATGATTGGATTCTGGAGGATGTTTGGAACAAGCCTTATAAGGTTTTTAAAGTTCTCATCATGATCAACAAGACTTTCATCATCATTGAGATAGGATGGAATAAGAGAAGAAACATAATAACCAAACTCATCATAATAGTTTTGTGACATGCTGACTTGCAGATGAGTTGGATATGGATGAAGGATGAAGATGGATTGGAAGACTAGGAAGATTAGACTAGGGTTATATTTGATCAAGATAAGAGGAAAGAATGACTCTAGAGGAAGATGGAAAGGGGATGGGGGATGACCAAGATGACTCTACTAACCAAGGATATGGGGAGGAAAGGAGGACAAGACTCGATGGGGAAGATGCGGGATGGCATAAAGAACATGATTAGAAGACTAGGATGACAAGATTCTGAAAGCTTGGATGACTTCTAGATTTGGATTGATTGGTTTTGATATGGCAAAGGATTTGTGTGTAGAGCTCTTCATTTGTTTGTATTTCAATAGATGTTTATCACTGAGTTTGAGACTTTGGAAAACATAGCAATCAAGAACTACCTAAGGATAGGCTAGTATCAAAATCTTTTCCCACAGCTTGATATCCTAAAAAGGAATACAGATGGTGAGTAATCTTAAGGTGATCTGGGAAACCACTCAGATCGATCCTTGCACAAAGATTCTGATACATTTGGGAGTGAATTGGGAAGCCTCTAATTTAACATGTGTTTAGTGTGGTCCATGGTGTCCTCCCAATCAGTCTATATGCACATGACTCACTTAAGAGCCTGGTTGACCATGCTGAAATAGTAGGGATATTCACCTACCCTAGGCTACCATCAACATGCATCACGCGAGATTGAGGGGATGAAGCGAGAGTTTTCTCAACACTTTTTTTCTATATTGGTCAGGGAAGTACCACTTTGAATTTTTTCTCTAAAGAGGAAGAGCTTTTCTCTCTAGAAAAGCTTCTCTAGAAGTAAAATAAGTGAACTTGTCCAAGTTCAACTTATTTTATGTCACTTAGTTAACAAGGTCTTTGCAGAATTGAAACTCCTAGAAAGTACACCAAGAAGATTTATTTCCCAATTTGATTTAGTGAGTTGAAATGAAAGATTTAAAACACGTGTTTATGATTTTTATTTATTCATTCCTTGAAGACAAGAAAGCTTTTGAAGGAATTGCAAGTTTGTTTTACCTTTTGCACTCAAGATTGTGTTTGCCTTTAGGAGCTTGATTTAAACTTTAGAATGAAATGAAAAAATGATTTGCTTTCAAATTTAGGACATTCAAGATTGTGTTTTCTTTGGAATCAAAGAAAATGAATCTTTTGATTTGGACTTTGGTTCATCTCTTTAGGGGCATTCAAGATTGTGTGCTTTAGAATTTAGTTTTATGCCCAAAAGAAGTGTTCCTAGAGTGATTTATGCATGAAACTTTTGAAAGAATCCAAGATTTTGCAAAAAATAAGTTTGTTTAGAAAATAAAAATGAATTAGGATTGATTTAGGAAAATTTACGATAGTTTAGGTCTGATTAGGAAACAATTAGGAATGAGATGCAGATTTATTCCTAGATTGCAGGAAAATTTGAAAACACTTGAGATATTGCAAAATAAGTTCACTTTAGCTTTAGAAAAATGCATTGAGTTTGATTTAGGAACATTTAGAATGGATTAGGGTTGATTATGAACCAATTAGGTATGAGATGTAGATTTCTAGTTCCTTTTATGCACCCAAAATTTGAAGTGTTCCTAGTTTGCATGAAAGAACCCTAAAACTTTAGTTTTGCATGTATGAAGTTATTTTTTTTTAAAAGAAAGACATTAGAGGTGTGTTTTATTTCTTTAGGATTGATTAGGAATGTTTTAGGATTGTTTAGGAAAAATTTGCAGTATGTTCCATTTAAGGCACTCAAGAGCGAATATAAGTTCTTTTTAAGCCAAATAAATGAAGTGTTATTGTTCCTAAACATAAAAAATGGTTTATTAGCCTTAAGGACTTAGTGTTTTGATTTCCTTGCCTCCAATGAGTACCTACAAAATTTGGGGTTAAAAATTGGACATTTGCAGTCAAGAGGCACCAAGAAGCCCTAGAGAACCCTATAACCAACTTGACCCATGCTTAAGGCATTAAACATGCCCAATTTTTCCCATAAGAGTAAATAGTGCATGGTATTTTAATTAATTTACTCGTACAAGTCATGATGAGGGCTCATATAAGTCATCTTGACTCCTGGTATAAGTAAACATAGCTAGTGGGCTTAAAAGAGGCCTAAATTGCAGGTAGAGGTCCAATACAACTATTGGGAACCTCTAGTACAAGCCATGGAATTTAATCATATGAGAAAATATGCTATGGAGTTTACTTGTATGAGAATCCAGCTAGAATAGGATGAGATTTGTCAAAAAGTGGGTTTTTAGCTAAAAAAAATCTGAAAAATGCAGTTTTGAAGGCTTGTGGGGTCCCACTGGACGTGCCAAAATGTGATAAGAGAAAACATAACCTATTATATATAATAATATACATTCAAAAATTATCCTAACATCATATTTCTAGCATATAGTAAAAAAAATTTGTAAAGACACTTCAGATAGAGCTTAACGGGAGCACCTTGTCACCGTTTGATTTGCTCTCAATTTAGGGATGTGGGTGTGCTCTCAAAACACTTGGAGCATGTCCATAATGAGGACTAGGAAGGTTTAGGATCAAATAGGGACCATGAGAACCCTATAGTGGCACAAAATCATGTATAGAACACCTGATTTTCCCCTGGAGCCTCAGGGAGCCTAATAAAGCTGAAATGTGGATTAAGCTACAAATTCTTATGATAAGATTGATTTGAAACCAAATGAAGTTTGATGTGATGAAAAAATTATTAGAAAAGCTTAATAATGAACTAGGTTAATCCAGTAAGCTATTCTAGGATGATTTAGAAAGCATAAAAGATAATGAAATCTAACAATTATGCTAAATGCTAAGATGATCTAGAAGTAAATGAGAATGATAAAGATACATGAATGATAAAAAATAAGCTAATTATTTTCTCTTGGAAGGGGGAGTATTTATAGATTTTTCCTAAGGGCTTGGGTTAGGGAGGAGAGTTAGGTTTAGAGTAAGGGTTTGGGGTAGAGTCTGGGGTATGGTTAGGGGTAAGGTTAGATGGATGAGGGTTAAGGGTTGTTCACACATGTGTGAGAAACACTAGGGAAGAGTGCCTAGGTGACCAAGATGGAAGAATGGTCATGGGCTTCATTATGAGGCTGTAAGAGCCTTAATGAGGGTGTAAGAAGCCATTAATGAGTTTGTAAGGCTCATTAATGAGGAGGTTTGACCAAAAGTCAAAGGAAGGTGGGTTAGACTAATAAGGTTAGGAATCACCTTCTAATCAAGGCTAGGAAGGGTTTAGGAAAGTTTAGAAGGGTTTAGGGTTCTCTAGAAGATTCTAGGATTTTAGGCTTTAAATAAATGTTTAATTTATTTAGGGATTGTGACATTTTTTATCAAATAATGATGAAATAAATAGGGGGAAAATCATTTAAATTTGATTTAAATACTTTTGACTAGGGTTTCTTAAGTAAATGTCTTTAATTAAAATAGGAGAAGGGATAATGACAATAAAAAATAATTAATTAATTAACTAATAAATGATGATGTCATCAGGGGTTTTTGCAAAATAAAAATACTTTTATTTGGCAATGAGTTTTTAGGTGTCTACAGTAGGTATGAAGCCTCCTCCCCAATCTATAGGAATAAAACTCAAAATGTTTGAAATATAAGAAACCTTCTCAAGTATGCATGATGCCTCCTCCAAATCATGTAAGCTAATCTACTCTGCCAAAAAATAAAAATCAAGATCAATTGACGATTAATGTAGAAAATGTGCCAAAGACCCAAGTGTGTCTCCTCTAAAGATAAAATGACCTCCTCCAACTACTATATCAAAGTATCCACAATCATGTCATCCTCAAAAGAATGATCAAGTAGAGAATGAAGATGAGGGTCAACATGGTCCCTCGCACCAACTAAAGAAGGATCATCTTCACCAAAGAGAAGATGAATGTCATTAATAGAGTCTCCCAAATCTAAAATGTAGGAATCCATAAACAAAATTTCAGTGTCTATCAAGTAGCCATCCTAGGAAACTGAGTTTGGAAGACAACGAATATCCTACTACATTAAATCACTTGAACCCATGGTTGTATGAATGCAAGCATCATTAGGATCAAGAGTAGAAGTAGTCTCAATAGGAGATAAAATGGAAGGCTCAAAAACTTTATCATGTGTGAGAATACCCAAGTTCAAGTAGCCAAAACTTTCCTCAAAATTTTAATCATCACTATAAGGTGATCATATGCTAAAGAATCATTGTCATCAAGAGGAACAAAATCTAAAAAGGAGTAAAATTGAGAAGAGTGATCCACCATCCCAATAGAAATTGTTGGCAAGTGATGTTTGAGATCACTATGGATCACTTAAGGGTTTTCATTTATGGAAACACTTATGATGGAGTGATCACATGAAGTGAGTATAGGTACTAGAGACACAATCATGAAAATGACTAAGTACAGAATCAGAGTTACAGTATTTTGCAGTACTATTTTGGTCAGTGAAGATGATATATGAAGTATTATGTCTTGAAAAGCTATAGGAAGACATTTTTGGATATGTATGACCTTCAGTTAAGGTCACACATATTTTTGTGTTGATATTAGGAAGAGACAATGATATGAAGGTATGAAAAGATAGAGAAATAGTGAAACAAGTTATGTGAATAGTCGCAATGATTAAGGGAAGATTAGATGGAATGGTAACATGCTAAGTCAGATGAAAGTTGTATATTGCTGAAAATTTGGTAATACAAGATCATGACTCTAAATTTATCATTTGTATAAGTAATTGTTATGTTTCATATTGTATTTGAGAGCTGACTGGATGGCAGAATCGATATAAGTATAGACTATTTTGTGAAAGCGATTAGTGTGAAACTATGTGATAGAGATGATGATGTGATGGATGTGAATTTGAGATATTAGTAAAGGTAGATAGTAGATGTGAGATGTGAGATTGATAGAGCTATAACTGGAACTATCAAAGCATAGAATATGCTTGTATTGTTCACTATTTGAAGAACACTTTCGTGACAGAGTTTTGATTGTAAGAGTTGTAAGCTCACCTCACCTTTAACATGGTTTTTGTATACCCCTAATAGGGTTTTGTATTCCTCTAACAAGGAAATGTACTATGTAATACTCAGCTCCTAATAGGGCTAGATCTCCTAATTGAGATTTAATATTTTAGTGCATAGTTGTGGGTACCATCCCCACCAGGGTTTACCCTTGGCCAGGGTTTCCTCAAAAATAAATAATGGTGTTATTAGTTATGTGTTATATGTTTATGTTATTTTAATTTCAGCATTGATATGGTTTATTTTCAATTGGTTGAAGTTTAAAATAAATTTCTATAATACTGATTCACTGCCCTCTTAGTATTAGTTAATCCTAATAGCAATAACTTCTCCACTCTCCAAGTCCTTGATGATAATTGAATCATGTGTAAATTCCATAGTCTTCTTTGTAGCACCATTTGTGATTTTATAGATAGAAAGAAGGTTATTGGTTAAGTGTGGAACATATGTAACACATCATTGAAGTATCCCTCCCCAACATCAATACTTACTTTCCCAATCACATTCATGTAAGTGTGATTGTCCATAAAAATAGATGGACCTTTGTAAGGATCAAATGATGAAAACATGGACTGTGAAGAAGCCAAATGATGAGAAGCAACTGAATCTAGAAGCCATCTACCTAAATCATGACTTGAAGAATCATATAAAGCTTGTCCTTTTTGTGTGACAAATGTGTGACCATTTCTTGTATCTTTTTCTTTATCTTGTGAAGAAAAAGTTGAGGTAGCCATCCTAGAAGACAAATTGATCTTGTTATTTACAAGAATATTCTTCAATTCATCAATGTCCTTATAACAAAAATGTTCTTCATTTCCATCCTTTTTGTAATATGCACAAAATAGCTTCTCCTTCTTTGAAAATACACTCTTTTGAGATGATGTAGAAGTGCCATGTTGTGTGGAGGTTAATTTTTCACTTTCTTGTTGAGACTTAGGCTTCCAATTCTTCTTCTTTTTTTGAATTTTATTGCCTTGATTCTCATGATTAGCCACCAATTCCTTAGAATTTAAAGACTTGAGAATCCCCATACTCATTAATTTGGTTTGTTCCAACATCAACATTTCTCCAAATGACTCAAATGAGGGTGTAGTAAAGGCACTTCCCATGACCAACTTATGAGTATTGTAACTTGACACAAAGGTTTCATATTTTGAAGGAATATTTTCCATCATATGATGAATCAATTGTGAATCCTTGATGGTGATTCCATAATCCTTAAGTTGTTCTCTCAACTCATTGGCTTTGTTGATGAAATCTTGAATTGTATTAAAGTTCTTAGGATTCAATTTGAGAGGATTTTCTTGAATTGTGAATCCCTTATCCTCATCCACTTTACCATAAAAATCTTCAAGTTTATCCCAAGCATGCTTGGAATTTCCTAGGGAGGAGATGTGAAACATGAGATCTTGAGTAACACATTTTCTTATAATTTGTAAAGCTTGAGAGTCTTTAGTTATCTAATCATTTAATTCCTTATCATCCACATTAGGAAAATTAGGTACTTTAATTGTTCCATCCACATAATGATTTAAGTCTTTAACCATTAGCTTGCTCCATACATTTTCTTTCCATGTAGCATAGTTATCTGGAGTTAATGGTGGAAATCCATAAGAACCCATAATGAAAAATTGAAAGAGAACTAGAGTGAAAGAGACACAACCACACAAGACACCCCCCCAAATCTCTCAATCAAAGAACCCCTCCAAAATAGATGATTTTGACACTTTATATAGAGTGCATGTACAATTTCCACTTGCCAAAATGGACCAAAGTGAACTTCTGATTTTGATGATTACAACAACAAATATGAAGCTATAGAAGACTCAACAAAATAAGACACGAGATCTCTCAAGGATCTAACCAATTACAAGTGTCAAAAATAGGCTAAAGGAGACCAAATACTAAAATTACTATGTCAATCCTAGTCATCCACACCTTCTTCCTATCTTGAGCCTACATATCCTCTATATGCCTCCTTCATACCTCCATCTCCTTCTATGGTCGTATCCAAATCACCATCTTTTCATAGAAACACCACTAGCTACATCCCTTATCCAAATCCTCCATCATTTCCTTATCCTCCAACCCATTTTTAAATCCAAAATCCTAGTCTTCCAAACCATTATCCTAATCCCCCATCCTATCTTGATCCACCACCCACTATATCCTATCTAAATCTAGCATCTTCCACTCTTTCCTACATTACCACAAGTCCCCTTTTGTAAGAAGAATGCATCCCTCAATCCGCTTCATATCCCATATCTCAATCCATCACTCCTACCTCACCAAATAGTCAATCAATTTCACAAGCTTCCTCTAAACCTACCTATGTGAACTATTTAGTCATGCCATCCTCCAACTCATTTTCTGCACTATCATCCCCTCAAAAAAGTTCACAATCTTCCACCCACCTTCATGTGAGGACTATCCTAGCTCTCCATCTCCTACACATTCTAGTCCTTCACCATTACAAAAGTCTCCAAGGAATTTCACAAGGAAGCCAACAAAAAATCTATCTCCTAAATTTGATGAGTCACACCATCTTATTCCTTCATGCGAAGCCATCATTGATGAGGCGCATCAACCTCCCCCATCTATTATCCTTCTTCCATATATACCTTTTATTGATCCTCTTCCATATCCTAGCATCATTGAGTCCCTTCCATCTATTGATTCCATCTAGTCTCCATCCACATCTTCTCCTCCTAGCATTATTCAAGACACATCTAGTGATCCCCATAAGTTCACCCTTCTTCCTACCATCATAGTCATAGAATCTCCCATCCTTTCGTCCATACCATCTGAAGAGTACATCCTTCTTCTAGCCATTACAATTGCAGAATCTTTCATCCTTCCATCCACGCCTTCTGAAGAGTTTAGCCATTCATCCCCCATCATTCTATCCACACCAATCCAATCAAGTCAAGATCTTGTCCAAAAGCATGTTGAAGTACCCATAGATGAAAATCAAGATCCAATTCCTTCACTTCCTATATGGCATGATCCATTTCTTCCATCCCCCCAATCCAAGCCATCTCAAGATCCATCACCATCCTCCAATCCCAGTCTACATCCTATCATCCCATCCTCTCCACTTGATGTTCCTCCAATCAAAGCTATCATGTTGACATCACTCTATCCTGTTGGTCCACTTACATTTTTCAATGGAGACCCACTTAAAATAGAAGCAATAAGTTCCATATCTTCCACCACGGCACCTGCTACTTGAAGTTTATCTTATTCCTCAAGTCAAAAATATCCTTGCTTGGATAAAATGCTCAAGAAATGGAATTATCAAGGAAAAGGCTTGGGTGCCCATGAACAAGGAAATCTAGAGCCCACTCAGGATAAGAAACATCCATGAGCATGTGGTATTGGTCACACATCTAGAGACACTTCCTCCAAAAATGTTGGTACAACTAAAGCCAGATTCAAGCACACATCCAAACCCACCATTGCATCTTCTCATCTTCCCTTCAAATCATACAATTCCATTCCTCCTCCCCCATCATTGTAACCCAAAATGACCTATCACATTCCTCCTTCATACTCCAAATCCATTTTGAGCCCCCATGTCACAAATTCTACCATTTCATATCCTCTGCATACCAAATCCATTTTGGGGCCTTACATCCCAAAATATCATCCCCTATCTTATCCTACTCAATCCTTCATCTAAAATCCAAACATTTCTAGTCTAGATCAATAAAGGCACATTCCCATATCTTCTATATGCCAATCTCCTTCCATATCTCCATCTATATCTCCTCCATACTGCACATCTCCTCATATTCCTTCTAATGCTTCTCACAATTTGGATGCCAACTCAAAAAAGCATGAAGGGAAATATCCACAAAGATCCAAAGATTTCCATGTCCACTCTAAAAGACATGCTCAAGCAAAGAAAAATCCAATCAAGAAATCCAATGCATCCTAATGGCCACAAAGGCCCATCAAAGAAAAAGAAAAATCCAATGCATCCCAATGGCCACAAAGGCCCACCAAAGCTAAAGAAAAGACTATGTGGATCCCAAATCAAAAAGATGCAATGCATCTAAAAGAAACATCCACAATAGCATCCAAAGTTTATAATCCCCTAGCTACCCATTCCTCTTCTCCATCTCATAAATCTATTTTGGGTCCTTATACCCCAAAATATCCTAGTACAAATCCTCCATCATATCCAAATCTATCTTCCAAAACCCATCCACTTCATCCACCTTCTTCACAACATGTGCCAATGTTGATCCTGACAACATCCCCCTATCATGATCAATTCCCATAATTCCATCCAAACACTTTCTACCACCATATCTCCCATCTACCCCATCCCATCCATGCCTTTGCATAATCCCCCCATCCTAATAAAGTTGCACCAACATCTAGATAAATCAGAAGGTCAGAAAGAAATTAGAAAGTTAGCAAAAAGTCAGCAGCAAAATCAAAAAATCCGTAAAAATTGGAAAATCAAGAAAAATATCAAAAAAGAAAAGAAAATGAAAAAATACATTCATCCAATGGTGAAAACTTAGCAATTCAAGTGCCTTGGACAAGTACCATGATGAAAACTTGGAAAACAAGTATCATGTGTAATCCCCCCAGTTCCTCTCTACAATTGGGGGCAATTCCCTTCTATCATATCTTATCCGACATCTCCTCCATCCCATTTTTCTCTCACCTCCTTCATCCTCCTTTGGATCTTGATAAAAAAATAGAGACCACCAAGTATACATGCTTTTGGGTACCTTTTAGCATCCATCTTCCTATCACATCTTCCAGCCACCTTTCCTCTATCTACCAAATATCCAAGCTTCTATCTACCTTCCTCATCCTCATGTTGTTGTATCTTTCATCTAATCGTACCCCCCACAAAATACCTCTAAATGTATGAGCTATCCTAAGAGGGGGCATCTTATTCCTTGGTGACATATTCCTTGGAGACCTATCCAAATCCTCTATCAGCAATCCTAAGTGGTTCCTCCATCAACATCCCTCAATAGTTCCTCTATCCAAGATCTCCCAGCAAATCATCTATCCACATCTATCCCTCATCATTTCCTCCTTCTTTCCATCACTGGGTATCTTCCCTTATCATTAGTATCTAGCTATAGGCTACCCCCATGAAATCCAATGTCATTCATCCATCTTCAAACATTGCTAGCAATCTTCCAACATCTGTCAATCCTATCTATATCCTCTAGTTATCTGAAATCCAAGATCAAGCAACCCATCCAATCACATCCTTAGTCTTGTTCCCAGTCTTATGGAAAGCCTTGATCTCAATCCAATCATCATCATTAGGATGTGTCCTTCCTAAAATCCATGTTATTTCAGGGCACATCATCCATCATCAAGCATATCTACCATTAGTCCATCTTGGATTTTCTAGCCCAATTGGGGCATCATCTTTCATATCTCTTGCCCAATAATCTTCATCCCCAGATGTTGTGTACATCTTATCCTGAGTCTTGTACCATAGTGTCAGTCATGTCTCCACCTAAGCTCATTTGTACATATGTGTCTTTAGGTCTCATCCTCTATGTCAGTCATCCCTTGAGTCATCATGACCTATCTAGCTCAGCACTTTAGCAATCATCCCTTTGTCCTTTTGAGGTTTGAGTGTCTTATTTATCTCTTGTCATAGGAATCTTTATCCAGTTACCCACCATCCACTTTTTGTCATATCCTTTGAGTCTCTCAATCTATATCCTAAATCAAATTCATAACAGCACTACCCTTTGACTAAGCATTGTCTAGGGCATCTTGTACTTGTCTTTGTAGGCCTTGTCATCTCAAGCAAGAGATTGGAATGCACTGGGTAGAATCTCATCTATCCAAAGATCAAAAGTCTATCTTAGGTTGACAAATCCAATCCTATCTTATCTGAGCCTACATCAGGAAGAAGAAACTCATTCCTAACACTTAGTAATCCTCCACCATCCTCCACAAATCAATTCTCAATCAAATCAATCATCCTCCATTATCCTACCTATGGAAAGAGGTGCATGAGATACTTTTGATTTCATTCATTCCTTTGATCTTTTCTTATCTTTTGAGCTCCCTTGTACATATCATCTTGTCCTATTGTACATATCCTTGTTAGTCCTATAATAACATTTGATCAGATATCTTGTCCCACCTAGCCTTGTACTTCAGAAACATCTATTGTCGACTATCCTTGATCACCATGATTATCCTCAACTCATCATTTTCTAGCGAACAACACAACATTCAACATGGGTCTGCACATATGTATCCTTTTATACATCCAACCTAAGCAATTAAACTGGGTCCATGACGATGTATCCTTCACCATGTTCAAACCTAATTCCACCCCATCAATCAACCATCAATCTCTCTCCTTGGCAAAGGCTATCTTTTGGAGTTATCATTTTGATCTTTGATTTTGTCCTTTGGATCTTGTTAATCTTTTATGACTTCTTGTTGTTCCTCTCCTCAAATTCACCATGGTCATTTATATCATGGTGTGTTGTGAATGAGGACAATCTGGGGCAAGGTCTTTTGATCTTTTGGTTCTTCCTGTGAGTCAGTCATGTGTTTGTGGTTTCTCCAACCTCGTTTCCACCATGCCTCATCTGGGTTTCATGTGTGATGTTGGAGAAACCCTTTGTGTGCTTTCTTTTTTGTGTTAGTCCTATGCAACGCTAGTGACAAGGCCTTGAGTTCCCAGTAACCTTGGCAGGTCTCTAGCATTTCTATATCAAACTAGGGTTGTGCTCTCCACATTTACACAAGGAGCTCCCCAAACCCCCCTCATCCTACATCATATAGATTAAATTTTTCATCTTGCAGCCTTCATATAGCTTCATCCTACATCCTGCATCTCATCATCTTGTAATCATGCATCTTTTCTCTTGGAAGGTCATTTGTTTATCCCCCCTTCCCATCTTCTTCCTCCCTTCCCTTCTGTGTTATTTTCAAGAAAATTCCACAATGTTTCCTCTTTATGTTGTTTTATCAAGGGGGCACAACCCCTTATCCTTTGAATTCTAGCATGGGGCATCTTATTTTCTTGTCTTTGATGCCATGCCACTTGTGGCATTGCATCAAAGAGGGGAAAAATGTAGACACCTAAAATCTCATTGCTAAATAAAAGTATTTTTATTTTGCAAAAACCCCTGATGACATCATCATTTAAAATAATTAATTATTTTTTATTGTCATTATCCCTTCTCCTATTTTAATTAAAGACATTTAATTAAGAAACCCTAGCCAAAAGCATTTAAATCAAATTTAAATGAATTTCCCCTATTTATTGAATCATTATTTGATAAATAATGTCACAATCCCTAAATAAATTAAACATTTATTTAAAGCCTAAAACCCTAGAATCTTCTAGAGAACCCTAAACCCTTCTAAACTTTCCTAAACCCTTCCTAAACCTGATTAGAAGGTGATTCCTAACCTTATTAGTCTAACCCACCCTCCTTTGAATTTTGGTCAAACCTCCTCATTAATGAGCCTTACAGACTCATTAATGGCTTCTTACACCCTCATTAAGGCTCTTACAGCCTCATAATGAATCCCATGATGCTTCTTCCAGCTTGGTCCACTAGGCACTCTTCCCTAGTGTTGCTCACGCATGTGTGAGAAACCCTTAACCCTCATCCATCTAACCTTACACCTAACCATACTCCAGACTCTACCCCAAACCTTGACTCTGACCCTAACTCTCCTTCCTAACCCAAGCCCTTAGGAAAAACCTATAAATACTCCTCCTTCCAAGAGAAAAGAGTTATCTTATTTTTTATCATTCATGTATTTTTATCATGCTCATTTACTTCTAGATCATCTTAGCATTTAGCATAATTGTTAGATTTCATTATCTTTTATGCTTTCTAACTCATCCTAGAAAAGCTTAATGGATTAACCTAGTTTATCATTAAGCTTTTCTAATCATTTCTGCATCACATCACACTTTATTTGGTTTAAAATCAATCTTATCATTAGCATTTGTAACTTAATCTGTATTTCATCTTCATTAGGCTCCTAGAGGCTCTAGGGGAAAATTAGGTGTTCTATAACTGATTTTGTGCCACTATGGGGTTCTTGTGGCCCCTATTTGATCATAAACCTTCCTAATCCACATTAGGGACATGCTCCAAGTGTTTTGAGAGCACACCCACATCCCTAAATTGAGATCAAATTGAACGATGATAGGGTGTTCCGATTAGGCTAATGTTTTAATTTCTACACTTGTTCTAAATAGGTTAGGTTTTCTCTAATCACACCTACACCTTTTGTCATGTTTCTTCCTAAGGGGAGGAGTTTTGTTCTACACTCTTGGAGAAGTTTCTACATCAAGCCTAGCACATCTACCATTGGTGCTCATTCTACATTAAGGGGGGTTACTTGGTCTCTCTTCCTCTTCTTCTCTCTTATAGGTGTGATATTTTCCTCACAAGAGGTCTTCTCTCTCATCTTCTATAATTGTACTTATCTCTCTTTTTAGGGGAGGTTTTTTCCCATGAGCTTTTTCCTATTTCTCCACTTTATGAGAGATTGCATTGCATATCTTTTTCACTTGCATATTTTACATGGGTACCTAACATGTCCTAGTAGTCAGGACCCATCTTTCATTGTCATTTATCCTTGCAAGCTTAAGTTTATTCCCCTAAGTTTCACTTAAGTGCATTCCCCTAAGTTGCATTTAAGTGGGGGTTTTGGTATAATTAAGTATTCACTAATTATACTTTACTTAAGTTTACTTAGGATAATTAATTTTCATATTATTTTTCATTGAGACACCTAGGAGTTTTAATTTCATTTTATCACATGGTGTAGGATAATTTCCACTTTAGGTGTGAGATCCACCTTTAGTTCTCTTATCACATTATCATCCTCTCATTTTTTAACATGTTTCATATACTTTATTATATAATGGAGGATGATCCACCTTTGGTGGACATGTGATTACACCTTGTCTAGTTGATATGTTATCATTTTCATCTCTCCTAGTTATCATGCATTGCCTTTGTATTCAGGCACATCTACTTTGTATTCATTAATTCAATTGATTTGGTATCTATTTCATTATTGATCATTGTTGAATCATTCAATTGATCATATCATATTTGTCTCTCTTGTGCTATCAATTAAGCTTCTAGATCTTGGCATTTTCATTATTTTCCTTTGCAAAATTATTATAGGTGTAACTTTTATGCTAATACATGATTCAATTTTCCATAATATTGGTGTAATCACCTAAAAATGGACAAAGACAATTAAATGATAAATTGAGTCAAATTAAAGAAAATCAAGGACAAAATTGAAGTAATTGAATCACAATGCATAATTAGCCAATCAAAATTAAAATCAAGTCTTAATTCAAGATAAATCAAAATTGAGAGTGTTTTAATCAAATGTGATCAAATCAAAATACAATTAAATCAAATAATTGTATAGTTTTGGATTAAATCAAATTCAACCCATTCAAGGGGTACATGGCTAAAATAAATCAATTAAATCAATTAATAAATCTTAATTTCCCTCAACAACCACAAAGGGAGGAAATTCAATCAACCAATGAGATTTAAGGAAAGACATTCACATGGATCAAGCCAAATTGAATCTCAATCACTCAAAGTGAAAGAGAATCTTGTCCATCCATCTTGTCTACTTGTCCCAAGCATCGAGGACACAAACTTTGCATTGTCTTCAAAGGGTGGAACCAAGGACTCAACCAAGGTTTAATCATGGTCAACTACACTACACCCCCTACCATTGGGAAAATCTATAAAAGGAAGGCCTAAATTCATCACAATTGATAACCACACATCTTAGAATTGCATCAAACCTCTTGCATTTTATAGCTAGAAAGGCTTTTAAGATTTTAATTAGCATTCAATTTGATCTAATTGTTAGCTTTATCATGTTTATCTTATCAATTCTCATTCTAGGACTGTCATTAATGGTAGCTTGCTAAGAGTTTCTATTAACATCCTTAGATAGAGAGCCATAAGATGCTCAATTGATCATTAATTTTCTAAATAGTTGCTTAATTGTGGTTTATTTAGTTTCTATTTCAATTATTGTCAATACTAATCCTATTAAGATACTATTTTTGGTATACAAAATGGCACCCACCATGGGGCAGAATGCTTCACTTTACTAAACGATCAGATTCATATCATTTTTGTCAAATTTGCATGTCTTTAACTCTTAGCTTTTTCAGGAAAAAGCACTTTTGACAAGTGAAACAACACTTTTGCATGATAAAACGGTGCTTTCAAGCATTGTTCCAATGCTTGTGCGATAAATTTGGGTGCCTTTTCCCCAATCAGTGGCGCTTTTGATCTTTCTTCTATCTATCAATCAATTCTGCAGTGCTTTTGCACAGATGAATAGCACATTTTTTCTGACTACTAGGTGCTTTTGATATTTTACTAAGAGATTTTTCTATACTTTTATCACCTTTAATCATTTCAATAGTGCTTCTGCTATTTATTTGTACGCTTTTACATTTTTTGACAAACTTAAAGGAGTGCTTATAATCTGATTAACAGCGCTTTCAAGCAATAAAATAGCACTTTAACTATTTCAAGAGTGCTTTTGCATAATTTTTTAATTTGATTAATCTAACTGTGGTAAAATGATTTACTATATTCTGTAGGATGTCTGATCACAAAAAGGTGAGAAAACCAAAGAGCAAGTTCAATTATGAAGGCAAGGCTTTGGCTAGGAAGATCAAGAAGGAAAGCTTTGCTCATATCAAAGAGGTTCTTGAGGAGTCACAAGAAGAAGAAAACCAAGTATATCAAAATTATATTAAAATTGTAGAAGCCTACAAAACCAAATTCGTATCACTTAATTGGATTTTTACTCCTTAGTTCAATTTTTTCTTAAAATTTGCAAATAAGGTTTTTAAGATTCAATAAATAAACTTTGCTTCTTCAAATTTGATTTGGTTTCCCTCATTGTGATTGTTTGTGTTGACTAACTTGCTGGTGGAAAAGAAAATTGGGAAAGGAGAGCTATTTCCAAGGTAATGATAAAAATGATAAGAATCACTCAAAAATGCCCCTAACTTTTGTTAGCTACAAGGAAAGGTAAGCCTCAAACTAGTCAATATTTTCCCTTAAATTGTGGCATTGGAGCATTTCAAAATCTAGTAATTACAAAATAGCCTCTCTTTGTTTGGAAAGTTTAGCATTTAGGCCTATGCTCTTCACTTCTTTTAGTGAATCAAAATGCCAAAGGTGTTGAACTTTTTGATTAATAAGAAAGGTTGAGGAATCAAGAACATAAAATCAAAGCCCCTTGTTTGTGGAAGAGAGTAGAAATACTCAAAATCCCTATAGTTAGTGGGTGAAAGAAATTGAACAACATTGTTTATTGTGTTTGGGAACTAAAGGAAAAGTTAGGGATATGCTCTTCACCTTTTGGTGAACCAAATTCCCAAAAACTTGACCTTAATTCCATTTCTTTGCTTTACATGAACATGTTAGAACATTAGTGGGCTCACCTCCCGAGAATTTTCCTTAAGAAGGCCAATGAGAGGGATAGCCCAAAGTGGGATACGCTCGCTTTTCCTATGGGAATCCAACCCACTATAAAATGAAATGCATGCATCCTTAATGGGGTGTGTGACAATAGGATTTTAAATTTTTCAAACTTCCTCTAGTAGTCCTTTTGGATTACGCCAAATCATACTTTTGTGCATGTGGGAAGCCCCTTAACATACTTGGGGGATGAAAGTTTAAAGTCCATTTTGAATGGAATCTACATTAAATCCTTGATAAAATAGCAAGACCACCTTTTAGAGCCATGTTTACAAACCAAATCTTGTGCTAGGTAGGTTCTTGAAGTGTCTTTTTGTGCAAAACCTGTGACAACATTCTTTAAATCAAACATTTTATGTTAAGTGGATAAAAAGAGACAAGTGAATGTGTGATTATTGTGTTTGAAATACATAAACAAGTGAGAGAGATATCCATTGAAAATTCATCTTACATTTTTAATCTCTTCAATTGAAAATCAACAATTCTTGAACCAAGTATCATTCCAAATCAAACCCTTGTTGGATGTTGGTTTCCACGCTGTCCCACACATATAGAGTATCTTTACAAGGAGATAGCACTCTTGTTGCAAAGAAAGGACAAGAATACCAAAGTCTTTTCAAAGTTCCTAATCAAGAAGAAATTTTCCCAAACTTGTTTGACAAAAGACTTGGAGAAATGGATAGGAACTCAGCATATCATAATTAACAACCAAGAGGAAATAATCATAACATCAAAAATGCCAATCATAATCCCAAAGAAACACTTGAAGAAAAATTTGAGAGAGCAGCCCAAGATCAGGAATTCCTAGAGGTCATGGAGAAATTAATAGATAAGGATAGGGAGCAATTTTTCCTAAACCTAGCTCAAGCGGGAGTAAAGCTACCCCATGATTTCGATATAGAACAACTTAAGAAAGATCAAGAGCAAGATAATCCCATGAATGTTATAACTAGACAAATAAAGGCCTTTCAAGAACAAATAGATACCATGAAAAAGATAGCTAAACCTAAGGCCTTTTCTGTTGAAGCTTTGTGTCCTTTTCCATTCGACAAAAGCTTAGTTATGGTATCTTTCCCTTTTAATACTATTTTTCCTAAATACGATAAATATATGGGTAAAATAGACCCGCGGGATCATTTAAGGGAGTTTTGTGCCCTAAGCATTGAGTTCATGCATAATGACACATACCTAATGAGACTCTTTCCTAGGATTTTAGGAGGTCCCGCCATGGAGTGGTTTTCAAAACTACCCCAAGGGATAAAGACCTTTGAGGAATTAGCTTCCAAGTTCATAACCCATTATTCTTATTACATTGAGCATGAAATCACAATGCTCAAGTTGTGTGATACCAAATAGAAAGATGGAGAGTCCTTCCTAGGATTCCTACAAAGGTGGAGTACCATTTTTGTAAGGTATCCATGAAGTATCCCCGAGAAAGAAAAGATGGAAATCCTCACCAATAATTTGACCGCGGAAATGAATTATAGATTACAACTCCAATGTCCGTCAACATTTGAAAAACTTATCAAAAATGGGATCAAGATTGAGGATGTATTGGTCAAGAGAGGTGAAATAAAATTATTTAAAGATAACAAATCCAATAACACCAATAACAACAACAACAATAATTATGTGCCTAAATATGTCAATAATCCAAGATCCAATAATTAAAATGATAAATCTAGATCATGGATAAATAATAACAACAAAAACCTTGTGAATGATGGAGTTGTGGAGGCCCACAACTTGAAGGCAACCCCTTTTACTTTACCATATGGAGCAAATTCTTCAAATAATGTCAATCAATCAAACAAAGCTCCATTTAATTCCAATAATGCCAATAACAATTCCAACAATTCCAACAATAATGCCAATAATCCTAATGGGAATAAGTCCAAATCTTTTTTCTCCAATTATAAAAAAAGAAAATTCACCTATTTAGGTAAACCTGTGGAGAATGCATAAAGACCTTGGTTGCCAACAAAATCATCACATTACCTGATATGAAAGATTATGAACCTCAAGATAAACCCTATTGGTGGAATGACTCTCATCATTGTGAATATCATCAAAATAGAGGTCATCCAACTAATGAATGCATGAGATTGAAACACTTGGTGCAAGACTTAATAGATAATGGAACCATCAAAATTGAAGGACCTCAAAACAATGAGGACCACACGGCTTTCAAGAATCCCTTTTTGAATCATGAAAAGGGTGAGTCATCTAAGGCTAATCAAAATTTAAAAAAAGGCAATGAGAAAGTGAACTTTTCTCATACTTATGATAACATGATCAACATGTTAAGAGAAGAGGATAATACTATAAATGTTGTCATACTAAAGAACAAATCAAAAGAAGCATCATCAAATATTGTCACTAGGGGGAAAATATCAAAAATTATTCTACCTACTAATACTCCTAAAGTGGTGGTATCAAATCAAGCTTCAACCTCATCATCAAAACAATACAACTTGGTTGATCAATTACAAAGAACTCCCGCTCAAATATCTATCTTGGAGTTACTCAAATTATCACCAATCCATAAAGACATTTTAGAGAAAGCCTTATTGGAAACCAATGTGCCTCTAAACTTGGAGGTAGACAAATTCCAAAATATGTTGGGGCATCTCATTGCACCCCATTACCTATCATTTTTCAAACAAGATGACATGTCCCTTAATCATCCTCAAAATATGCCCTTACACATAGAAGTGTTAATTCAAAAGCATAGGGTGAAAAGAGTCCTTATAGATGGAGGATCCAACTTAAACATTTGTACCCTTAACCTAGTAAAAGCCCTAGGATTTTTTGAGGAGGCTATTGACCCTAAGAAAAAGATAACCATAAAATCCTACGATGATGAAGAAAGAGCTTCAAAAGGAGTCATAGTGTTACCCATAAGAGTTGGTCCCAAGCAAAAAGAGACCATATGCCAAGTGTTGGATCTAAATTTTACTTACAATATCTTGTTAGGAAGGTCATGGATTCACGAGATGCAAGTCATTCCATCTACTTATCATTAATGCCTAAAGTTTCCTTATCTAGGGCAAGAGATAATAGTAAGTGGGGACCTAAACCCCTTCCAATATTGTAATAATATCAAGCCTATCAATGACTCCTTACTCCCACACAATGAAGAAGGGTCTATATCTAATCAAATGGAGCAAGGTCAAAGTTCTAAGGACATCCCTTTGTTGAAAGGAAAAGAAAAGATGGAAGAAGAGGTTGTTATTAAAGACACACCAAAACTCGTTAACCTAATGACATCAACTAATGGAAAAGAGAAGGTTAATGAGGATAACATTATTGAAGAACCAAAAGAAGACCATACCAAAGATATCCAAGTGTACACTAAAGAGGCCCACTATCAAAAAATGGACCAAATGATGAAGAATTTTGATAAGCAATGCAAGATCAAGAAAAAAGGCGTAGGTGAATACTCCTTATCTATGATGGACTTACCCTTATCACCCAAGTCCTTTGGAAGACCCTCAAATCTACCTCATAGATATAATGATAACTTTGTGAGGGAAAGTACATCATCCACCATGGATGAAGAAGACAATGAGATCCTAAATTGGTTATATAAAGATGGAGAATCAAGTGCACATGTTAAACATATTCAAAATATAACCATTCCCACACATCAATATGGGAAAGGGTTTTGAATCATGCAAAAGATAGGCTACAAAGGTCAAGGACCTTTAGGCACAAATAATGAAGGGCTCATTGAACCCATAGAAAGTACATGGCGAGATTCCAAGGAGAAAATAGGATTAGGGTATCTTGAAGAAGGATACACTCAAAAACATTATCCCAAACTTCATAGCCAAATATTACAAGTAGAATCTCATAGTGATGAGGATTCTAATGAATGGGAATGGGAGACCCTATCTGATGAGTCATGCCATGATAAGGGTATTGATTTTATTCATACCTATGCTTCTACCAAAGATAAAGGACCAATAGCAGAATCAAGTTCAAATCAAGCTTCTAGTTCTATCAAAGTGGTTCTAAATGATGTACCAAGTACAGAAATAGAGATAAATCAATGGGTAGGTGAACCACACATTCCTTCATGGAGATCTACTATGGAATAATTGAATGTTAGGTTTAATCCGCATGAATTTTATCCAATGGAAACCCTAGAGGAGTCTAGTGAGGAGGACTTTGATCCTTCTTCTTTAGAACATTTAGAGGAAGCCCATGTTAGAGACTTTCAAGATACAATGTATGAACCATCCAATAATGAGATATACACCTTAAATCCAATTGAAACAAACCTAAGTATTGAGCCATTAACCTGCATACACCTGGAATTAATCAAATGGAATTCCATTGAACCAACTACCCTTCCAATCTTATTGAATGACAATGTGGTGTCCCAATACCTCAAATTGGTTGAACCTTCTTCTATCAGAGAATATCAAGAAGAATTGATCAAAGGAAGCATCCAAACTTTCAATCCTAGAAAAAATGAAAAAAATAGAAAAGGAAAAGAATCAAGTGTTGAAAACCACATTGTGGCAACATTAGATCAAGAAGAAAAAAATAAAGAAATAAAGGATGTTTCCAAAGGTGAAAACCCAACTGAAGCACCTAAGGAAGGGATTTTGGATGCTCTACCAGAACATTATGAGGAAAGATCTCCAATCTTACACCACTACATTTGGGGCCAAATTTTGATAGAATTTTCTGATGGGTAACTTTTTATTATGAATTTGGTGTTTTCTTTTTGTAATAGGCCCCTATGATTTCGGTATTCTGATGGGTGTTTAATTGACCATCAAAATTTTGAAAGATTCAGGGTATAGATAAAAAAAAAAGTGAAACGGCCTAATGAAACTGGTGTCATGCCCTAGCTAGTTCTTTATCTCTATTATTTGATGTTATTGGTACTTGTGCTCAAGGATATCGATTCACTGTATTCAAATGTTTGGATTCACGTTTGTTGATATTAATGGCATATATGTTTAATGACACCATTATATATTGTTGTCACTGAAATGACTGCATTCTACTAGTTTCATGCCCTATCCCATCCTTTAACTCCATTATTTGATATTATTGGTGTTTGTGCTCAAGGATATCCATTTTTTTGAAATGTTGATTATGGTTATCAAATGGACAGCCCGTGAGCTTCTAGCTAGGTGCCATTTGTAATGATATCTTAGGGCATCAAGTGTATTGTATCATTGATAGTTGAGACTTTTTTAAAAGGAAATAGGACAAAGAATGATTTTTATTTAGTTTCTCTATTTTGATCCCTAAGTGGCTTACAATCCTAGAGAAGTATATGCAGATTTACGGATGTAGTTGCAGGATGCATAGAAGCTGATAATTCACAAGAAATCCATGCATCCAATTTGAATAGAAATTAATACAAAAAAAATAGGGTCCTCCAATGGCCCAATCATCTGGACCTTGACTGTCCCCTCAACTAGTGACCCTTCAAAATTGGGTTATCATGCAATCAGTGAGTGATCCTTCAATCTCCTGGTCTTCCCTACATCTAAACATATTGGAAATACACAATACAATGATAACAAGTCTTTCACAATCCCCCTTCCCCCAAGGAACACTATCAACCATCCCTTTTGTATAGCATTTCACTATTTTATGAGTGGATTGTGCAGGAACAATTAACATTAAACAAGGAGCAAACTCCTCAACACATCTTTGTTGTAAACATGCCATTGGTTCAATTTTGTAAATTTTTTTTTTGTGTTAAATGCATTTAAATGGAACATTAATCATAGTAATAATATGCTTAATCTATTAGTAATTTGTAGATTAAATGCCCATAACACCTTTATCAGTTTAGCATGTTATTATAAGATACTAAAGAAGACCTACTATTTGTCAGAGAAATCTTCACTGTCCCCCATAATGAAGACAATGAAGATTGACCTCCTGCCCCACAACAAAGAACATTGTAATAAGAATAAGATATAATACAGTGTTAGAATAAACTTTGAACAAAGACATGTAATGCTTAAGTTAATGATCTAAAAAGCTACAAATATAGGAATTAAAAAAGAAGACAGTGCCAAGAAACATTTTCACAAATATGAAACGTAAGGAAAATTAATAACATTAACAATGCCAAGATTCACAGCATTAAATTTCACCTGTGGATGAGTTTTTGTAGTGGGTTTCCCAGCATCAAAAATATGTTGAGTTGCATTTGAGCCGTAACTAAGAGTATCATGTGGAACATACCATAAACTTTGAAAGCATTCTCCAACCTGGCAATTCAAAATTCAATCTAGGAAAGCATCAGTAAGTGAAATAAATTATAGACATCAACATCAACATCATCATAATCATTAGAAATAAACTTTAAAGACATATTTTGGATAGTACTATGTTTCTTGAAAGTTTTTGTGATGCTTCTAAACTTTAAAGACATTTTTTATGGCTTAATGATAACATAGATTAGTGTTTTGTATTCTGATGGAATGTTGTTGATCATTCATGGTCTTGAAGAAACTTTTGATTGTTTTGATTCTTGAGTCTTGACGTTGTTTCTCGATGTGATATAGACTGACCACAAGATGGTTTAGTTGGTGCTCTCTTTCTATTTAATCATTTATCTTCTTCATGGTGTAAGTGTCAATATGTTATAATCCAACCAACATGTCAACCCCCACTTCTGACAAACCTCACAGCATGCAAATCACATCCAAAGGCTTGGGTGATCAACATACACAAATAGCAATTACCCTTAGGAAACAATGATCATTATTATTCATTAATGGTGGGTGGTGATTCCTTGGTAATAAAGGCATTGATAGAATTCATCATCTTAACCAAGTCATGGGTGGTGATCCTTGAAATAGCACAATTAGTAAAAGGAAATAACAACATAACATAATTTGGAGTGAGGAAGAAGGAAAATTGGAAAACAAAATATGGAATAATCAGGTTGGAATTAGAGAAGAATTCAGAAATAAACTTGAATTAAAAAAAAGCCAAGTTATCTGGTTCTTTATTTGAGCCTAGGTTCTGATTCTACTTTTGTTCTCCTCTGGGTTCGACTTGGGTTCTTTTGGTAGGAACTTGGGTGCCTGTTGAAATGAAGTTGAACCAAATGCTGACCGTGATGGCTATGATCATGATGAAGATGAATATGAATATTAAATATAAAATATGGCTTGTAATTTGAATTTTCATTGTGAATGAAGAAACTATAGATTCAAGTTGACTCATTCTATGTTGTAGTATATTTGTTCCCTAGATCTACCATATTATATATGTGTAGCCTGTAAGGGACATCTGCTCATCCATGTATCAGAGCTCAGTGAGAGTTCGTAGGAGAAAGACAAGATGTCAGTGGGAGATGGAGAAACCAATCTCAGAACACCACTTGAATCCTTGCAATGTTGAGAGTGGGATAAAGGCTACACTTGAGACCCTATATAAGGAACAAACTTATTGAGCTTCACTTTGTTTTGAGAAAATTTTTATATTCTGTACTAAACAGGGCCAACCATGTGAAGGTGGAAGCTCATTTGGCCCCACCCCCCCCTAACATCACTCTAAATTCCCCGTTAACATCTAACATTCATTCATTATTTCATCCATTAATAAAATGTAACATTAATTAATTATCACATGATAACATTCATTAACATTCATTCACACATTAATAAAATATGACATTCATTAATTATCACATGATAACATTCATTAACACATTATAAAATTTATGAACATTCAATACAACATAATTAAATTCATTGGCATATAAAAATTAGTCATTATCAATTAAGGTGCATAGATGACAATCATTTATTTTTTTCTTTTGATTTCTAGTTTTTAAGAAGTAATCGTTAAGAGGAGTATCAATATCATCATGATGATCATCTACCCTCTCATTAGATCACAATGCACGCCTAGTTCTTTGTTGATGCAAAGGGGGGTCATCTGCAATAACATATAAAAGGGTTAAATTAAAAACATTTTATTATAATTAAAAACATTAAAAACATTTTAAAGTATTTCAGTACTTGACAGGCCATAATCATATATCTCTTTACCTGATCTAGTCACATCATCAACATCAAGGTCAGTTTGTTTGGTCTCGGCCTCAACCTGAACCTACTCATTAACAACGGCCTCTACACTCTCTACAACTGCAATACAAATTATTACATTAATCCAAACACCAATTGCAATTAAATTTGTATTACTACACCAATCAATTTAAGATGTTTTTTGTATTACTATGATGCACATCCTCATTGTCATCAACATGCACAAGTTGTGTATGGCAATAATTGGCAGGCTACATTTCAATTTCATACGCATTCATGTTATCATTGTTTTCTTACTTAAAACAAATTTACTCACTTTATGTTGGAACTTAACATCAAATAAACTAATTGGTAAATAATTAAATTTGAGGTAGTGTTCTTATGCATTGAAAAAGGTTGAAGGTAGACACTTTTCCATTTCACACATTAGATGAGGAATTCTTCTCTTCCAGTATTTTATATCTGCTCTATGGATTTCAACTACATATACGTCTTCTCAGAATCAAAAAACTTTGGCCCATCATTGATTCTCATCAATGTACCAATTTGGATAGTAAGTCTAATTTAATTTGTTCATAGACTAAGACCTTAAATTATTGAGCTTCTCTTTGTTTTGAGAAGAGTACAACATTCTCTACTTAACAGGGCCAACCACGTGAAGGTGGAAGCTCATCTGGCCCCTCCTAGGAGCCTCTTATGACCCTTTACGATATTTTAAGACTTCTAAGATGTATTCTTAGGGATCGTAAATGGTCATAAAGGGTCATAAGGGATCCTGGGACATAATAGCTAAGAAACATAATTGTAGGCATCGTGTTCACAATTTTTTGGAGACAACGTAATTGAGTTGTATACCCAGATGATGGAGAGTAACTCCTGCACCTCTGATTCCAAGTTGACTACATATGTTTCTCATGAATACAAGGTCCTCCAACAGATGTATTCAACTTGGAATCGGGGGTGCAGAAGTTTCTCTCCATTGCTTGGGTACACAACTCAATTACGCTATCTCCAAAATATTGTGACTATGATGCCTACAATTATGTTTCTTAGCTATTATGAAATCTACATTTATGTTTCTCAGTTCTCATGTTTATGTGCATGTTTTTTATGCGTTTTGGATAGTAAGTATAATTTAATTTGTATGTGGACTAAGACCTTAAATCATGTAATGAGGAGGCTTAGAACACTAGTTTATGCAAATTTCATTATTTAATAATAAAAATCTATTAAAATGTTTATACCTTCTTCTCTCATTTGCTGGTGTAATTCCTCTTTGAGTATCCCCTTTCTCCTTTTCATCCAAAATGAACTCATTCCAATCCCTCACTGGAATAAAGGGAGGATGCTCAAACTTCAGCAAGATTTCATACCATGCAACATTCGTAGATTACATTCAATGCGTTATTTACATTCGTAAAGTAGCATTGCGTACAAATCTATGGATGGTGCATGGTATGAAGCCACGCTAAAGCTTAAAAATGATAGTCAATCCATAGTCAAGGTTAAGGAACAAATGGAATAACCAAGAAAACACTATACGTTAAAGCATGTGATTGATAGCAGATTGGGGCTCACCTGAGCCATAAACATGAAGAATTATTCTAAAAAAAGATGTAAACCATATATATGTGCACTTGAGGCAAAGAGAAGTTACATCATATCCATATTAAAATATTAGTTACAATATGAAAATACTAAACTAACTAATTCTTGAGTTCATCTCTGCATATGGTCGCAACAAAGATATGCGATTACAATATAGAGAAGGCATCATAAAAATATAATTTTGGAATTTGCCCTAGCCTGACATGTTTTGTACTCAAATCCTTCATTGTGGATAAGTGGAGATGGGTGGATAGATGCAGATGATTTGTCAGCAACCCAACTAAAGTATTTGCAGCCATTATTTCCCTGTGATGCCCAGTCTACATTAGTTCTTATATTATAATGAATAGTATTTACATTAGAAACATTAAATATATACACATTAGTAACCATTTTTCTATTTGGGCAGCACCAAAATGTTGGTCCAGGGTTGTTCAGTGTCTGTGAAGTCTTCAACACACACTGCCCACCACCACATTGATAGTTTGGCACATTGACAAGAGTCATCGAGCCTATATATCAATAATGCACCGCACCATCGTTACTACATTTATTATTTTTATATGATTATTTTTATATGAAATACACCAAGGAGTACCATCAGAAATATTAACCATTTACAATAATGAAAAGTGAACCTAAATCAAATAGATCATTTTTTTATCAACGTGTGTAGTCTCTGTGTATATGAAAAATGAAAGAAATATGAAGCTGAAATAAAATAGTGAACAAAATAGTATTTCACATAGACTAAATGAAATATACCATCAAAAGAAGGTGACAAAATCATGTCATGAAGCACAGACATAGGAAATCAAAAAGGGACAAAAGACAAGAAATAAGAAAAATCATTACGAGTATAGAAAAATAATTTATACTATAATCAAAAAAAGAAACACTCTTTGTCAAAAAATTTCAAAATCATTAGGACTATAGAAAAATAATTAAGACTATACAAAATCAAATTTTAGAAATGGATGGTTCTGATTGTTTTCCATTACAATAATTGAGCATTCATCATTTGGTATTGTGTATTCCATTTAAGTATGTCAACAATGTTCAAAATCCTGTCACCAAGCACAGACAAGAAATAAGAAAAATCATTAGGACTATAGAAAAATCAAGTTCTAGAAATGGACGGTTCTGATATTGCTTTGCCATTACAACAATTGAGCATTCATCATTTGGAACTTCTTGGTGTATTCCATTTAAGTTTTTCAGTTTTCATGTTTATGTGCATGTTCTTTATGAGTTTGGCTTCTCTCCCTCACAAGGGATACGTCGATAGGTAATTGATTTGAAAGCATAATAATTTGACAATCTTTTTTTAGGATAGGCATAATAATCTCACCAACCTTAATTAGCAACATTTTTTATATATGTCAAGTACTTATAATCAGTATGCCCAACAAACAGAGACTTAGTAGTAAAAGCATGTCCTTTGGTTTACTAGTTTACTTATAATCAGTATGTCCTTTGGTTTACTAGTTTAATATGGTTTAAGAATGGTTTGGTTCATGTTTGAATGTACCATTGAATGAAGCTTGGCTATATTAAGTACAATCTTAAGACTCGTGACTCTTCAAATTATCTTGTTTCCTTGAGACCTCCAAACATGTGTACTTTGAGTAGCCCTCCAACAAATGGACTTGTGATGATTTTCAGAATACTACATGTGTAGGAGGACTACTCAAAGTACTGCTTAGGAAAACTTGAATGCTCATCACCTATGCCTATAAGAGTTGATCATAGAAGGTATATGCTAGAGCTAGCAGCAAATAGATTTGTGGTGATTTTCACAATAGTACATGTGTTGCTGGGTAAGCTCCCAATAGCGCTCGGGAAAATACGCATGTTCATCACCTATGCATATGAAGTGGCTCTAATGGAAGATACAATCACTAAATTCTACAAACTCCTTATTTTGTTCTACGTTGATATTGTCAGACATGGACTTTCTTGAATGGAATGACTCATTACTTGTACATTGATTAGAATGTTGGTGGAAGAAGGATGGTTTGTTTGCAACCATTTTTTTAACTCTAATTTTCTCAACACAAAGGGACATTTATCATAGCCATAGAAACATGATTATTTTAAAATGAAATACACCAAGGAGTACCATCAAAAATATTGACTATTTACAATCATGAATAGTTAAGCTTAATCAAATAGCTCATTTTTTTATCAGCATGTGTAGTCTCTGTGTATATGAAAAATGAATGAAATATCAAGTTGAAATAAAACAGTGAACAAAAATTCAAATTTAAGGCCTAATTTATCAAGAGAAACAAACATTAGGATGAAAGAAAATTCATTAAGAGTATAGAAAAATCATTAGGACTATAGAAAAACCATTAAGACTAGAAAATCAAGCTCTAGAAAAATCATTAAGAGTACTATAGAAAAATCATTAGGACTATAGAAAAATCATTAAGACTAGAAAATCAAGTTTTAAAAAAATCATTAAGAGTACTATAGAAAAATCATTAGGACTATAGAAAAATCATTAAGACTAGAAAATCAAGTTCTAGAAAAATTGTTACGACTATAGAAAAATCATTTAGACTATAAAATCAAGTTCTAGAAATGGATGGTTCTGATGTTTTGCCATTACAACAATTGAGCATTCATCATTTGGTACTTCTTGGTGTATTCCATTTAAGTTTTTCAGCTGTCATGTTTATGTGCATGTTCTTTATGTGTTTGGCTTCTCTCCCTCGCAAGGGATATGTCGATAGGTAATTGATTTGAAAGCATAATGATTTGACTATTCCAAGTAATGTTTTTAATCCTTTTAAGTTTCTCATGATCTTGATGTAATTTGAATGGATTAAGAAATTTGGGGATCTAGTAGGACTTTACGGGAGTTCAATAAATGTTTTGGAAGACTTAGAGGAACTATTAGCATGACTGTTCCTTCATCTACAGCAAGTTAGACTGAATTTGCTAAGTTTTTCCTTTGTTTTGAAGTGTATTTTGTAATCTATTTCCTTTCCATGGACCCAAAGACCTAGGACCCATGGAAATAGGATACTAACAATGTATTATACAACTCTAATGTTCTTGACTTGTAGAGATTTGAGAAAGTAAAGAGAACACTGGCTATGTTTAATGTTAACTATTCCTGCACAATCCACTCATACAATAGTGAAATGCTATGTGATTGATAATTTCATACAACTGGTCCTTTGGTGTGTATTAAATAGAATAGAATTTTTAGCATATTATTATCATTCTATTTATTTGTTGTAAACATGTCATTGGTTTAGTTTTAATCTACTGGTGTCATGCCCTAGCCCATGCTTATCTCCATTATTTGATGTTATTCACTATTTTGAAATGTTGACTATGGTTATCAAATGGAAAAAATAGAAGAAAAAAAATTGTACACAAAAAAATTTACAAAACTGAACCAATGGCATGTTTACAACAAAGAAATAGAATGATAATAATATGCTGAAAATTCTATTTTGTTTAATACACACCAAAGGACAAGTTGTATGAAATTCTAAATCACATAGCATTTCACTATTGTATGATTGGATTGTGTAGGAATAGTTAACATTAAACAAGGAGAAAACTCCTCAACACATCTTGGAAACCATTGAATTCAATAATAAATGAAACCTAACACCAACACTATTCCTTCCATTCACTTCTACCAAGAATTCTAGCACAAGCACAAGCTATTCCAAACTTCAAGTACAAGCTATTCCAAACTTCAAGTAAAATGAGAAATATGCTATATCAAATTATTCATATTTATAGTAACCATTCAAAGGATCATTTTGTCAATGAACCCTCTGACTGTACCCCTGCAGCAGAGAAAGGAAACCTCAAAATAGAGAAAGGAAACTTAGTAAAACCAATCTATGCCACTATTTGTGAGGGTATAGTCATGATAAGTGCCTCTCAAACCTCTCCAAACATGTAAGATTGTTTTTAAATACTTTATTGATCTCTTCTAAACATTAACCAAATCAAACTTACATTTGAATCCACACATAATAACCCCAAAATGAAGGGTTTTGTATCCTTTAAAGAATCTCATACACTGGTAACACATGGATAGTCAAACCAGTAGTCTCCAAAGCATTCAATAAGTGACTAGATTGTATTTAATACATGCCAAAGGACCAGTTGTATGAAATTGTCAATCACATAGCATTTCACTATTGTTTGAGTGGATTATGCAGGAATAGTTAACATTAAACAAGGAGAAAACTCCTCAGCACATATTGGAAACCATTGAATTCAATAATAAATGAAACCTAACACCAACACTATTCCTTCCATTCACTTCTACCAAGAATAAAGCATTTAATCCATTCAACATTACATATAATCATTAGACAGTTACATTTTCTGACTGTGTAGAGGAATAGTCACGACCAAAATGATCAAAACTACTTTCACCCTTGCACAAGCTATTCCAAACTTTAAGTAAAATGAGCAATATGTTATATAAAATCATTCATATTGATAGTAACCATTCAAAGGATCATTTTTTCAATGAACCCTCTGACTATACCCCTATGGCAGAGAAAGGAAACCTCAAAATAGAGAAAGGAAACTTAGTAAAACCAGTCTATGTCATTGTTTGTGAGGGTACAGTCATGATAAGTGCCTCTTAAACCTCTCCAAATATGTAAGAATGTCTTTAAATACTTTATTGATCTCTTTTAAACATTAACGCATGGACAGTCAAACCAGTAGTCTCCAAAGCATTCAATAAGTGAATATGAATGTTTGAAAACTTTCCTCTCAACTTCCCCAACCACTCCTAATCGGTTGGAGGGATTAGTTGAGTGTTTAGACACTAAAACTTCTTAAACATACTTTATTTGATATGATGAATTGTAATATCAAAAAATGTGAATACAAACATTTGAAAATAGTGAATCGATATCCTTGACCATGAGCACCAATAACATAAAATAATGGAGATAAAGTGCGGGCTAGGGCACGACACCAATAGAATGTGATCATTTTAGTGAGCATTCATGATCAAATAAAATGCAATGCATTTGAAATTTGTGATCAAATATGATGCCAGAGGCTTGAAAGATGTTGTCCATCAAAGATACCAATCAAAGATGAAGAAATAACATACCTTCTCTCATGCTCAGCTTGTACAAAGGAAGATTTGATAGCCAAATCTTCCTTGTACCATACAAAGAACATGCCATTGGTTTGGTTTAGCATGTTATTATCATATTAGATAAGTATGTTTAAGAATTGTTGGTAAGGATAGGAATAGTGGAGATTCTAGAAATATCCCTCTAACTAATTAGGAGTGGTTGGGGAAGTTGGGAGGAAAGTTTTCAAACATTCATATTCACTTATTGAATGCTTTGGAGACTACTGTTTTGACTTTCCATACGTTACTAGTGACTGAGATTCATTAAAGGATACAAAACCCTTCATTTTGGTTATTGTGTGTGGATTCATCCATTTTAGCCAAGAAGATCAAGAAGATGGGGCAGGAGGACATTGTGGTAGAAGAAGTATTTAAAGAAGCAACAAGAAGCAATAGAGAATTTTTCAGGAGTTTGGAACAACATTTTAGAATCCATGAATGGTATGGGTAAGGTGACCTTCATTCTTGGCTGTGACTTCAATGAAACATTGGATATGGGTGATAAGAAGAAGGATCACTTGTTGATAGTGTTCCTTGAGGGAAGGGGGATTGTGAAAGACTTGTTATCATTGTATTATATATTTCCAATATGTTTGGATGCAAGGTAGACTAGGAGAATGAAGCATCACTCACTGATTGCATGATAACCTAATTTTGAAGGGTCACTAGTTGAGGGGAAAGTCAAGGTCTGGATGTTGATAGTAATTCATTGAGGGAAGGGGGATTGTAAAAGACTTGTTATCATTGTATTGTGTATTTCCAATATGTTTGGATGTAGGGTAGACAAGGAGAATAAAGGATCACTCACTAATTGCATGATAACCCATTTTTTAAGGGTCACTAGTTGAGGGGATAGTCAAGGTTTGGATGTTGATAGTGTTCCTTGAGAGAAGGGGGATTGTGAAAGGCTTGTTATCATTGTATTGTGTATTTCCAATATCTTTGGATGCAGGGCAGACCAGGAGAATGAAGGATCACTCATTGATTGCATGATAACCTAGTTTTGAAGAGTCATTGGAAGAGGGGGGAATGAAGGATCACTCACTGATTGCATGATAACCCCACCAAGAATTCTTTCCTTTAAGTTTCCACAATATCTCAAAATATGATCATTATTCTTTACTTTCTTCTATATGTTATTCTTTCTATGATTTTGTTATCTCAGAAATATATCAAAAACATTGTAGATGTGCATATAAAAGTAAAATATTGCCCTTCAATTGTAACACATTGAATCATTTCTTCTTGGGGGTATTCTCTTCATTTGTACAATATCTATCAAAAATGGTTCCCTTATTTCTTCAAGATCTATTTTAATCTTTATATTGTAATTTTGACTAGATTTGACCAATAGTTGATTTCATTGGTATTTTATAGCGTATACTCCTAATGTGAAATGTGGAGAGAAAGAAAGAGACACACTAGGTATGAATTACATGATATACCCATCATCACTTAGCACTTAAATAATAAATTATGGACAGGGAACAACCCCCTAACTTCTGGATGTTTGTTTCATGTTGGCCTCTTATTATATGCAAAGGTAGGCCTATCTTAGGCTAACAACCATAGTGTAGGGGCCATAAATTATGGATCCCAAAATAGTGCACACTTGTATAAAATTAGGTTCACTATACTACAAGGGAATGGAAACCATGCAATAGTGCCTCATGGGGATGGAAGCAACCCTTCCCCAAGAAGATGATTGTGTCTGCAATATTTACTAGAGGCAAAGAACATAATTTGGTTCTAGAAATTACTCCTAGAAGATAATGGCACCCACAAAACACTTGGAAAAGATATCACTCACTATATATTTTATCACTCTTTTAAAGTTGGGACAATAAATCTCAAAGATTGATCAATGAATTCTTGAACACAAAGAACCATTGGTAGTTATGATTCATGTGTACAATAGCCAACAACAATTGTTCCAATCATGGTGTCCAATAATTAAGTTAGAAAAAGCATCTACAAATCCCTTACACAACCATAATAGATTCAAACCATGAACCATAAGAACCTAACAATGGGACTAACAAAGATACAACCTACACAAATCTTGATCATATTCCACCCTATTGTAAGGCCCAATAAGTAACTCTATCTTAAAGCTACAAATTCCTCTAGATGAAGCTCAAAGGTCAATTAGCTAAAGCATAGCAATAATTGAATGAATACAGGAATAATTTGATGTACAATCATTTGCTAGCTTGGTTTGTAGGTATTCCACATAATATTTTCCCTTTAACCATATTTATAGTTTGAGAAAATCAAAAAAAATTGTTTCAGATTTATATTATCCTTTTGAACTAGCACACTACCATCAAAATGCATAATCATTGGTCATATCAAGAAAATTCCTATTGATTGCATGATAACCCAGTTTTGAAGGGTCACTAGTTGAGGAGATAGTCAAGGTCTAGTTGATTGGGCCATTGGAGGACCCTATTTCTTTGTATTAATTGCTATTCAAATTGGATGCATGGATTTCTTGTGAATTATCGGCTGCTACGTATCCTACAACTACATCTATAAATCTACATATACTTATCTAAGGTTGTAAGCCACTTAAAGATCAAAATAGAGAAACTAAATCAAAATCTTTCTTTGTCCTATTTCCTTTTAACAAAGTCTCAACTATCAATTATACAATACATTTGATTCCCTAAGCTATCAATACAAATGACGCCTAGCTCAAAGCTCATGGGCTATCCATTTGATAACCACAGTCAACATTTCAAAAAAATGGATATCCTTGAGCACAAGCACCAATAACATCAAATAATGGAGTTAAAACATGGGCTAGGGCACAACACCAGTAGAATTCAGTCATTTCAGTGACAACAATATACAATGGCATCATTAAACATGCGAGTAATATCAACAAATGTGAATCCAAACATTTGAAAACCAATGGCATGTTTACAACAAAGGTCTAATAGAACTCCCAACAATTCTTAAACATACTTTATTTGATATGATGAATTCTTAAACAATTAAGGTTGGAGTAGACATAGTTATCACACATTTTTTTGTGTGGTACAAGGAAGATTTGGCTAGGTCAAATCTTCCTTTGTGCTTGCAGTCTACAGAATTAGACCTTTAGTAACAATTGATCGTATCAAATAACTAGTATGTTTAAGAATTGTTGGGACTGGTCCTTTGGTGTGTATTAAACAGAATAGAATTTTATAGCATATTATTATCATTCTATTTCTTTGTTGTAAACATGCCATTGGTTCAGTTTTGTAACTTCACTATTGTATGAGTGGATTATGCAGGAACAATTAACATTAAACAAGGAGCAAACTCCTTAACACATCTTGGAAACCATTTAATTCAATAATAAATGAAACCTAACACCAACACTATTCCTTCCATTCTGTTCTACCAAGAATAAAGCATTTAATTCATTCAACATTACATATAATCATTAGACAGTTACATTTTTTGACTGTGTAGAGGAACAGTCACGATCAAAACTACTTTCACCCTCACACAAGCTATTCCAAACTTCAAGTAAAATGAGCAATATGCTATATCAAATCATGAGATGTACAAGTGTAAAAAAAAATTGTGAGACTAGGATCAATTTGTGTAGTGTACATAAATGTAAGGTGGTGATTATTCTTGATGATTGACAGGTATAAGTCTTCTAGGCCTTACCCAGTAGCTATGACTAAAGATAACATAGCTAAAGAGACCATCATAGGTTGTCTCTTTCTTCGGTCTATATTATTGATAGAATGTTTTACCTTTCATTAGCTCATCAAATCCAGGGATTTGAAAGAATTTAATAGAATATTTTCATGACAATGTATATTATTTAAGTTGATGGTACACCAATTTATCTACTTCACGCACTTGTAGACTATTAGGATGGTGATAAAGAAGAATCTCCTCCCATGGCCATGCTTCTTTATCGCCGTCCTCATAGTCTACAAGTGCACGAAGTAGATAAATTCATGCAACGTCAACTTAAATAATATACGGTGTCTTGAAAATATTCTATTAAATTCTTTCAAATCCCCAGATTTGATGAGCTAATGAAAGGTAAAACATTCTATCAATAATATAGACCGAAGAGAGAGACAACCCATGATGGTCTCTTGAGTTGTGTTATCTTTAATGTGCATATCTGTCAATTTTTTGACACTTTATAATTCATTCTGATGGCAGTGCTATACATCCGACATCATTTCCCATCAGAATATAGGCCAACACATCACCTATCTAAAAAATAAAATGTCAAAGAAAATACTTTACGACAATTATTATGACAGTAATGCTATACATCCGATAGGGAAACCTGTCAGAGATATACTACCTTACCATCGCTCTTCTGATAGTTAAAATGTCATAGATATGCAATTTTCAATAGGTTGTTCTGACACTAATGCTACATCACTGATGGGTTTATCTGTCAAAATTTTTTTGCAGATCTGTCACTATACCAACAGTTCTAATGTCGGAAAGGATATCTTTGCGATAGTTAGTTCCTACAGCGATTGTGTATTTTCGATAGGTCTTTGCGTTAGAATTCTGATAGATGGACTATAGGAAATGCCATAACAAAGTTGTTATCATGTGCAAGTTTTTGACATAATGGGGTGTCAGTAAACTGACTGAGGTCTCTTCCATCATAATTTCCAATGCAAAAATGGTGACGGACACGTGTCAAAATGCCAACAAATGAGCATTGCAAATCCAACAAATGGCCATCAGAATTTGACCTCAAATGTACTAGTGTTAATTGAGCCAATAGAAAAGATAGATATTGGATCAAAAATAGAGCCAAAGATCATCCACCTAGTGGCATCACTATCTAGCGAAGAAAGAATAGAATTCATCAAGTTCTTTAAGGAAAGACAAGTTAACTTTGCATGGTCTTATGACGATATGTCAGTTTTACACCCAAATTTGATAATGCATCTTCTAAATATCAAGGAAGGAGCCAAACCTGTTAAGCAAAAGCTAAGGAAGATGCATCCACATATAGCCCTACTTGTCAAGGTAGAGTTAGAAAAATTATTGAAAGTGCGATTTATAAGGGCCATTGATTATGCACAATGGATCTCAAATATAGTGCCAGTATCAAAAGCAGACAAATCCATCAGAATCTACATGGATTTTAGAGACTTAAATTTGGCATTTCCTAAAGATGACTTTCCACTTTTGAGTATAGATGTCATTGTGGACTTAACAGTAGGACACTCTATGTTTTCACTTATGGAAGGATTTAGCGAATATAACCAGATAAAAATAGCACCAGAAGACCAAGATAAGACCACTTTTACATGTGCATGGGGTACTTTTTGCTGAAATGTCATGCCTTTTGGGTTAAAGAATGCCAGAGCGACCTATCAACAAGAAATGACCACAATATTCCATGATATGATGCATAAGTTCATGGAGGACAATATGGATGATATATTAGCCAAATCTCACTCAAGAAAAGAGAACCTACCAATTCTGGAAAAAAAATTTCAAAGATTAGAGGAATTCAAAGTGAGACTTAATCCAAAGAAATGTGCATTTGGAGTCCAATCCGGCAAACTGCTAGGCTATATTGTATTTGCAAAGGGAATAGAGGTGGATCCCACTAAAGTGAAGGCTATTATGGAAATGGAAGTGTAGACACCTAAATTTGATTACATAATCTAGTAATCATATTTAGTCTTTTCCTAGGACATCTTGTTAATTAAATATTAATTATTTAATTAATTTATGTCATCCCCTAGTTAATTAATTTAATTAATTAATTATAGCCCAATTAATTATCAAAATAACAAACCTATAGTTTGATAGTAACTTGACTGTACCTTTTTCATGGGATCACATTCCTGCAACGTGAGAATACACGTTGACCAGGCGGGTTTGCCTGTGTGATTTTTGTAAGCTGTATGGCATTTTTTGTAGTTTCTTTTTTTACCTTCATTCCCACATTGCAAGAGCATTGTTTTACTTTGTGGGAATGTTGTTTTTGACCTAGTGAGATTGATAGTTAATATTTTGTAAGCCGTACGACCCTATACTTTCCCTCAATTTTTTTTGCCTTCATTCCCTCAATGCGGGATCAACAGTTAAATTGTGGGAATGAGCTTTGACTTGTGGGAATGCGGTCGTAGGTATCTGGACACTATTTTTATTTTTTTCTATCATTTCAATTTTTTTGATAGTCTTGCGGGAATGCCTATACGGCTCTGTGGGAATGCTCTTTTTCTACTGCAGGATTGAGGGGTTTTTGCGGGAATGTGGGTTAATATTTTAAAATAGAATTAACTCATTTTACTTTCGATGTATTAAAAAGAATAGTGTATGCCAAATAGCACTTCATCTTTTTGATTTGGGTTTAAAATGAACAAAGGTTAAAATTGAACAAGGCAAACATCACATTTCTTTTGGTGTTTAAAATCAACACACTCAATCTTGAATGCCTAAGGATAAAACGTCAATGCGATGAATGCTTCTTTTGGTGCTTAAAAATTGATCAAACACAATCTTGAATGCTAAGAGGAGCAACACTTTCTTTATTTTTTGCAAATCAAATCTCTATTTTTTGACCATTGTCATTTACATTTCAAACAAAGAACTTTGCATGTTAAACATGAGTGTTTGATGTTCTAGAATAGAAAACACTTAGTCTTAATAGGTTCAATTTGGAATGAATACTTCTTGGCGTGTTTGAAGGAGTGTTTTTCAACACTTCCTTGGAGCTTTTCTTTTTTGCATAAACCTTGTTAAAGTAAGCAACATGGAAGCAATCCACTTGTATATGTATCCTCTCCCCTTGCCTTCGTGGATCTTGGGTGAAGAGAAAGATCAAGTTTGATTGACAACACTTCTAGCGAGGCCTGTCTAGAGAGAAGCACTTCCTCTTTAGAGAATGACCTCAAACTAGTATTACCCCAGCTGATATACAAATAAGGTCCTGAGAAAACTCTCACCTTATTCTTGCAAGCTTAGGTGAGGTGTGTTGATGGTAGCCCAAGGTAGGTGAATATCCCTATGATTTCAACATGGTCAACTAGGCTCTTAAGTGAGTCACGCACATACAAACTAATTGGGGGGACCCCATGAACCTTACTAGAAGCCATTAATTAGAAGCCAACCTGATCTACTCCCAAAAGTATCATAATATTTGTGCAAGGACCGATCCAAGTGGTTTCCCAAGTCACCTAAAGATTACTCACCATATGTATTCCTCTTTTGGGATATCAAGCTATGGGAAAAGGTTGTGATACTAGCTTGTCTTGTAGGTGGAAAGTGCCTGTATGTGTTCTCGAAAGTAACTTGACCCAGTAAAAACATCTATTGAACATACACAATATTAGACTTACAAAGTTCTTTTGCCAAGAGAGATCATCTACCTATATCCTCCAAGATTGCTTTGTCTCTTGTGAGGACTGTTTGTCAAGACATTATCCTGAAAGTGAATTCAAGTTTGTTCAAAACCAAGCCAAGGTATACTTATTGTAGTCACTTCCTAGCTTGATCCAATCCTATGAACAGTTACTTTTGTTAACCTATGACCTAGACTATGAAGCATAAGAAAGCTAAGTTACCCATCCCACGTGCATATCAAGAAAAGAAAGTTGAAGAAAGAAAGCTTAAAGATTGTCAGCATATTATCACTATAGCCCACGAAGAAGAAAAGTATCAAACCCAATTAGATAACATAAAATACAATGCAAGGGTTAAGCAGTTTTCCTTTTGGATCCAAGTTGATCACTACTTTGTCAAATTAGAGAGTGAAGACTAGTTGGCACAATCTCCTCCTTCAAAACTATGAAAATTGTCACAGCATCCTCAATCTTAGGTAATCCAATAGGTGCATTTCCATCATCCCCTTTTAGGAAGCATCATTTAGCATCATTATCCCAAATCATTATCCTAGATCCATATCGTATCCGAGAACTCACCTTGAGTTGTCCTATCCTTGTTTACACAAATCAAAATCTCGAAGCTTCACCCATTTGACTAAGCATTGTCTAGGGTAGCTAGTACTTGCTTTTGTGGACCTCGTCATCTTGATCTAGAGATTGACCCACACTAGTAAGGATCTACCATCTAAAGATCAAAAGTCTATCCGAGGATGACAATCCACACATTTTGATCCCCCCATCAGGAAAGGTAACCCATCTCGATCCTCTTCCAAATAGTGTATCACTAAGAATCCTACATTTAGATCATCATCTAGTTCATCTCAAAATCCAAATCCCCATCCTTAACATCACTCTGATACATTTGCATTTTCCCTCATCTTAGGACATTGCATTTTCATGCCTGTTGTGACACGATCAAAGAAAAGAAAAGGGATGGATTCCAACCAGGCCACTACTTTGGTAGACCCAAATGATTCCACATGTGAAATGGTGATGTATGACCCTTCGAAAACAATAGTTGAGAATGTGTGGGAAGATCCCAACAACACACCCACTACCAACTCCATGGAGTCTTTCATGTGCTTCCTAGGACATGTGCAAATGGTAAGCACAATCATCGCACAAATCATCTAGCCATCTTGGAAAACTATGCGTAGGAGGGTACTTCCATCCCACCTCAGTTACACTCTTTTGACCCCACAAACCCCTTCCACATCTCTACCAATATTGATTCATTTGTCATCCAGCAAGTCCATGATCCAACCATGCAAGTATCCCATACAGCATCACCCATCCCACATCTCTTGCAACCTAGTAGGGTGATCCCCGCAAGCACACCACTTTCCATCATGGGCCCACCACCCCCTGCCTCTTCGCAGATGGTCACTCAAGTGCAAGCATTCACCCAAGCCTTTACTCAAGAAATGCTGCCTCCAACTACATCAACACCTCTTTCGCAAGGAGTCACACAAACCACTCCACCTACATCCACCCCACAATCTCAACCCACACAAGTGCCTCTCACATTTTTTGCTGGCATGCAGATCCAACAAGTCACCTTCACAATAGGAATGCCACATATGCCATCCCATAATCCTCCACCAGCATAGAAAATATCAGCCCCCACATTTGTGGCCAACTTTGCATCGCAAGCCTTATCAGGAATCAGCATTGCCTAGAGCCTCGGCCAAGCACAACTAAATGCCATGGGCATACCTACACATGGCCAACTTTACCAAAAGGCTCATCAACAACAAACCTTCCCACAAGTAGCACCTCCACCTACATTTACCAACTATTTGTCTATGCCATCCACCACTTAGCAAAACAAACCTCCATAATTACAGCAACTCAGTGCTACCCATCCCACTAACTCCATTATGAAACCACCAATAGTGCACACCTAGGCCACCATTCCCACTCTCAACAATGCGGATATACACCCATCTTACATTGGTCAAGCTCATCACCAATCCCAACCACAACCATTCTACCAACCTCCCCAGCAGTAGCAATACTTCCCGACTTCACAGGCCAATCCCCTCATCTCATAGTAGCAAGCCTTGCCACAGCATGCACCCACATTACACCAGCAATATGTCACTCAACAAGTTAGCTAGAACCCCTTTTAGATGGCCTATTCAACCAAGCAATCCCCATTCCCTTACTCACCATATTCTCCATTTTCACCCGCACCATCCAACCCATTCTCACTGGGAGTACCCACTCCAGCACTTGACAAATCAAAATGGGAAGAAATGAGAAATGCCATCAAAGAGCTTAAGATTGGTACTAATACTAAGACATTCAAGTTCAAGGAGGTTTGTCTGTATTCATTCAATAGATCGATCATAGAAATCCCCTTCCCTAAACATTTCGAAACACCAAAGTTTGACAAGTATTGAGGGAAGGGTGATCTAGTTAACCATGTCAAAGAGTTCTACATGGCATGCCAGGAGGTGGCATTCAATGACATATTCCTCATGTGGCTCTTCCCTAAGATCTTGGGAGGGCCCGCTCTTGAATGGTTCTACAAAATACCCTATGGGTCTGTCTCCACATTTCCAAAGCTTTCAGAAAAAATTGTCACTCAATATGCACACAACATTGAGAATGATCTCACCTTATTGGACTTGTGCAATACCAAATAGAAGGGAGGTGAAACTCTGGCCGATTACTTACAACAATGGAAAAATCTCACCACGAGATTGTCATACCAGCCACCATAAAAACACCTTGCCAAGATATTCATTGATAATCTGCACCCAAAGCTATCGCATTCTATGAAGATGAACTACATTCAGACCTACCAAGACATTAAATGGAAAGGTATGGATATTGAGCGAGCTCTTTTGGATGATGGTAGCATCAAACACTATAAGGAAAGCTCTTAGGACAGACCAAACAATGATCACTCTTGATATTAGAACAAGAATAAGAACGTGGTCACTGATGGAGCCACAGACACCAGGAATGTCCAAGTTGTGGTTGCAGGTCCTAACCCTCCTCCTCTAGCATATCAATAGCAAGCACCTGTGTATCAGCAACCAGCACCCGTATACCAACCACAAGTGCCTGCTTACCAACAACCACCCTATCAGCCCCCTATTAACCAAACCAATGCTATATTTGTTACTTAAGGATGCAATAAACCCCATGTTTAGAATGACCCAAAGTGCACATTTACACCCCTTGGAGAACCCTTGGATGCCATTTCTTGCAAGATGGTGAGTGCCAACTTGGTTGTGTATCCACAAACCCAGCCCTTTGATGATTCTACACCTAAGCCAGCCTGGTACAAGGACAATGAGTACTGTGAATATCATCATGTTAAGGGACACACTACTGCTAAATGTATGAAGCTCAAGAGCTATGTCTAGGACCTTATAGACAAAAAGGAGATCATAGCCGATGCTCCTCCCCAGACGTCACCCAATGCCAACTTGCAAATCTACCAAAATGTGTTTCCTAAACACAATATTGGGAAAACTCAAGTTAATGCTACCCCTCCCACTAGCCAAGATAAGGGTAAACAAGGTGACCATGGTGATGGGAAAGACTATACCACTGCCTACATAAACTACAATAAATTTTTTGGTTGTATCTCCCAGGTTGAGCCTCCTATGAATGCAATCCATGTCAAAGGTGTTGACAATCAATGTGTTGTTACTACCCGAAGAGGCCACATATTTGTAGTTGGTGCTAATACTACCACCATCCCCAGTGCACAATATAACCTCCTAGAAAACCTTGGGAACACACCTACACAAATCTCCATCCTTGATCTCCTTCGCACATCACCCCTCCATCAAGAAGTCCTCAACAAAGCCCTCCAAGAGGCCCACATCCCTGCAGACATCAATGCCATCCAATTCAATAACCTTGTAGGGCACCTATCCACACCATCCACTCTCTCTTTTCAGCCATCTGAAATGTCATCCGTTGAACCAAATCATAATCTCCCACTCCACATTGTCATCATGATCAATGACTTTGCCATCAAACGGTTCATGATAGATAATGGTTCGGCCCTCAACCTTTGTACATTAAAATTTGTTTAGCAGATTAGCCTCACAGAAGTAGACATCTCCCATGAGGTGATCACCATCAAGGCTTATGATAACCTAGAGCGTACCTTTGAAGGTACCATTCTATTGCCAATCAAAATTGGTCCTGTCATTCAAGACACAGTATGCCACATTGTTGATCTTGACCTCCCTTACAACATCCTCCTCAGTTGTCCATGGATCCACTCCATCCAAGTAGTCCATTCCACCTATCATCGGTGCATCAAATTCCCTTACCAAGGCACTAAGATCACCATCCACATAGACCCCCAACCTTTTGCATACTATCATGTGATCGAAGCCTCATTTCCCCACTCCACTCACTACCTCAGAATTGATATTGGCACATCTATCGCTAGCTCTTCCCGATCCCACTACAATCCAAAGACAACCCTCACCTCCACCTTTTCCTCCATCAAGATCAACAAAAAAGGCTATAGAGAATATAGTCTCACTGATGCTTCTGTAGTAGGGGCCCTCCCCCTAGATCCGCACACACAAGGATGACCCTCCCACCAAACCAAGGCTCCTCAAGAGGGTCCCAAAATAAAGACCATGGGAACATCTTCATTTGTTTCCAATGGAATCCTCAATGGTCCAGAGTTGGCCCCAAATATCAACCAATGGCTGTATAAAGATCCTCCACCTCCAGATACTAAGGTCCTTGGATACTTCAAAGGTAAATACCCCATACCGCACAAATGGGCAACTAAACAATGGAACTATCAAGCTGGATGTCTAGGACCTAATGAGGCTAGAATGAAAGACCCTATGGAAGCCTATCAAAATCTAGAGACTTGAGGCCTTGGCTTTGATCCCCCTTGCCTATACATACAAGGACCCAACGCCGTAACTGGGGGCTCCAATTCACCCAATGTAACCCTTTTGAGAATCCAAGATGAACTCATGGAAGTTAGAGACATTCTGAAAGAGGAAGAAAAATGGTCCTACGATGATATCTTTGATGATGAAACCTTCTTGGGAAATTCTATCCTTCGCCAACTTGCCATCAACCTCATTGACCTCCCCCTCATTCATCTTGACCTCATAGACTGGGACCAACCGAGCATAGTACATATCGATGAGTTCTGAAGTAAGCAAGCACTCCTAAGATTCATGGGCACCACAAATTAGCACTCAGAATGGGGGCAAGAATTGACTGAAGTATATCAGCTCAACCCAATGGGGTACTTTGGGGAAGAGGAAGTCTCTAGTTGCAAAAACAAAAACAAAAAAGAAAATAAAGAGTCCTCATGTGAAAACCCCTCTAGGGCACATCCTGATTCAAAAATAGTAAAAATAAAGGGTGTATCCGATAGTGAAAACCTCTCTGAGGCACTGGAGGATGGAGACTTGCCTCTTCCTCCTATCTAGGATTATCAATCAAAACAATCATCCATAGTCATTGAAGAGACCAAGCCAATCAATTTAGGAACAGAGGAAATCCCTCAGATCACATACATCGTAGCAGCTCTAAATGAAATAAAAGAGCTGGCCCTGGAGGCCCCCCTTCGGGAATCAATAGGAAATTTTGCATGGTCATATGCCCATATGCCCAGAATCGATCCTGATCTCATTTTTCATCATCTAGTAGTAAATCCTGATGCCAAGCTAGTTAAACAAAAGCTAAGAAGAATGCATCCAAAAGTGACCTTGTTAGTAAAAGCAAAACTTGAGAAAATCCTCTAGGCCAAGATCATCAGAGCCATTGATTATTTAGACTAGATCTCCAACATGGTACCCATTTTCAAACCCTCAGGTGACATAAGAATCTGTACTGATTTCCAAGATCTTAACAAGGCATGTCTAAAAGATGATTTTCCACTACCCAACATAGACATGATCGTAGACCTCACTGCTGGACATTTGATGTTGTCACTAATGGATGGTTTCTTGGGGTATAATCAAATTAGGATCACAGAAGCAGACTAGCACAAAACAACTTTCACCACACCATGGGGCACATTTTGTTATAACATGATGCCATTTGGGCTCAAGAACGTAGGAGCTACCTATCAAAGAGTAATGATCATAATTTTCCACAACATGATTCATAAGATCCTTGAAGACTATGTTGATGACATTCTAGCAAAATATAGAACATGCCACAAACACCTTGATGTCCTCGAAGATGTGCTCGACCACCTGTACAAGTATGGTTTGAAATTGAATCCAAAGAAATGTGTATTTGGTGTGACATCTGGAAAACTTATGGGGTTCATTATGTCTAGTTGTGTCATAGAGATTGATCCTAAAAAGGTGAAAGCCATCATGGAAATGCCTCCTCCCAGAATGCTCAGACAATTGAGAAGCTTACAAGGAAAGTTGTAGTTAGTTCAATGATTCATCTCCTAACTAGCAGATAAATGCTAGCCATTTACGCACATGTTGAGGAAGGATACCTCCTTCAAGTGGGACCCCATTTGTCAACACAGCTTCAAAAAACTCAAGGAATATTTGGTGACTGCACCTATTCTTGTTCCACCAATGCCAGGAAGGCCCCTCATTTTGTATATATCTGCAACTAGTATAGTGTTGGGGGCACTCTTAGCATAGCTTGATGATGATGGAAAGGAGCGGGCTATTTATTACATCAATCATAAATTGGTTGGCTACGAGCTGAGCTATTCTCCAATGGAAAAATCCTCCTTGGTAGTGGTTTTCATCACTCAAAAACTCTGCCACTACATGCTCAGTCACATAGTAAAGCTAATCTCCAAGGTCAACCTGCTCAAATACCTGCTATCAAAGGCCACACTTACAAGGCAAATGGTGAAATGAGTTATGCTTCTTAGTGAATTTGACATCCAATATGTCAACCGAAAAGCCATCAAGGGACAAGTTATTGTTGATCAGTTTGTAGAAGCTCCCTTAGTCGATGCATACCCTCTCAAAATGGAATTACCAGATGAGCATCTTTGTATGATTGAAGAACAACCCCAGTGGAAATTATATTTTGATGGCTCATATACATCACATGGATCAGGGGCAGGCATACTATTTGTGACCCCTCAAGGAGACTACATCCCAAAATCCTTCAAGCTAGGATTCATGTGTACAAACAACATCTTAGAATATGAAGCCCTCGTGGTAGGTCTTAAAACTACCATTCATTGGAATATCATGGAACTACAAGTCTTCAGAGATTCCCAATTGATCATCAAGTAGGTCCTCGATGAATATCAAACAATGGATGACAAGCTATTACCCTACAAAGAGCTTGTAGATAAACTCAAAGAACATTTTATTAGAATACAGTTCACACAAGTGCCAAGGCTTCAGAATAAGGCAGTAGACACTATGGCTACCATTGGCTCACTATTGGAAATCCCCTGTGACACTACGCAATATGAGTTTCTAGTCGAGCAGCTACACACACCCACTTACAAGAACATTGATGCTGATATGGTATGGGTCTTGGTTGGTCCTTGATCCCTATGGTACCACAACATACATGCTTATCTCAAGAATGGTATCATATCTCCTCACCTCACAAACACCCTATGCCAGAACCTTATTCACAAAGCATCCCACTACACTCTTGTAGCCAACACCCTATATCATCATGGGTATCATAATGTCCTCTCCTGATGTCTAGATTTGAACAAGGCCACTGTGGCTTTACAAGAGGTTCACATTCATATTTGTAGTGCTCACATGAGTGGCATCATCCTTGCAAAGCAACTACTTAGAGTCTGATATTATTGGCCAACCATGGAGCATGACACCTGCGAGTTCGTGAAAAAGTGCCAACAGCATGCCAATTTGATCCATGCACCAGCGTAGGACTTACAGCCTATTGCACCTCTATGGCCTTTCTCATGTTGTGGTTTTGACCTTGTTGGCATGATCCACCCTCATTCTTCTGGCTGACACAAGCATATCATTACAGCCATAGAATACTTTACAAAGTGGGTAGAAGCAATTCTGCTCAACTTAACTACTAGTGTTTAGATCTCCAAATTCATCCTCTACCACATCATTTGTCATTTCGGCATTCCCTCCACCATCTTCACATATCATGACTCTCCATTTGAAAACTAGCATGTTATAGAGCTCTATGACCGGTTCCACATCCACCAATGCTTTTCTAGCCCATACTTACCACAAGGGAATAGCTAGGCTAAGGCAACTAACAAAACCATCCACAAAATCCTACAAAAAGTTTTCAATGATTCTGGTCATTACTGGCATTTTCAAATCAATCCTGCCCTCTGGGCCTATTGCACCTCATTCTGTACCCCCACAGGCACCACCCCATACTCCCTAGTATATGGTGATGAAGCTATTCTACCAATCAAGTTCTAAATCTCTTCACTACACATGTCCATGAAGCATTATATCATAGATGAAGACTACTATGTGGCACACTTGACACAGCAGGACTTGTTAGATAAAAAGAGGCAATGGGCCTATGATCACTTGATCATGTACCAAAATCATCTCAAGAGGAGCTTCAATAAAAAGGTACACCCTTGATAGTTCCAAGTGGGAGACCTAGTCTTGAAAGAGAACTAGAAAGTACAAGAAAACTATGAAAAGAAGGGAAAGTTTGAGCCCACCTGGTTAGGTCCATACATGGTGATAGCTTGCTTCAGTTCTAGTGCTTATCAATTGTCTACACCTGAAGGGGAGCCTCTTCCTGATCCTATTAATATCATACATCTAAAGCAGTTCTATGCTTGAACCATCAAATATGATCCTGAAAAAAATCCTAAAAAATAATAAAATGTCCTGAAAAAATCATCATCCTATTGAAAACCTAGTAAACAGGTGCCTTGATGAATCAACAAAAAAAAAATCAAAAAAATGGAAAAAAGTAAAGAGAAATACCATCCAATGGTGAAAACTTGGCAATTCAAGTGCCTTGGGAAAGTATGTTGGTGAAAACCTAGTAAATTGGTCCCATACATAGTGCACTGTATCATTATCTATCAAACTCCCATCCCCTCCATCAAAATCCATTTGCCACTTTTCATTCCCATTTCACCCATCCCTTGTTCCCAAGGTGTTGATCTCATTACACCAGCACATGAGATTTGCTATCCCACTTCCTGTAATGATGTAAATACTCACTGTATATAGTGTCCCCACCTTGTACATATCATTTTGGTCCCTCCCAGCAGTACCATTTGACTGCAAAGCACATGACCTGAATGATCTCAATATCAACAATGTTCCCTTGGCAAGTATCCTACGTCACTATGATTCTCTGAAAGTTGTTCACTTTCTCAGCAATATTCCCCATACAGTCAGTCCCTATCAATCAGGTCCTTGTAGGATGCATCATTCCTCCATGTCTGGCCTAATCTCAACATCCACAGTTAGTCGATCTCTTTTGGAAAAGGACATCTTTTGGTCTTATCACATTGATTTCAGTTTGTTTGTTATATCTTTTCAATTGATTTTGTGATCTCAGTTGACCACTCCCATTAAGGCCACCATGATCATTTATATCATGGTGTGTTGATATGGGAGGTGTTATTCTGGGGCATGGTCTTTTGCAATCTTTTGGTTTCTACCTATGATTCAGTCAGACATCACCCTTGCACCTTCCACTTGTGATCATTTCGGTTATTTGGTGCACTTGGGAAATGTTGTTTGTCTATGGGTTCCCTCACATCATTCCCACCATGTGTCCTTCAGGATGCATGTGTGATGCTAGGGAAATCCTTGCATGTCTTTTTCATGTCAGTCCTATGCAATGCTCATGACATGACCTCATGTTCCTAGTAACTGTGGTTCATCCCTTCTGTTGCTATATCAAAATAAGTGCTCAAAACTACATGGTGTTGTTCCCTCAGAACATCCCATGCTCAAGCTTCATGAAACATCCTCCACCCTATCAAAACATCTGACCCAAGATCCCATCACCCCTATCCAATATCAAAGCATCATCACAAAAAATAGCAAACCACCTCCCAGAGCTTCTCTCCCACATCTCCCTCACCCCCTCTTTTTCACTCATCTTCCCCATGTTCTTAGATTGTGATTGTGCATATATCAACCCCCCCATCCCCCTCCCTCTCTCAGCAAGGTTGCAGTCAGTCAGTGATATGTTGTGTCATCCATCACACCTTATCCTCACACTTCTCATCTTCATTCAAACTCTCTCATTCACCTCCCTAACATGTGTGCATTTCATTTCCCAATCCTATCCTAGTTTTCATTATGTCATATCATCCTACATTCATTCATTCACCTCATTTTAGATTCATTTTAATCTTGCATTGTTAGGGTTCATTTTAAGATTCATTCATCTCATTTTAGATTCATTTTAATCTTACATTGTTAGGGTTCATTTTAAGATTCATTCATCTCATTTTAGATTCATTTTAATCTTGCATTGTTAGGGTTCATTTTAAGATTCATTCATCTCATTTTAGATTCATTTTAATCTTGCATTGTTAGGGTTCATTTTAAGATTCATTCACCTCATTTTAGATTCATTTTAATCTTGCATTATTAGGGTTCATTTTAAGATTCATTCACCTCATTTTAGATTTATTTTAATCTTGCATTGTTAGTGTTCATTTTAAGATTCATTCATCTCATTTTAGATTCATTTTAATCTTGCATTGTTAGGGTTCCTTTTAGATTCATTCATCTCATTCATTCATCTCATTTTAGATTCATTTTAATCTTGCATTGTTAGGTTCATTGTAGATTCATTCATCTCATTTGTCATATCATTTAGATTCATTTTTGCATAGTTACGAGTTCATTTTAGGTCCATTTCTTATCTTCCATTAAGTTGACTTAGATTCATTAGGTTCATTTAATTATCTTGCATTGTTAACACATGTTACATATCCATAAACATATGTATTTCATCATAATATACATGCATCACATATTAACAGCATTTTACATCACATCTTGCATCCACAAACTATCAGCATAGGAAAATCATATAAACATCTCATAAAGCACAGCATATATGAATCACCTCACATCCTGCATCACACATTTGTCAATCTCACAGCATATAGAAATCATATCACATCTTGCATCACCTATGTTAGTACATCATATTCATCCATCCATTCATACATTGCACATCATATCCCCCCAGCTCATCATATATATATCAAAAACAAAATCACCGCACAATAAAATAAGGTTCATGTCCCAACCCAAACGCATCAAAAAGATAAAAGTTTTTCTGAGGAAAATACCAATAGTACAACTATAACTATACAATCAAGACTATGCCCTTCACCAATAAATGAATCATACATAATCAAAACTACAGCATATCACTGCCTATCTACCTCTCCCGAGGAAGGTTGCATATCAAAATCTCTAGCTAATGGATCTGCCTCTGGCGGTACCTGTAAGATGGGCGGTTAGCTCGTTGTGTCCTGTATTTATGTATATGGTATCTCTATAACCTACACCTCTTTGGATATCAAAATAGCCCCTGTATCCATGTCCATCCCTACCCCTACATCTGATCTCTCCACCTCTGCCATCTATACCGAACCGTCAGCTAAGTGCTATTGACTCTGTGAGTGGCTCGACCGATGGCTCCCCTCTCCTATCTTATGGCCCCCACTAGTCCTTGATCTATGACTACCACTGGAGCCCATCCTCCTACTACCACTAAACCCTGAACCTGTAAGTAATGACTAGCTCAGCTCCTTGTAATGTTGTGCCTACTCAAGCAGCACAGCTATAAGATACAATTCCCTGTAGAACCTAATCTGCTCCCCCAACCTCACTAGCTACCACTACAAGTGAGACACCTCTCCTAACCACTCATGGGATCCCCATGTGGTGGTATCCCTATCCCCTAACAATCGGTCACACTTTGATCGCAAGCCATCCCTCTCCACCTACAGACCATCTCTCTCAGCAATCAGGGCTGCCCTCTCCATCCTCGACTGATCCCTCTCCTGGGTCATCAGACCCTCCTATATAGATTGTGCTAAGTGCATAATCATCCTATCCCACTCAGCCCCCAATCCATCCCTCCCCCCCACCAATCCATCTCTCTCTGTCATCAGTGTATCTTGCTCCACCTGTACATCTCAGAGCATCTGCATCATAGTATCATGAGTGGTCTACAGTGAGGCTAGACATGCTTCTACATCATCCCCCCCACCTCTTGATGATCCAAATCCTATCGGTGGTGGTGGCCCTACCCATGGTGGTGATCCTAGTGGTGGTGGACCTACCGGTACTTGTAGCCCATCCCCTCCCCCCCATCCATGTCCATCCCATCTCCATCTCCATCTCCATCCCCATCTCCTCCTCTCCCTCCTATGTCCCTCCCTCCAATCTTTTCCCTATCTCCCCCTCCCCCTCCTCCTCTCCCCCCTCCTCTCCAGCCCCTGTATATGGGTGGTGCCACTCCCTCACCATTTGGTAACCCAGATCTACCCACTGCCCTAGGTGGCTGGAACTAGGCATCGTATGCTAGTGTGGTCCCTGGATTTTCCACCCCTCCAACCCAATCCTAAAAAACTGGTTGCATGGCCTAATAGGTAGCTAGCAACCCTCCCCTATCCATCGGTGGCTTGAACTTAAATACCCTCTCATGGGTGGCCCGTTGATACCATCGCTCTCCATCTAGCACATCCTACCTGAACCCAAACTAACAAGATGTCATGTCTGGTCTATACTACTCTACAATGGAGTCCCATCACCCTATGAGATGTGTAGGCATCATAGTGTATGGGGCTCCCATGCATCCTTAGCCCGTGGCACCTATCCAAGCTATGGATGCCATGTAATCCCATCCTTGATCCCATCTAGCATCTCTTGCCAAAAGTTTGTATCCCTCACCTCATGGTATGTAACCAAGTCTCCCCAGCTGTACATCATAGGCTCCTCTGCCTGCCTATCCACGTGGCCTAAGGGTCGTAACACTGCTATGTGCTCCCAAGCCCAAACTTGTAGGAGGGAGGCGAAACCAAAACTCCTTCCTAGCATCCTTGCTCCATGGTACACTATCTGATGTAGATCTTCATACATCTCTGCCAACATCAGGGTCCCCCATGCTACTGGTACCCCTATATCCACTATCTGCACGATCATGGGAATCAATGCTAATGTAACACTCCTCCCACCTATGTCTAGGGAGAGATACCCTGACACCAGTCCCAACACATAATAATGAACCCATCATCCTTGTAGTGCTATTGTGGCATGTTGTGCTAATGCCAGCTACCCATGTGCCAAGATTGGCTCTACTCCTGGCCCTAGTAGTGGGGCCACTACCTGCACCTGCATGTACACGCCCACTACCACCGGTACCCCCCGCACCAGTAATCAAAAGATGTGATATACATCCTCCAGAGTCACTGTCATCTCCCCTATGGGAAGATGGAATGTCCCTATCTCTGAATGCAAGTGCTCACACAATGCTATCACCAATGGCATGTATGACTATCTACACAGCATCTTGGCCAGATAACCCAAGCCTAGTGCATCCACCTGCACCCAATCCACAGCTGTGAACTGCTCATTGGTAATCAACATTATTGCATGCCTCTCCCACCCAGTCAGCCAATCCACCAACCACTGCATCCAAGCCAAGTCAACATGTTAGTTTCTTGCTTTGAGCTAAACCTCGCTTTCTTTTTCCCTCATTCCTAGAGAGAATTTGTTTCCCGCATTCCCACAGGATCTATTCTCCCTGTGTTCTTGTAGAGACTCTTTTGTCCCCACATTCTCACAAGGGATCCACTTCCCCCATTCCCGCAACCCCCCAGCTATGGGAAAGCATTCCCATGCACCATTTTCTTTCCCCCCTTCCCCCCATGGGAATGTCATTTTTTTGGCACCCCACTACCCAGCTCGTGAGAACGTGGTCCCACAAAGAATCCTTGTGAGATTATAGTCCCACAACCCCTCCAGGGATTTTTGTGATCCCAAAAAAATCCCCTGACCCACCAGATTTTGGCCCCTAGCACATGTTTTGAGGGAACACATTCCTATCTGGATAGGAGCATTCCCACGTACTGCGCGCTCTGCGAGAATGTGTTTTTCTAAGCTATGACAAGCAATAAATGCATCAAAAACTCAATGAAAATCTTGGATTTTTTATCCTCCTATAGGTCTGGTCCTCCACTCCATCATACACATCTCACAATGTTTGCCTGGTGTTTCAGTCACCCTCACTATGCCATCTTGTCCTCACTTAATTATTAGAGCTCTAAAGTCATGATTTCTAGGCTCTAGGTGTGCAAATGAATTGATTTTGACCCCTCTGGCCCATATATAGGCCTCCCTGAACTCCCATCTTCACTCTTGGATGCCCTGATTCATCCTGTTTCTTTCCATCCTTCCCATTTTTCATTCCTCATGGTCTTTTTCACCCTTCTTTCCTTCATTCATGCACCTCCTTAGCCTGCAGCACTCTTCCTTTCTTTCACCTTTTTTTTCCTTTCAAGCTGCTACCCGGGCCCCTTTTTCTTTCCCCACCGTCCTCTCTAGGGGGCATCATCTAGCCACATCCTAACCCATAACTGGGGCAACTCTATTACCTAGTCCATTCTTTGTGTCATCTCTTTATTGATAAAAACATCTTCGAAGTAGTGTTATTTTAACACTACGTCGAAGAGGGGCAAAATGTAGACAATTAAATTTGATTACATAATTTAGTAATCATATTTAGTCTTTTCCTAAGACATCTTGTTAATTAAATATTAATTATTTAATTAATTTATGTCATCCCCTAGTTAATTAATTTAATTAATTAATTATAGTCCAATTAATTATCAAAATGACAAACTTATAGTCTGATAATTAATTAAATCCCTATTACTCTATTAATTTAAATGGATACATTTATCTAAATAAATTAATTCATAAATCCCCTTTTTCCTCCCACTTGGAATTAAATAGAATATTTAATCCTAATTCTCCCCCATTTAGCTAATAATCCATGCTTAGCTAATTTAATCCTCCACTCATTCTCTCTCCTCCCATCACATCTCCCTAATCTTCCACTTACCCTCTAATCCAAGCCTAAATCACCCCTTAAGCATGTGCACAATCATAATCCAAGATTAAAGAATACTAATCCAACTCAAAGTCAACCCTTATGACATCACCTCCACATCCTCCAATGAGAAATCAAAAGCCTCTTACACCTCTTACACACTTTTCCCCTCTCACACCTTCCAAAGGTGCCTCTCCTCTCATCCTCCACCATTGTGACACTTGTCACAATGCTATGCATTTGAGAAAGCACAATCCATGTGCTCTCCCTTGGATGCATCTCCACCATTGCTCACTCCCCTTTTTCCCCTTAATCTTGACCATCCATTTCACCCATCTTTCTATAAAAGAGAAGCTCTTCTCCTTCATTTTCATCCATCTTTTATGCAAAGTTATCATGCTAGTTTGAGAGCCTAAAAACTACCAAGCTACCATTATAATGCCAAAATCTCCATTGAAGCTTGAGCATAGCATTTGAGCACACATTCCATCCTTAGACAAATCTTCTACAACTTGAAGGTTCTTTGGTTTGAGGTTTGCATTCCATTATTGTTGCTTGGTCTTCATTTTGTAGGTCTAATCATAAGTGTTTATCTTCTTTATTTTGTTGAATGCTAGCTTAGCTTTGTGTTCTTAGACATTGCATTTTAGGTACTTATAGGAAGCACCTAAAAATTTTAGTCAGATGAGATCTTTACAAGGAAGGATCCAATCCATTAGAAAATTTATCTCCCAACTGGCTAAAAAATGTCATAATTTCACCCAACTTTTGCATAAAGATACAATTTTCAAATGGGATGAAAAGTGTGAAGAAGCCTTTAATCTATTGAAGAAATATCTCATGACACCAATCCTAATGCCACCTATCATAGGCAATCCCTTGATCCTATACATTTCAGCAACGGAGAATTCATTGGGGGCACTTTTAGCACAAGAAGATGAAATAGGAAAAGAAAAGGCAATTTATTACATAAGTAGAACCTTGGTTAAATACGTGTTGAATTATACATTCATGGAAAGGGCATGCTTGGCCATATTTTTTTCTTCACAAAAATTATGCCATTATATTCTAGCCCACAACATAAGGCTCATTTCCAAAATTGACCCTTTGAAGTATCTACTTAGTAAAACAGCATTGAATGGAAGGCTAGCAAAGTGGGTCATGGTGCTAAGTGAATTTGACATAGAATATGTTGATAGAAAATCAATCAAAGGGAAAGTCATTGTTGACCAATTAGTAGAAGTGCCACTTCAAGATGATCATCCCATTCAAGTGGAATTCCTAGATTCAAATATTGTGAAAGTTGAGGCAAAAAAATGGCAACTATATTTTGATGGTCCCTACACTCATCATGGATCAGGAGTCGGCATAACTCTCATTACTCCTCAAGGATCTACTATCCCTAAGTCCTAAAAATTTCTATTTCCATGTGCAAATAACATAGAATAATATGAAGCCTTGGTTATTGGAATCAAGTTGGCATTAGAGTGGAAAGTAACAGAACTAAAGGTTTATGGAGATTCACAATTAGTCATTAATCAAGTCAATGAAGAATATCATACGAAAGATGACAAATTGATACCCTACAAAAACATGGTGAAAAGTCTTAAGAAGTATTTCATACTTGTTAAATTTGAGCAAGTACCAAGAGAAAAGAACAAAGAAGTGGATGCCATGGAAACTTTGGCTTCACTTCTATAGATGCCTGATCAGAGTACCAGATATGAATTTCTGGTAGAAGAAGTGGATCAACCTGCATTTGACCCTACCCACCCTTATACTATTTGCTTGTTAAGTAAAAATGAATCGCCTTGGTATGGACCTATTTACACTTGAAAGATCAAATCCTTCCCATAGACCAAACTAGGAATCAAAAGAAAAGCTTCATTCGCCAAGCCGCCCGATACACCATAATTTTTGAAACATTGTATCGCAAAAGTTTAGATAGAATGCTCCTTAGATGTTTAGAAGAAGAGGAATCAAACTTAGCCTTATGATAAATCATCAAGGCACCATTGAAATTCCAATTCAGTCGCATACCTAGAAGGTCACCTTGTAAATATTGCATTCACCAGCATTTGTATATATTGCATAATAAAACCCCATAGTTGCATTTGCAAGTACCTCAAGATTTTGGTCACCTAATTTGCAAATTTTCCTAAGTCCCACAAATGAAATTATCTCACTAAGGGAAATCTACTCAAAAGGAGAAAGGATTCATCAAAGCAAGCTTTATTCAATCAAGGAATCAATTCATCAAATTTGAAAGAGGGACACTTAATCAAATCTACATTCTAATCCAATTTGAGCCAAAACGCAAAATTTGATTCAAGATCTCACATGACCTTATCTTTATCAAGATTAAAAGTATGAAATGGATGGAACTACACTTGAAATATGGATTTGAAAAATATTGCAAGAAATTTTTCTAAGTGTTGACTCAATTGATGAAATCATGTCTTTCTAGTGAATCAATGAAAGTTTTAGACTAGACAAGCTATGATGAAAGGATGATATTTTTCTTGATTTTTTAATGACTGTCTTAAAATCAAAGTTTTAAATCAATCATTAAAACAGTCATTAAAAAATCAAGAAAAATATCATAATACCAACATCCACTTGCAACATAGAATCTGACAAAATTAGTATTCACACTCTCATGATTGGCTTCAATCAGTGATAGTCATACCAAAGAGAGATGGGAAAGAAAATAAAGAGGTGCAAAAAGTATTCATATCATCATAGTTGAACTAGTGATGATTTTACTAAAACGGGATTCCAAAAAATGCTCCATGATGATTATAAGCTCCAAATTTTGAATAATGACAGTTAGCTACATACATCTTAGATTAAGTACATTGTATATATTGTTTTTCCTTTCTTAGCTTAATTTGCAAGAGGAAAATAAAAAGGGGGTGTACTCAAATCAAAAATCAAAGGATCATCAAAACAACTATATAGGATCAAGTGTGCTAGAAATCAAAAACAAATCAAAACACAAAGTGCATTTTATTAGTTCACTTGCATTACATTAAGGTCATTTTTAAATTGTATTAAGTCATCTCCATTAAACTTTGCATAGATTTATATGTGTTTAACATTTGAATTATTAGGTGCATTGCATTAAGGCATTATCATTAGATTGCATTCATCTCATTTAAGGTGCATACATTAAGTGCATGCATTAGTTAGAATCATCCATTAAGATCATTCAACATTAAATGCACATCATACATGATAGTACCATCCATCCATATTACATATATCATTAAAAGCTCATAAATCATTGCATCAATACATCACATTTACATATCAACAGAAATGCATTCGTTAGATTCATTATCCATCTATTATCCATGGCATACATCAATAATCATTAAGTAATACCATTACACATTGCATTCATTTATTCTATGTCATACATAAGAAAAAACATTTAACCATCATTAGGACATATGCATACATTGAAAATTGCATTCTGAAAAGCATAAACAAAGCATATAGAATATAGAATCATATAGAGCTGCATATCACATAAAACATCTAAAAAAGAGATCCAACACATAAAGACATCATATATAGTCAAATCTATCAAAGAGGGTATTAGAGTCCATCGTACCATCATCATAACAAGATATCAAAGTCTATAACATGATCACAAAAGCAATATCTAAAGATCAATCTCCATCAACTATCAAAGTATCAACACAAATAACATCAATCGATCAAAAATGATACAACAAGGGTCCAATATCTTGATCATAGTGATAGAAAGGAGATCATATATCATCAAAGTATAAATGAAACAATGGAAATATCTCATGAGAGATCAACTGATAAAGTCACCGATACCACCAGTACCACCGGTATCACCAAGAGTACTATCTGGAGGCTGACTAGAACTAGCCTGTAAACCATGCTAACTCATAGCAGCCATGAAAGACTATATCATCAAGATCATCTATGAAACCTACTACTGAATGGATGATATTTGAGTCTACAAAGATGCAACATCTGATGTTGAGGCTAGCCTATGACCCTGTACTGCAGAAGACTTTGGAGGAGGAACAGAAGTAGAAGGCATGGAGGAAGATGGATCACCCAAAGATGGAACAAATTGAGAAGACAAAGGATGTGAAGATGATGAAGGCATAGAAGCTAAAATAGAAGAAGAAGCAAAAGAAGCTACCTGAACCAGAGGAACAATTAGAGGAATAACCTGTTGAGCAGGAGGACCATGTACCTTATCAAGCAGTACCTGTGCAATACCAACATTCATCTCCCTCTGACACCTAGCCCTAGGCCTATCCACTAGATCTCTAGCCACCTGATGTAAAATTTTGTCAACCTCTCACCTGATCACCACCCCTAGGAGGAATCAGAGCAACAGCTATCACTGGCATCTGTACTCTACCCACTTTAGCTCTGCAATGACCTTGTCATCCATGCTGACCCTTGATCCTACCATGACCACCATCTCCATCATCATCATCATCATCACCACCACCAACACCATCTCCACTAGCACTATCACCACCACTATCATCCCCATCTGATAACTCCTCAATAGTGGGAATCCTCTCGATAGGATCTGTGATCCTAGGAAAAGGATATCGATCTAACTAGGCACCATACTCATCAGTAATTCCTGCATCCATGATATGTGACCTAGGAGACCAAGGATGATACCCAATCTCTCACATCTCTCATATAGTTGTACCATATTCTACACATGGGCCCCACAATGACCCCTTGGCCTGTACACGAGCATACATAGCTACACCCTTTGGCATATCCTAAACATGCCCATATTGATGAAAAATGCGGTGAAAGAAGAATCTCTTGATAAGAAATGTGGAGCGACCAATCATCCAATGAGGGAAGAACATGTAAGGAAGCTCACCATCATCCTCTAGCCAAGCCTCACATCTGAGATAAGGCCTCCAAATGATAGTATCTAGGTCATCAATCTAACATCGCCAGTAATCCAACTTACCCATGTGGGTCTGGATAATGATACCACTGTATATCATGCAAAAGGCCAACCTGACTGACAATCTTATGCTATCATAGGATGTGTCACTGGGATATGCTCCCAAGTTCAAAGTTGTAATAAAATGGCTCCAACAGTCAAAGTGGTAGAATGTCTATACACAACAATGTGTAACTCATGATATAACTGTGCCAACACATAAGAACCCCAATCAAATTGATGAGGATCTACCATCAAATCCTCTAGAATGGGACCCCATCCAATAGCAAACCAATGTCCATGCCTATCAGGAAGTAGGAAACCACCGATCAGAGTACCTAGAATAGCTGGTAACACAAGGAATGAAATGAACTGAACCCATTAGATATGGCGATCACCAATGGAAGGATCACTAAAGATTCATCAACATGTTGAGCCATCATAGATAGTATCATAGTAGAAAAGCTCTCCTTGGGTAGGTAACCATAGAATGTGATAGACATCCTCAGGTGTAATCATCATTTCCCCCATGAGAAGATGAAAGGTGTTATGGTTTGAGTGCCAATGCTCAGTCATAGTAGTAATAAGACCTCGATTCACTTGGAATCAAGGAAGATACAAAAGAAAGGACAAGCCACATCGAGCAATATGACAATGATTGGTAGCACTCAAATCAGGTATCGTATCCCACGACACGGGATATGAACCACGGAGATGTAAAGACCCAAGATCCTCCTCAAAAAAGCAAGTTCAAACACATCAAAATTGAAATCATAAATTAGGGGACTATCCTAAGTCAATCAAAAATTTATAAACCTATCAAACCATAATCAAATTTTGTGTTTCTACTCAGATAGAATGGAAAGTTTATCCTCACCCATCATTTGAATCTAGATTGATGAACGATATTCAACTATGACTAATTCCTAACTGACATATCACAACTTGTTATAAAAAATCAAGATTGGGAACTTAACCTATCAATTGATCAACGACATCAGAAAAAAATTGCAATTTGGACTAGAATAAAATTCAAAATTTTTGCAAAGAAAAAGTGTTGTTTCATGGTGCAAAAGAGAAAAAAAATCAAAAGCACTGCTTAAAGGTGTGAAAGTGCTATTTCATATTGTAAAAGTAGGAGAATAATCAAAAGCACCCAAAGATACAGCGGAAGCACACTTAAAATTTGTAAAAGCTCAAAAATGCTTAAAAGTGCACATTAACAGACTAAAAGTAGAAAAGGGCAAGAATTTGGTGAGAAAAAGCGCTCAACCAATTCACAAAAGTGCTCATTAAAAGTGCGAAAGAGCACTTTCAAAGGTAAAAGTGCCATTAAAATAGGCAAAAGTGCCCATTCAGGAAAAAAAGAGAAAAAAGGGCTAATTACTAGAAAAAAATGGGAAAAATGAAGAGGTTTATAGACTCACCAGAGGTCCTAAGCTAGGTAGATGCTGATAGCGGTAGCATTTCTCTAACTGATCCTCGCGAAGAGGGACAGACATCGTGGAAAGTCAAAAAAGTCAGAGAGGGTAAAAGTCAAAAGTGGAAGTAAAAATGAATAGTAAAAAAGGGATTTTGACCCCTTTATATAGCTTTTCAACCTAAAAAGAGGTAACTTTGACCTAAGAGAGGACTTTTTCATCACAATTGACCTAAAAAGTCAAATTAGCCTAAGAAGGGGCATTTGAAATCAAATAGACCAAACAGTGATATCGGAAATCAAAATAAAATTTACTAAAAATTTGAAATAAATCAACATCAAATTGACCTAAATCATCAAGATTATCAAGCAACAATCAAATTTTATTTCATTTCTGAGGGGGCATACCATTGGAAATATCAGACACTAGCAAGATCAACATCATCAAATTAGGAGAATGACCATCAAATCAGAGTGCAATCTTTTATCAGGAAATTTTTCGCTAATCAATTGAAAGGGGCATCAAACATCAAATCAGATCAAATTAGGTATCACATCAGAATCTTTCATCAAAATCACATATTGTGTCAAGGATTCATCATCAGAATGATCATTAGAATGACCATCAGAATCAAACATCATATCAGAACGATCATCAGAACTGCATCAAGGGTATTAAATCAATCAAAATCTGCATCAATCTCATATCAGATATCAAGGATCAACCATTGAAAGACATCGAACACACATCAAAGATCGACCATCGACAGAATCATGACTTATCATCAGCAAGATCAAAGTATTCTTTGAATTGACATGCTTTGCACATCAACTCAAAGAGGGGCATTTGTAATCACCTAAAAATGGACAAAGATAATTAAATGATAAATTGAGTCAAATCAAAGCAAGTCAAGGGTGAAATTTAAGTAATTGAATCATAATGCATAATTAGCCAATCAAAATTAAAATCAAGTCTTAATTCAAGATAAATCAAAATTGAGAGTGTTTTAATCAAATGTAATCAAATCAAAATACAATTAAATCAAATAATTGTATAGTTTTGGATTAAATCAAATTCAACCCATTCAAGGGGTACATGGCTAAAATAAATTAATTAATAAATCTTAATTTCCCTCAACAACCACAAAGGGAGGAAATTCAATCAACCAATGAGATTTAAGGAAAGGCATTCACATGGATCAAGCCAAATTGAATCCCAATCACTCAAAGTGAAAGAGAATCTTGTCCATCGATCTTGTCTACTTATCCCAAGCTTTGAGGACACAAACTTTGCATTGTCTTCAAAGGGTGGAACCAAGGACTCAACCAAGGTTTAATCATGGTCAACTACACTACACCCCCTACCATTGGGAAAATCTATAAAAGGAAGGCCTACATTCATCATAATTGATAACCACACATCTTAGAATTGCATCAAACCTCTTGTATTTTATAGCTAGAAAGGCATTTAAGAGTTTAATTAGCATTCAATTTGATCTAATTGTTAGCTTTATCTTGTTTATCTTATCAATTCTCATTCTAGGACTATCATTAATGGTAGCTTGCTAAGATTTTCTATTAACATCCTTAGATAGAGAGCCATAGGATGCTCAATTGATCATTAATTTGCTAAATAGTTTCTTAATTGTGGTTTATTTAGTTTCTATTTCAATTATTGTCAATTCTAATCCTATGAAGATACTATTTCTGGTATACAATTGGTATTTTTTGAAAACCTTGACAAACTGGCAAGCATCCTTCTCCATTGTGGACCAATAGTATCCCATTCTAAGGAGTTTCTTAGATAAACTAAAACCTCTCAAATGTGACCCATATATTCCTTCATGGATGTCTTGTAAGGATATTTTTAGTTCCTCATCCTCTAGACACCTAAGAAGTATTTCTTCAAGACTTTTATGATAAAATGTGTCTGAAACATGGGTATAGAAAGAACCTTGGCATATAAAATTTCTTCATTGGTTTTGGAATTGGTCCAAGGTTAAATTTTGGTCTTCTAGATAGATATAAATGGGTTCATACCATGGAGAATCATTTCCAACTAGTAAACAAATGCAAGTTTTCCCAACTCTTCCATTGAGAATTCATATCTAGCACTATGATATGGTATTTGCAAAAGATAAGCTAGAGTTTCCATGGCATCTACTATTTTTTTTTTCTCTCATAGTATTTTCTCAAAATTTATCAAGACAAAGTACTTCTTCAAATCATCTATCATCCTCTTATATGGCCTCAACTTTCCATCTCTAGTTTGGTAGTCATCATTGATTTGATTTATCACTAGTTGAGAATCATCATATACATGTAGTTATGTCACTTTCTATTCTAGAACCATTTTCATGCCTATAACAAGTGCTTCATACTTGGCTATGGTGTTTGTGCATGGAAAGAGAAGTTTGTAGGACTTGGGAATAGTATATCCTTGAGATGTGATTAGTAGAATGCCTGGCCCTGAGGCATGTTGTGTGTAGGATCCATCAAATTAGAGTTTCCATGTCTTAGCTTCAATGTTTATGATTTTTGCATCGCGGAATTCTACCTATATAGGATTATCATCTATCAAAGGATCCTTCATCAATTGATCACCTATGACTTGGCCTTTTATTTCTTTTCTATCCACATATTTGATGTCAAATTTTCTCAACACCATGACCCATTTTGCAAATCTCCCCGTTAGGTTTGTTTTACTTAGTAGTTGTTTCAAAGGATCAATCTTAGCTATGATTCAAATCTTATGTGCCAACATCTAGTGACATATTTTTTGTGAAGCAAAAATCACTTCTAGGCATGCCCTTTCAATGAAACTGTAGTTTAACTCATACTTGACCAAGGTCATGGTGATGTAATAAATTGTCTCTTCTTTGCCATTCTCATCTTCTTGAGCCAATAAAGCACCTAATGAGTGATTTTTTGTTGAAATGTATAGTATTAATAGGTTTCTCTTGATGGGTGGGTTCATCAAATATTTCTTTAAGAGTGAAAAGGCTTCCTCACATTGATTGTCCCACTTGAAAGTTGTATCTTTGTGAAGAAGTTAAGTGAAAGAATGACATTTTTTGGCCAATTGAGAAATGAATCTTCTTATGAATTGTAGCCTTCCTTGAAGGGACCTCATTTGACTTATGTTTCTTGGTGCTCCCATTTCCATTATTTCCTTGACTTTTGTGGGGTCTACCTCAATACCTTTTGTAGATACTATCTAGCCAAGGATTGTAAGCCAATTGCACACTTTTTAGGGTTTAACCTTACTTGGAATTTTGTAAATATATTCTCCAAATTTGGTAAGTTCTCTTTTCTTGTATATGATTTGTCCAAGATGTCATTGACATAGTCTTGTAGAAACTTGTGCATCATATTATGAAAAATTGGAGTCATGGCTCTTTGATAGGTCTCTCAGACATTCTTGAGACCAAAGGGAATCACATTCTAACAAAAGGTTCCCCAAGCACATGTAAAAGAAGTGTTGTCTTGGTCCTTAGGAGAAATTTTTATTTGATTGTATTCACCAAATCCATCCATGAGGGAAAACATAGAATTGTTAGGAATAACAGTCCATCAATACAACGGAGAGGGGGGATGAATCAATTGTATAACTTTAAACTTTGAATAGTAGAAACATCAAATCCAATGAACAAAATGAATGCCAACACAATAACACAATATTTTTTGTCGATGAAACCTTGTTAAAGGTAAAACCCTAGTGGGAATTAACACCCACTAATGATGTACTAAGAGTATAGTATCCTTGTTAGAAGATCTAGCCCTGTTAGGAGCTGATTAAAGCATTATAGTACATATTCCTTGTTAGAGGACATACCATGTTAGGAGTCAAGAAAAGAGGTAGGCTCACTACCTAGGCTCACTACCCAAAGAAGGTTATGACCACCTTCAGAACTCATTGTTCGCAACACAAGTTTATGTAACGAAATACACAATCTTTGAACTATCTGATAGAAACTGTCTTTGCTTGATCAATTCCAATGAAGTATATAAATTATCCTCTTCTCTACATCCAAAAAACACAAGCTCACAACTTCCACAATCTTCCTTTTATATCACATCCATTCTTCCATATCTTTTCAAAAGAAAATATCTTACATATATACCCTATTAAAAAATAAATGATCAGGTCGGCCGATTAGGCTTTCCTAATATACAAATGATTACATAACTCCTTTCTAAGATTCATAAGGTATCTAAGACAAGTATACAACAATTACAATTCAACAATTAAGGACTAACATCTATAATTCATGCTCGCCATCCATGATACATGCTACAACTCTAAAGTCGGCTTCCAAATAGGTCTTCTCCAAAACACACACCACAACTAACGTCATCCTGCTTTCTATACCTTGCTAAGATCAGAAAACATTCTTCATTATACTATTTTTCATCCCTTAATCTCACACATACTAAATCCACATTTTCTAAAAGATATACCCAAATCTCAAAGACTTACTCTATCAACTTCTATTGTCACAGTCCAGTAACTAGTCTTCACCAAATCTTCTATAACTCAACCAATATGCAATATTACATTATGTGATCTTAGATATAAGATCACAACACCTTCTAGTACACACAATTGAATTCTCACATTCTTAAACATACATACAGTATATGTATATTGTAATAATGCGTCTATTTTCCTCACAAAGACATATGTTAACATTAGTGACAAAACATGAATGACAACAACATTGATAATGTAGTGATTAAAAATATTAAATTTATCCAACAATCTCCCCCTTTGGAATTGATGGAAACATATGGGAAAATCCATCAACCCAAATCTATTAACCAAGAATACTATCTTCATATAGTCTCCCCATATAGTAGGAATTTTCTCATAATATCTCTCCCCCTTTAACAAAAATGGTAAAGGGTGCCATAATTCATCAACAGTCTTCCATTTTATTCTTCAGTAATCAGGTGCTAAATCACCCAAATATATTTTGTAAGCTCCCAACGAACACTCCACATGAGGAGTAGATCCATACATCAAGTCCAGAAAATAATAAGACTCTGAAAACCTCTGGACTAATGCATCTCTGCATCATTTAATTCTCACTAGGAGGGGCCTTCACCCCAAGCATACCTCTGAGATACTCAAAGGCATCTTTTGGCAATGGTTTTGTAAAGATGTCTACTATCTATTCCTTGGTGCTAATGCATTCCAACCTTATTTGTTTCCCTGCTACCTTGTCTCTCAAAAAGTGATACTTGATGGAAATATTCTTAGTTTTAGAATGCATCACAGGATTTTTTAACATATTTATTGTACTAGTGTTATCACAATGGATAACTATTGGTTCAAGAAAATTTATTCCAATATCTTTCAGCATTTGTTTCATCTAAACAATTTGAGTGCAGTTAATTATAGCAGCAACATACTCTGATTCAATAGTAGATTGAGCTATACAATCTTTCTTTTTACTTAACCATGAAACCATCCTTTTTCCAAGGAAAAATGCACCTCAACTAGTACTCTTTATGTCATCAATGTTCCCTACCCAATCAGCATCAATATAAGCATATAGTTCAAAGTCATCATTTTTATCATACCACAAGCCATATTCCATTGTTCCCTTTAGATATCTGAATATCCTTTATACAGAACCCATGTGTGTCTCTTTAGGATCTACTTGATATCTAGCTAGAATTCCAATAGCATTAGCAATATCTGGTCTAGTGTGAGTCAGATATTGTAACCCTCCAATCATTGATTTTTACTTGGTCTAAAAGACACTCTTGGTCTCATCATTATTTGTCAATTTATGGCTAGTTACCATGGGTGTACCAATAGGTTTACAATCTTCCATTCCAAAAAAATTCAACATTTATTTAAGATACTTAGTTTGAGAAATGAAAATTTCATTCTTGCTCTGATTTATTTGTAGTTCAAGAAAGAATTTCATTTCACCTATCATGGACATCTCAAATTCATTCTCCATTCTTTAGAAAGCCTCTTACACATCTCATCATTGCCTCCAAAAATAATATCATCAACAAAAACTTATATTATCAAAACTCCATCTTGATTAGCTCTTAAATATAGGTTACTGTCAGCATTACCTTTTCTGAATCCAAGGTGAAGTAAGTACTTCTCTAACCTTGCATACCAATCCCTTGGTGCTTTCTTTAGTCCATATAGTGCTTTCTTCAATTTGCATACCATGTCTTCATCTACTAATAGAGTAAATCTATCAGGTTGTTCTATGTATACCTCCTCTTCAAGATCCTCATTCAAAAATGTGGATTTCACATCCATCTGATATAATTTTAAGTCTTTATGTGTGACATAAGCCAAGATAGTCTCACAGCTTCTATTCTAGCAATAGGAGAAAATGTGTCCTCAAAATCTATGCCTTCTTGTTGTGAATAGCCTTTACATACCAATATTTCTTTGTTCCTTACTAAAATTCCTTCTTCACTTCTAGCATCAAATTTCCCTATTTCATCATCTCTTTTGATATAGCATGTACTACCAAATATTTTGAAATATTTTACAGTAGGAGTATGATTAAACCACAATTCATAAGGAGTCTTACTTGTACCTTCTCTAGTTTGAATTATGTTCAATGTGTATACTATTATCCCAATAGCTTCTCTCCAATGCACATGAGATACATTAACTTCAAGTAACATTGTCCTGGAAGCATCCAGTGTTGTTTTGTTCCTTCACTCTTGTGAGGTCTAGCCCATCTGTCATAGTTCTCATTGATCATAGTTACACTTTCTAGTTGATATTTTGGATTATGATATACTTGGACATATGTTACTATTTCAAGGATCGGAGAATACTATGTTATGAACATTCTGCATTTGGATTATGTTGATTTGAACACTTATTTTATGCTTATAGTTGATCTTGATTTACCTATGTTAGGTTGTTGATTTCATGTTGCACTTTATTTAAATGCATTAGATATGTATGGTGAAAAATGAGATGTTATGTTGTGTATTATGAACTTTGGGATCAAATGTTGATTTGATAGTTATGAGAAATAATTATGAAATTGTGAGTGTTAGATGATATATGTAGTTTATGTTATTATCTTGTTATGTTATTGGACCTACTGATGTTTGCAATGAGTGTGCAGGAAGTTAACCATGGTATTAAATATGGGAAACAAAGAGTGAAACTATGTTATTAACTGTTGAGCCAAGGTTTGGTCTAGTGAAGAGACTTGAACCTTGTTGTCTCATGATTTTATTTGTGAAAGTAATTATTAAATTTTGTATTTAATTAAGTTAATTATTTTATGTTAGTCATGCTATGTGTGAATGGGTTGGAATTTATGTTGTGTCACTTGACACATGGGTGCATGAGGTGTTGGCATGACTAACCCCCTTTCTAGGATAAGTATGACACCAACTAGAGGGTTAACCTTGTAGAGTTCCCATGCTCACCTAGGGTGTAGGAAACTTCTAGATGATTCAAGAAAGAGTAAATCCGAATGTAAACTTAAAGTGGAATTTTAGAGGGTCTAGGAAGCTTCTAGGGGGCTGTTGGGGTCAAAATTAACTACCCTACTTGGTATACTTGGGGTTGGGGGTTAATTTTTGGTCAATAGAAGGCCCTAGGCTCATAAATGAACCTCCTAAAGTACCTCCCAATTCTTCATCCGAGTTTAAGAGTTTGGAATTTTTGGACAACCATCTTCTCAACTCCATTTAGTCTTCAAAACTCATTTATGAGGAGAAGAAGATATTTGGAGGAGTAATGGAGAAGTTACCCTTGCATTTATGATAGGATTCAAGAGGTGGAGATAGGGAACCTATTAGAGGGAGTTTGAGGAGTCTTCCTAGGTTGATCACCCACTCTCTTTCTTAGAGACTTGCTAGTTTGGAAGGACTTGGAAAAAGGATAAAGGAAGAAAGCTCTTCTCAAAATTCATTACCTTTAGCTTTGGAATAGGTTGGTTCTCTACTTTCCTTTGATATTTTATGCTTTGTATTAAGAAATGCTTATTTTACTTTCATGAAGATCTTGAGTAATTGTGTCTTTATTTTACCACTTTTGGTGTGTTTTCTTATGGTAGAAATTTTGTTGTTATTTTCCTTGTTAAGGGAGTTACAAGGCACAATCAGCCTTGGGAGATAAGAGTAACCTTGTAGGGTGAAAGTAATTAAGAGATTCTCATTCTAGTGAAGAGTTTACCCTTGTGTGGGAAGGATAAACATGGATGTCTTGTTCTCCATGATACCAAGTTTTGCATATGGGGAACTAGGGGCTATAAGGAGTGTTCTAGGCATGAAGCCTTGGTTTTGTTGTGAGGATGGTTTTGGTAAGGAGTTTGAATTTAACCCATGTGTGGCCTTCACCGCCTTTATTTTACCTTGGTTTCTCCTAATGGGCATGGTTCACTTTCACCCTTTAGTAAAAGGATTTTTGGAAGCCTATGTTATATACTTGGTTTTGGGTATTTTGAGTGTGTTAGATTACCATAAGTTATTTTGGGAATAAGTGTTGTTTCTACCCCTTTTTTCTCTTTGTTTCCCTAGCTCAAGGGTGACCATGTAATGGTCTAGGTTGGGAGGTGATCCTCCATGGTTGCAAACAGGTTTATATGTAGGAATCTAGCTTGGAATCAAGGAGGCCATGGGAGCTTGTTTGGAAATTCCCTATTTTGTTATCTTATAATTATTTTAGCCTTTTGGCCTTGAAAAGTTTTCAAAATGTAAAGGAACTTGGTTTCCTAAAAACTATGTAACTTTTCCTATTTTGATATAAAAAGGAAGTTTATTTCATGTTCTAGTTGAAATATCATCTTGTTACTATGTGTGTTTATGGACTCTAAATTTCCTTGTTTAAGTAATCAATAATTTCAAGTTATTTCCAACATTAATTCTAAAGAAAGCTATAATAATCATTTCCTTAAAGTTAGATTAAGATCAAACTACTTTAAAAGGAAAGCTAAGTAGATAAGTTAGTTCCATTCTTAAGACCTCAAAATAGGTTAGGTAAAAGAAGTTGGTTACATTAGTTCTTTATTTAATTTTGGATCAATTTATCAAAAGTTGTAAGGGATAGGAGTTTAAATTAATTCATAAGGTAAACTTGAATTCTTCCCTTTATCATCTAAATTCTTAGATAGATTTAGTTATAAAACGTTAAGGAAATCAAGTATTAACTTATTCTAAGACTAAATATATGTTTAAATAAATATTTTGTAGGAGTAAATTAGATAGTTGTATTTTCTTTAAGGAAATCAATTAAAGAGATTGAAATATTGCATATTAAGAGATGTTAAACTTTTAAGGTAAGATTAAACCAAATCCCTTTGGGTTATACCACTTACCTATATAAATGTTTAAATGTAAGTCAACCCTAATTTTAAACTTAGAAAACTATGTTTTACTACCCTTTGTAAAAATAAAATTTATGTAAAAAAAAATTATAACCCTACTGTTGGAGATTTGCCAGCAAGCCAGTTCTGACTATATGTTTGTCATTGATGACAACATATGGTAAGTAGCATGCATTGAAGACTTATGTAGTAAACCTTGAGTATATGTAGCATGGACATGTTATCATCATAACATCATGAACACAAAGGTTAACTATTAGTATAGACAGTTATGCAGTAGCTTGTGTTAGCAGTGTTCCTCACAGAGTTACAGGTGGTGTTCTATGAGTGATTGTCTGTACAATCATCATGGAGACTTGCACCTTTGGATATGTGATGAAGACATATTATTTATGTTACAATCATGGACATAGAGTCTGATGATTAGTAGAAGTGAAGTTATGCAGTCGCTATTCACCTACAGCAATTTCCTGTGTTTATTCAGAAGAACTGATAGAGATTGTATTAGTTCATGAGTTGCACTTATCATTTTGGTATGTACCCTTGGATTAAAAATTGGAGAAGAGTTAAGAATGTTTGGTTAAGAGCGCATGATGTAATTCATCTTGAGGAGAAAGTTTTAGTTACTTTGGTAGAGCCAAAAGTGTGTATCGTGCATCTACATTTATTAATATTGGATAGGTCCCAAATTGTGTTGCGTGCTTAGTAGAGCTGACAGAATTATTATTGTAGTATGTTATGGTTTCCCTAATATGATTTCAAGGTGGTTCTAATAGGCTAACTTGATTATATCATTTAGGGGAAAGATATTTATAGGCAATTATTTGTGATTGCTAAAGTAGGCTTCGAAGTTGATTGTGAAGTGCAAAGTAGAGTGTGTGAAGTGTTGAGCCATCAAGGTCTATGTGACCAAGTAAAGATTTTTTTCTATACATTGGAACTGATCCAAATACCAGGTTAAAGCGTAGTTCACCAAGATCTAGATATAGTATGTATTTTTTATTCAGAAGGTTGTAGTCTTCACCCCTTTGAGTAGTGTGCTCTTGGACAGTGCATCCTCACCCCTAATAGGGTTAATTGTAAAAGACTCCTAACAGGGTCTGACCCTTGACCAAGTCACTGTACTAAATATATTTTAAAGAAACTCCTAACAAGGTTAAGGATCTTCTAACAAGGATCATAAAACACTAGTACATATTATTAGTGGGTGTCAATTCCCATCAGGGTTTTTACCTATTTGGGTTTCCCTGTAACCAAAATATTGGTGTTGTGTTCAAGTGTTATGTCAATGTGTTTATACTTTATGTTTAAGTATACTTAATTGGATAAAGAATTGAAACTTGTAGATAACTAATTTACCCCCCCCCCCCCCCCCTCTCAGTTATCTCTTGGGACTATTCCTAACAATTGGTATCAGAGCCAAGTGCCTCAGAGAGAAATTCTAACAGCTTGAGGTGTTGATCGAATGGCATTCTTTAGAAAAGATAGTCCAAAGTTTGATGGAGATAATTATCTTGATTGGAAGAACAAGATGATGACACATTTGTAGTGCATTACTTTTGAAGTTTTTGAAGTGGCTATCAAGGAAGTTGACATCCCCTCTCTAGAAGATCTTTCAAAGGATGATGCTACTAGCAAGAAGAAGGATTTGTTCCATCAAAATGCAATAGAAAAAGAAGCCCTTATCAGCGCCCTATTTGATTGTGAGTTTTCAGAGATAAAGAAAGTAAACATAGCCTAAGAGATATGGAAGCACCTAGAAGATATGTTTGAAGGAGATAAACAAGAAAAGAATGCACATAGAAAAACATGGAAGAAAAAGTATAATACATTGGAGATGCTACCTGAATAGAATATAAGAGCCTACAACCAAAGGATCAATGAAGCAGTTACTGGAATCAGAAACAATAGTGGAGAAATCTCAGAAGAAGACATCAAGGATAAGGTGATGACTACCTTGACACCAGAATATTAGAACAAGATAAATATCCTTAATGAGACTATGTAATTCTTAGAAAATTTCAAAAGAGAGACCTTAATCAGCAAGATTGTTGTATTTGAGATATCAAGTTTGAAGACAGAGCCTAAAAGTGAGAGCCTTTAAAGCTTTGGTCCATGGTAAGAAATTCTTGAACACCTCTGGTAATTTTGGTGATGATGATGAAGAAGAAGCCTTATATAATTTCATTGCTATGATTGCTAATAGAGAAAAGAAAGGAAAAGGAAAATATGAAGGTCAATTACCATTCAAATGCTTTTCATGTAATAAGATTGGTCACTTTGTAGCTAAGTGTCCTACAAGAGTTAAAAAGTTCAAGAATGACTACAAGCCTAAGTATACAAAGGAATGCTACTATGCTGGAGATGGAGTATCAGATGAAGAATTGGCAGAAGAGGAGATTAGATTCATTGCTCTTGAAGATGAAAAGAATTCACAAGAGTTAGCATTGATTTCATAAGTTGACATCAGGATAGATTGGATCATTGACAATGGTTGCTCACATCACATGACAGGTGAGAAAGATAGATTTGTTCATTTGGATAGATAAAAAGGAGGCATGGTTAGATTCAGAGATAAAACTCCTAAACCCATCATTGGTAGAGGAGCCATCACCTTGGATGGAAGTAATAGCACTAGTGATGTTCTTTATGTTGATGGTTTGAAGCATAACCTACTAAGTGTTGGCAAGTTACTTGATAAAGGCTATAGGTTGGAGTTCAATGGAAACAAGTGCATCATTAACAAGAAAGAAGGAGAAATAATAGCATCAAGATCAAAGACTAAAGGTAATGTTTTTCAGCTTAATCCAGAAGCAAGTTATTTTTTTGCTAAAGTAGATGACAGTTGGCTATGGCATAAAAGACTATGTCATATCAATTTTGATAACCTAGTAAAGATAAGCAATGTAAAAGCAGTTAGAGACCTACCTAGCATAGCAAAGCTAGTTGATACTATATACAGGGAGTGTGTAATGGGAAAGCATGTGAGGAATTCATTTAGGAGAAAGCATAATTTAGCAGAGAACAAGTTGGATCTAATTCATACAGACCTATGTGGACAAAATCAAACAAGATCATACTATGGAGAAAGGTATTTCATTTTGTTTGTAGATGATTATTCTAGAATGATGTGGGTTGCATTCTTGAAAGATAAGTCAAAAGCATTTGAGAAGTTCAAAATATTCAAAGCTAAGGTTGAGAATATATCTGGACTAAAGATAAAATGTCTAAGGCCAGATAGAGGAGGAGAATTCACCTCTAACATATTTTATGAGTACTATGAAGAACATGGCATAAAGAGACAGTTGAGTGCACCTAGAACCCCTCAGCAGAATGGGATTGTAGAGAGAATGAATAGGGTCATCCTTGATACAACGTGCACCATCATAATTGAAGGAAAATTTTCACACACCTATTGGAGAGATGTGGTCAATATAGCAGTCTATACAATCAATAGAATACAATTAAGGCCTGGTGTAGACAAGACACCTTATGAGCTATTGTTTGGTAATGTTCCCACAATGGAATACTTTAGAATCTTTGGAAGCAAGTGCTACATCAAGAGGGATGAAGCAATAGGCAAGTTTGATGCAAGAAGTGATGAAGATATTTTTCTTGGTTACTCTACTAAAAGTAAAGATTATAGATGTTTTAACTTGAGATTGAAGAAAAACATTGAAAGTGCTCATGTTAAGATTGATGAAAAGTTTATGGTTCAAGAAAGATATCTTGATTACTCACCTATGATTGAAGAAGAACCTAGACCTTCCACAAGTGAGACAGTTGTTGAAGAGATGTTTGACAGTATTAATATATTGTTCAATGACCCTAAAACAAGTGAAGAAGAAACTCAGAAGGAAGATGAGATAGTATCACCCAAAGTTCCAAATTTTACATCTAGATACCATTCCAAGAATGACATCATTGGAGATCATAGTGGCAAGGTCACAACAAGATCACAAGAAAAGAATTCAGCAAGCAATGAGGTGGTATGTTTACTATCTCAGATTGAACCTTTAAGTGTTGAAGATGCATGTAATGATTCAGATTGGCATGATGTTATGAAAGAAGAACTAGATCAGAATATCAAGAATGATACTTGGGAACTGGTCCCAAAACCTAGTGATAAGAATGTGATTGGAACAAAGTGGATATTCAAAAACAAGATGAATGAAGATGGCATAGTAGTAAGGAACAAAGCAAGGTTAGTATGTAAGGGTTATGTGCAAAGAGAAGGAATTGATTATTCAAACACATTTGCACCTATGAGCATATTAGAAGCTATTAATTTGTTTCTAGCTTATGCAATAGTCAAAAACTTCAAATTCTATCAGATGGATGTCAAGTCAACATTCTTGAATGGAGAGCTAAAAGAAGTATACATTGAGTAGCCAGAAGGATTCACCCTATCAAACAGACCTGATATGGTATGTAGATTGAAGAAAGCCCTTTATGGACTTAAGCAAGCCCCTAGAGCATGGTATGAGAGACTTGATGGATATCTAAATAAAATTGGATTCAAGAAAGGAGCAGTAGATTGTAATCTATTCATAAGAGAGACATATGAAGGACTACTACTTGTAGCTATATTTGTTGATGACATTATCTTTGGAGGTAATGATAAACTTAGTGTTGAATTTGATAAGGAGATGTAGAGTGAGTTTGAGATGAGCATGATTGGACCTATCAAATACTTCTTAGGATTAAATGTGTAGTAGACAGAAAAAGGTATTTTCATTAATCAGTCAAAATATGTGAAATAAATATTAAATAAATTCAAGATGGATGATTACAAGACAGTGGGTACACCTATGATAACAGGATGTAAGCTTACAAAAGAAGATAATTCACTAGTAGTAGATATAACATTATACAAGTCTATGATTGGAAAACTTATTTATCTTACTCAAACCAGACCAGATATTTCCAATGCAGTTGGCATAGTTGGAAGATTTGTAGTAGAACCTAAACAAAGTCACCTCATGGCAGTAAAAATAATATTTAGATACTTGCAAGGCACTATAGATTATGGTCTATGGTATCCTAATTTAGAAAATGTTGAGCTTCATGTATATACTGATGTAGATTGGTCAGGATACTTTGATGATAGAAAGAGTACCTCAGGAGGAGTGTTTCTTGGTTACAGACTTGTCACTTGGACAAGCAAGAAATAAAATTGTATCTCTCAATCAATAGAAGAAGAGGAGTATGTTGTAGTAGCCCTAAATTGTTCTACAATTATTTGGATCAAGAAAATGATAAAGGATTTTGGAATTCAGATTGACTATCCTATTGTTAATCATTATGATAACACTAGCACTATCAATATGTCAAAGAACCCTGTAATGCATGCAAAGACAAAACACATTGAGATCAACTATCACTTCCTAAGAGAGAAAGTGGTAGAGAAAGAAGTCAAGTTGGACTATGTGAGTACTAAAGATCAGTTAGAAGACATATTCGCAAGGCCCTTGCCAAAGGATACTTTTGAGTATCTCGGGGAGAAGTTGGGAGTAATTCCCTTCCCTGATTCTACTTAGAAGAAAGAAGAAAAAGCATCAGTCCTCAAGGATTGATGGAAGGTTGACTACTCTACCTCAGGAGTAGTACTGGTGCTTAAATAGATTAGCACCCTTTTCCATTGATGTCAAAGGGGGAGTAATATATAGAGTCATGAAAAATAGAAGCAAAGAAAGAGTACTATACTAAGGGGGAGTATTATTCAGTCATGGAAGCAGTTCAGTTGAGGAAATCAAGAATATTGAAGAATATTGTAGCAGATGGAGGATTCATCCTTGGGGGATTTTGGATGAGGAAATGGAGAATATTATAAAGAAATTTCTAATTTGGGTTGGTGGTGTTTTTCATTCCATATGTTGCCATCAATGCCAAAGGGGGAGATTGTTGGAGATTTGCCAGCAAGCGAGTGCTGACTAAATGTTTGCCATTGATGACAACATATGGTAAGTAGCATGTGTTGAAGACTTATGAAGTAAGCTTTGAGTATATGTAGCATGGACATGTTATCAGCATAACATCATGGACACAGAGGTTAACTATTATTACAAAAAGTTATGCAGTAGCTTGTATCAGCAGTGTTCCTGACATAGTTACAGGTAGTGTTATGTGAGTGATTGTCTGTACAGTCATCATGGAGCCTTGCACCTTTTGATATGTGATGAAGACATGTTATTGATGTTAAAATCATGGACGTAGAGTTTGATTATTAGTAGAAGTGAATTTATGCATTCTCTATTCACCAGCAGTAGTTTCATGTGCTTATTCAGAAGAACCGATAGAGATTGTATTAGTTCATGAGTTACGCTTATCATTTTGGTATGCACCCTTGGATTATAGATTGGAGAAGACTTAAGAATTTTTTGTTTAAGAGTGCATGATGTAATTCATCTTGAGGAGAAAGTATCAGTTACTTTGGTGGGGCCGACAGTGTGTAGCGTGCGTCTACATTTATTAATATTGGACAGGTCCCAGATTGTGTTGCGTGCTTAGTAGAGCTGATAGAATTATTATTGGAGTATGTTATGGTTTTTCTAATATGATTTCAAGGTGGTTCTAACAAGATAACTTGACTATATCATTTAGGAGAAAGATATTTATAGAAAATCATTTGTGATTGCTAAAGTAGGGTTTGGAATTGATTATGAAGTGAAAAATAGAGTGTGTAAAGTGCTGAGCCATCAAGGTCTATGTGACCAAGTAAAGAGTTTTTGTTATACATTGGAACTAATCTAGAAAGAAATTCAAAGTGTAGTTCACCAAGATCCAGATATAGTGTGTATCTGTTATTCAGAAGGTTGTAGCCTTCACCCCTTTGAGTAGTGTGCTCTCAGACAGTGCGTCCTCACTCCTAATAGGGTTAATTGTAAAAGACTCCTAATAGGGTCTGACCCTTAACCAGGTCATTGTACTAAATATATTGTAAAGAAACTCCTAACAGGGTTAAGGATCTTCTAACAAGGATCATAAAACACTAGTACATATTATTAGTGGGTGTCAATTCTCACCGTGGTTTTTACCTACTTGGGTTTCCCCATAACCAAAATATTGGTGTTGTGTTCAAGTATTCTTTCATTGTGTTTATACTTTATGTTTAAGTATACTTAATTGGATAAAGAATTGAAACTTGTAGATAACTAATTGACACCCCCCCCCTCCCCCCCCTCTTAGTTATCTCTTGGGACTATTCCTAACACCTACAAGTTATATATCTTACATAAAAGATTACATTCTTTATAGATTATATTCCTTAAGCAATAGAATTAATTCTTTGAGAATGTCCTCTAGAATTAAATATTATCTTTATATATTTATATATAAAGATAATGTTAATTTTATTTTATCATATCTATTTACTCATTAATTTAATATTAGATAAATATTAAATCAATAAGAATTTCTTTTTAGATATAACTTATACCACTTTCTACTAAATTAAATAATCATTTAAACATTAAATATAAATGCAAATCTTAATTTAAATTAAAATCTATTATAAAAGTTTTAAGAAAATTAATATATTATAATAGAGAGGGGAGCGGAGAGCAGGGCTCGACCCGCTCGACCCCCTCCATTTCCATCTCCCATGGGAGCGCAGTACCAAGGGACTGCGTCCCAATGACAAGGGATTGCACCCTGACATTGGGTGCACAACACTTGGGGGCTGCATTATATATATATATATATATATATATATATATATATATATATATATATATATATATATATATATATATATATATATATATATATATATATCTATGTGTGTGTGTGTGTGTGTGTGTGTGTGTGTGTGGTAAATCTTAGAAAATATAGAGAGAAATAAAAAAGACAGAGACTTAAAAACAAATAACAGTAATATAAATAAAAGGAAAATAGGGAGATATATTAAACAGAGACTCAAAATTTTAACTAGGAACTTTCCTTAGAACAAGGACTATTTTTTTTGGAAGATTTGTAATATGATGGTACATATATGTATATACATATATGTAAAAATATATGCTTGTGAATATCTATTTCAAAATGATTATAAATCTCTATAATATTGGACTTAGACAAAACTTGCTGATAGCTTTTAACAAGAACCTAGATTCAATAAATTATAAGAACTAGTATTAATCTAAAGAGATTTAACTCATGAATGCCTAAAACATATATATCTACACATGTATATACTTAAACTTTTATGGTTACAAAATCTTTTCTAAAACCTTGTAGGAGCTCCAATTTCCATTAATGGAGTTGCCAAGTAAATCCTTCAAGCTCTCCTTTTCATCCTAAGAAAAACAAAATATCAACCAAACATACATTAGTTTCAATCTCAAAAACAAAACATGGGATAAGATGTAATTTATAGAGATATTCATAAATTTGGATTTCAAATTTTATCCTAAACATCTTAGTTGGCTTTATTGACTTTAAATTAGATTTAAATCTATAATTAATGAATCTTGACCTTAAGGCAATAGGGGAAACTTCTAAAGTTAATGCCCCTAGTTGCCAAGTTTGATCGTAGGATGAGATCAGATCCTTCCTTATTGGGTTGGAAACTAATATGCCTTAATTAATTGATTTTAATCCCTTATTTCAATTATTTGAATAGTCACATTTAAAATTGAATTATTGACTTAGATTTTATATTGTCCCTAATTAGATCCTTAACTACCTTATCAACCTAGGATTAGTATGCTTAACCTAGGGGTTAGATTATAGGTACCTTTATGGTATTATTATCTTATGATACTATATATTTTCCCTTTAAATTCTAATTGTTTAATAAATGATTAAATTTAAGGGTTGAGACTATAGTAAAATAAGAATAAAGGTCTATTATTAATTTAACTTGTCAAGGTAAATGTGACCCTTTGACGAACCGTTTGGTCAGGAGAGTCTCGCTTAGAGGATTCACACCTTGGCACAAATTTTGAGGTGGGCCTTTTAGGGAACCTCTTCTATTCTTTAAAATTTCTATAACTTCTAGGAGTGTTGAAGTCAACCGTAGTCAACATCACCTTATAGGTTTTCATCCTAGCTTTGCAATTCACTTTAGAAAACTGAGATCAAGAGGGAGGTTGACCAAGTATTGCGGTCATGATGCCCCTCTGTTTTATGTCCTATTAATGTTTCCTCAAATTAGTTGGCATTATTTTTATAGACCTAGACTTATTGTTGTACATTAGGAAAAAATTTGATTGTTGTGTTTTGCTCATATTTTTGAGCATGACATTTTGGTATTAGAGTGAAGTTTAGAAACTTTGGGAGCCTAACCACTACATCTAAACTATTTGACTCATAATTTTGTAGGATGTCTCTTGTTACTCACTAGACTCATGCATTTGGATGAGTTTGTAGGCATTCCCCTTCTATTCATGAGATAGTTCACCAGGAGGTAGAAGTTCTTGGAGTGAATCAGAATCCCCCTCCTGAACCACCTCCAGATCTAAACCACGCCCTAATATTGGTATTTTAGAATCTAGCTAGTATTATCCTTGATAGGATACCTCCTGTAGCTCAGCAGGAACAACATCAAGATGTTGAAGAACATAGAATGGTAACTAGGGAATGGAGTAGGAGTCCCCCATCAAGATTTGTTGAGAGACAGGTAGAACATGATGTGGAGTATGTTTGAGGACCAAAACCTCCACTAGAGATAGTACCACAAGTGGTTGAGAGGGCACTCCGGGATATAGGGGATCAGATTAGAGAATTGCTTTGACTCAATCCACCACCTTTTTCAGGATCTTCCAAGGGTACAGAAGCTAAATCTTGGCTTCTAAGCCTTGGGAGGTGCTTTGGATTGTGCCCTTATGGAAGTAATCTTAAAGCACGTATGGAAGTTCACCTTTTGAGAGGGATGACCTCCACATGGTGGAGGTAGGAAAAGTTCAAAGGACACATCAACATATACACCCTCACTTGGGAAACCTTCTTGGAAAGGTTTAGGGCCAGATATTTGTCAAAATAGTTTAGGCAGCATTGTATAGATGAATTTCATGATCTTCAAAAATGAGGACTTTTAGTGGCTCAATATGAGAGAAAATTCCTTGAACTTCTCCCTCATGTAGAGTACATTAAGGATGAGAAACTTTACGTCAATCTCTTTATCAAGGGATTGAACCACACCTTATATGGCATGGTATGCATGACTCCACTAGGAGACTTACACTACATAGTTGAGAGACCAATCATAGCTGAGGATATTCAGAGGGGATCTCATGATAGGTCTCAAGACCATGATACCACACCCTAGTCTTCCGAATACTAGAAAACCCCTTGAAAGGGTAATCATAGGAATTCACCGGGGAATTTTAAAACCCCATAGCCTTAGCAGAAATAGCCTTAACAAAATTAGAAATAGAAGCCACCACAATGACAACATTGCTCTAAGCCCAAGCAGTGGAATTCAGAGGGTCCTAAAAAGGACCAGAGACCCCAAGCACCTTACACACCTCCTGCTCGGACTCAGCAGTCCTCAAAGGGTGGTTATGATGGGTCCAATAGGATAGGAGGCTCTTAGTACTCTAGGCCTCAGGGAGTGTAGATTCAAACTTGAGGACCATGTTACACTTGTGGTTCCATGGGGCATATTACACGAGAGTGTCCTCAGGGAGGTGGCTAGTGAGAAATGATGTTAGAGCCTATAGTCAGAAATATGGGTAAGTCTCGTAGAGTTTTTACAATAGTTGATAACCGCTAGGAAGAGCATCAGGCTATAGTTATTAAGGTAGTAGTGTCTCTATCCTATTTGATTCAAGAGCCATTGACTCCTTTATTTCTCCATTAGTAGTGGAGTTTTGCAAGCTAGTGGAAACTAGATAGGATGATAGATGGGAGGTAGAGTTAACCTCAGGTTCTAGAGTAACCATTTCCTCCTTGGTCAAAGGATGTCAGATTTAGGTGGGTAGCATAACCACCATAGTGGATCTATGTATCGCCCCTCTTGGATCTTATGGTTTAGTACTTGGCATGGATTGGCTTTATGCCCATAGAGCCAAGTTGGACTATTGTTAGAAGAGGGTAGAATGTCTTGATGATGATGGCACAACAACAGTGATCATAGGGATTCAGAGACCCATCTCCCTCTATATGATCTCGGCTATGCAACTTAAGCGGTGCATGTGGAAGGGATGTCAGTTTTATGCTATCACCATTAGTGATAGAGAGGATGGGGAAGATGAAGAACCCTCACTGGATGACCATCCAATTCTGCAAAAGTTTGTAGATGTCTTTCCGTTAGAGCTTCCTAGTATACCTCCTCATAGGGAAGTTGACTTCCACATTGATCTAGTACTAGGAGCCAAACTAGTTTCTAGAGCACCTTACAAGATGACCACCAATGAGCTTAATGAGCTCAAGATTTAGCTTGAGGAATTTCTAGAGAAAGGGCACATTTGTCCTAGTGTATCTCCTTGGGGTGCATCATTGATCTTCGTGAAGAAGAAGGATGGATCCCTTAGGTTGTGTATGGATTACCACCAGTTGAATAAAGTCACCATCAAGAATTGGTATCCACTTCCTAGGATCAATGACTTGTTTGATCAGCTCCAAGGTGCCTGAGTGTTATCCAAGATATATCTTGAATTAGGGTACCATCAGTTGAGGATTATGGATAGTGATATTCACAAGACTGCATTTTGTACTAGATATGGCCACTATGAGTTCATTTTTGTTCCATTCGGTCTTACAAATTCTCTAGTTGTATCAATGAGCCTCATGAATGGGGTGTTTCATACCTTCCTTGACAAATTTTTAATGGTATTCCTTGATGACATGTTGATTTATTCCAAGGATGAGAGAGAGCATGAAGAGAACTTAAGACAAGTATTGCAATGTTTGAGAGACAACCAGTTATTTGGCAGCTTGTTGAAGTGTTCATTTTTCAGGATTGAGGTCAAGTACCTTTGGCATGTTATATCTGGGGATGGGATGTTAGTGGACCCATCCAATATTGAGGCTATTTTGAATTGGCCAGCACCTACTACTATGACCGAGGTTAGGAGTTTCATGGGACTAGCTAACCGGTTACTACAGACGGTTTGTTGAGGGTTTTTCCTAGGTAGCACACCCTATCACCTCCCTTCAGTGAAAGGGAAAGAAGTTTGAATGGATAGAGAAGTGTGAGAAGGCTTTCCAAGAGCTCAAGAAAGCACTCACTAGTGCACCTATCCTTGTAGTACCCAATCCTTCAGCAGACTTCATGGTTTGCACAGATGCATCTTTGGATGGACTAGGAGAAGTCCTTATGCAGCATGGTCAAGCTATTTCCTATGAGTCTAGGAAACTGAAGACTCATGAGCTTAACTACCCCATGCATTAGTGGTGCATGCCTTGTATGATGGTGACACTTCCTCTTGGGACATCAGTTCAAAATTCATTCAGACCATCAGAGCTTATAGTATATATTCTCTCAGTCAAACCTTAATGCTCGGTAGAGAAGATGGATGGAGTTCTTATGTGAGTATGATTTTGATGTTCATTACATCAAGGGAAAGGAGAACATTGTCACAAATGCCTTGAGTAGAAGATGACATGAACTATCTTCTCTATCATCTAGCATAGATTTGAGAGATCGTATCCTTCATCACTTGTATGAGGATGAGATGTATGAATAGATTTGTGAGTTGATTCGATCTCAGAGACCTCTTGAGGGGAATTACTCAGATTATTCCTTGGAGTTTGATGGGATCTTACATTATAGAGGATGCATTTATGTACCTTCTTCTGAAGGATTCCATGAATTTTTTATACTAGAGGCCCATAGAGCCCCTTATGCAATGCATCCCAGAGTTAAGAAGATGCATGTCGATTTGAGGTAGCTTTATCATTGGCCAAGCATGAGGTTGAAAATTGTTGAGATGGTAGCTAAGTGCCTTGAGTGTTAGAGGGTAAAGGTAGAACACCACCATCCAGGTGGGCTTCTTCAGCCACATGATATACCTAAGTGGAAATGGGACACTATCTCTATGAATTTTATTGTTGGTCTTCCTATGTCATCTTGCCACCATGATGCCATCATGGTGATAGTTGACAAGTTGAATAAAGCATCCCATTTCTCATTTGTGTGTACTACCTTTACCACACTAGCTATAGCACAACTTTTCTTTCAAGATATAGTTAAACTTCATGGTGTACATCATAAGATAATCTCTAATAGAGATTCTCTTTTCACATCATCATTTTGGAGAGAATTGCAGACAGTTGTGGGCACTGGCCTCAATTTCAGTAAATCCTATCATCCATAGATAGATGGTCAGGATGAAAGGGTCAACCAGGTATTAGAAGACATCCTTCACATGTATGTTATGGATCATCAGACCTGATGGGAGGAGTACCTTCACCTAGTTGAGTTTGCCTACAATAATGGGCATCATACATCATTGGGTATGCCTCCCTATCAGGCCCTTTATGGTACGCCTTGCAGAACACCTTTGAGTTGGGATAGGATCAAGGATAGAGTTTCAATTAGTCCAAAGTTAGTTAGGGAGATGGAGCAGTAGGTGAACTTTATTAGACAGTGCCTTAGAGAGGCACATGATAGATAGAAGAAGTATGCAGATGTGAAGAGGATCAATCGAGCATACTTGATTGAAGATAGAGTCTTTTTGAGGGTGCGCCTACATAAGAGTCCAATCCATTTTGGAAAGGGCTCTAAGCTTTCACCTTAGTTTGTTGGACCTTTTGAGATCCTAGAGAGGATAGGACCAGTAGCCTACCATCTAGCTTTTCCACCTAGCATGTCACGCATCCACAATGTGTTCCATGTTTTAGTTTTGAGGAAGTATATTTATGATGAGTCTCACGTTATAGATTAGGATGCCTTGCAGGTGGATTCAGACAGATAGTTGGCATTGGAGCCCATTTGTATCTTGGCCTGATGGACCCTATCCCTTTGAGGTAGAGAACTAGACTAGGTTAGGGTCCAGTGGGATTGCTATGACAAGGTGACAGCCTCTTGGGAGGATGCAGTACAGATTAGATCTTAGTATTCCTACCTCTTCGATGAACTCTAGGAGGACATTCATGCCTAGAGGGGGTAGATGTGAGGTCTACTCCAGCCATCATAGTTCTCATTGATCATAGTTACACTTTTTTAGGAATGCAAACACTGAGAGGGGGGGTGAATCAGTGTTCACTATATTTTAACTTTTTACTTTAATCTTTATACTAAACTTAAATGCTTAAGTACTGAAATAAACATTCACATAAACATGAAACATGAAATCAACACATGACACCAATATGCTTATGGGGAAACCCAAAGAGGTAAAAACTCCAGCGGGAAATGACACCCACTAATATTTTGCACTAGTGTTTTGTGATCCTTGTTAGAAGATCCTTAACCCTGTTAGGAGTTGCTTTACAATGCTTTTAGTACAGTAGACCTTGTCAAGGGTCAAACCCTATTAGGAGTCTTTTACAATAGTCTTTGTTAGGGGAGTGGATGCACTGTCCTAGAGCTCACTGCTCAACTGGTGAAGGTTACAACCTTCTAATCTCATATACACACTATATCTGTAGGATGAACTGTCACTGTGACACTGCTTGTCAGGTCAGTTCCTTTGATGCATTGATGCTTTGACCTCTATCAAAGCTCTAATACATCTTCTATTGTCTTCACACACTTCTGTTCTATTTATTAAAACTCTATAACAACTTCCATACCGAATACAATGGGCACATCTTATATTTATACGTGCATACAAATTAAACAACTAGGTCGGCCCTAAGACCTATTACATACAATGCTTCCAAATAAATTTTCTTAAGTGTGCTTACAAACAAACAAGTATACATGTCGGAAACCTAAATACAATAGGCACATAGCCTTTACAACATTACATTATATCTGCAAACCATAATACTAACTATCGGCTTCATAATTTGTTCTTTTCTGGCACACACTGGATGTGCAACTTCAACTGACTGTATCTTTCTCATCCTTACACATCTGATCATTCACTCATAGACTAAGCATGAATATAGTCTAACCAACCTAACTTCTAGGGTGCATACCATAATTCATCCATACGCACGTGCGTTGATGCTTTGAGCTGCAGGAACTCTGTACACTGTCTAGTCTTCAACACTTAACTAATTTTTGATCTTCACTTCAAGTGTGTTGACTCCAAACTGCTATATGACTTTGTTTCCATAATGACAACACTATATCAAGTCATATACATCAATATAGACAACTTGCCAACACACTTTCTAGTTGATATTTTGGATTATGATATACTTGGACATATGTTATTATTTGAGGGATAGGAGAATCCTATCTTATGTACATTTTGTATTTGGATTATGTTGATTTGAACACTTATTTTATGCTTATATTTGATCATGATTTAACTATGTTAGGTTGTTGATTTCATGATGCAGTTTATTTAAATGCATTAGATATGTATGGTGCAAAATGAGATGTTATGTTGTGTATTATGAACTTTGGGATCAAATGTGTATTTGATAGTTATGAGAAATAATTATGCAATTGTGAGTGTTAGATGATATATGTAGTTTATGTTATTATCTTGTTATGTTATTGGACCTACTGATGTTTGCAATGACTGTGCAAGAAGTTAACCATGGTATTAAATATGGGGAACAAAGAGTGAAACTATGTTATTAACTGTTGAGCCAAGGTTCGGTCTAGTGAAGAGACTTGAACCTCATTGTCTCGTGATTTTATTTGTGAAATTAATTATTAAATGTTGTATTTAATTAAGTTAATTATTTTATATTAGTCATTCTATGTGTGAATGGGTTGGAATTTATGTTGTGTCACTTGACACATGGGTGCATGAGGTGTTGACATGACTAACCCCTTTTCTAGGATAAGTATGACACCAACTAGAGGGTTAACCTTGTAGAGTTCCCATGCTCACTTAGAGTGTAGGAAACTTCTAGATGAGTCAAGAAAGAGTAAATCCGAATGTAAACTTTAAGTGGAGTTTTAGAGGGTCTAGGAAGCTTCTAGAGGGTTGTTGGGGTCAAAATTAACTACCCTACTTGGTATAATTGGGGTTGGGGGTTAATTTTTGGTCAATAGAAGGCCCTAGGCTCATAAATGAACCTCCTAAAGTACCTCCCAATTCTTCATCCGAGTTTAACAGTCTAGAATTTTTGGACAACCATCTTCTCAACTCCATTTAGTCTTCAAAACTCATTTATGAGTAGAAGAAGATATTTGGAGGAGTAATGGAGAAGTTACCCTTGCATTTATGATAGGATTCAAGAGGTGGAGTTAGGGAACCTATTAGAGGTATTTTGAGGAGTCATCCTAGGTTGATCACCCACTCTCTTTCTTAGAGTAAGTTAGATAGTTGTATTTTCTTTAAGGAAATCAAATAAAGAGATTGAAATATTGCATATTAAGAGTTGTTAAACTTTTAAGGTAAGATTAAACCAAATCCCTTTGGGTTATACCACTTACCTATACAAATGTTCAAATATGAGTCAACCCTAATTTTGAACTTAGAAAACTATGTTTACTACCCTTTGTAAAAATAAAATTTATGTAAAAAAAATTTATAACCCTACAAGTTATATATCTTACATAAAATATTACATTCTTTACAGATTATATTCCTTAAGCAATAGATTTAATTCTTTGAGAATATCCTCTAGAATTAAATATTATCTTTATATTTTTATATATAAAGATAATGTTTATTTTATTTTATCATATCTATTTACTCATTAATTTAATATTAGATAAATATTAAATCAATAAGTATTTCTTTTTAGATATAACATATACCAATTTCTAAGAAATTAAATAAGCATTTAAACATTAAATATAAATGCAAATCTTAATTTAAATTAAAAACTATTATAAAAGTTTTAAGAAAATTAATATATTATAATGGAGAGGGGAGCAGAGAGTAGGGCTCGACCCACTTGACCCCCTCCATTTCCCTCTCCCATGGGAGCGCAGTCCCAAGGGACTGCGTCCCAATGACATGGGCTTGCACCCTTCCATTAGGTGTGCAACACTTGGGGGTTGTGTTCCCCAATGGGATGGGGATAAAGCAAGACCCCCCCATTAAATATGCCCCTTCTCTATTGTATTATAATAGGCTTCGTTCATTCAATAATAACAGACTGATGTTCAAATTTCTTGCATGCCTGTATGTATTTGTTTTTTGGTATAGCTTTGCTTCCACACGAATATGTGTGTGTGTGTGTGTCTTTGTGGTAAATCTTAGAAATATACATAGAAATTTAAAAAAATTAGAGACTTAAAAACAAATAACAGTAATATAAATCAAAGAAAAACATAGATATATAATAAACAGAGACTCAAAATGTTAACTAGGAACTTTCCATAGAACAGGGACTATTTTTTTGGGAAGATTTGTAATATGATGGTACATATATGTATATACATATATGTAAAATTATATGCTTGCGAATATCTATTTCAAAATGATTCTAAATCTCTGTAATATTGGACTTAGACAAAACTTGCTGATAGCTTTTAACAAGAACCTAGATTCAAGAAATTATAAGAACTAGTATTAATCTAAAGAGATTTAACTCATGAATGCCTAAACCATATATATCTACACATGTATATAATTAAAATTTTATGGTAAAAAAATCTTTTCTAAAACCTTGTAGGAGCTCCAATTTCCATTAATGGAGTTGCCAAGTAAATCCTTCAAGCTCTCCTTTTCATCCTAAGAAAAACAAAACATCCACCAAACATACATTAGTTTCAATCTAAAAAAGAAAACATGGGATACGATGTAATTTATAGAGATATTCATAAATCTGGATTTCAAATTTTATCCTAAACATCTTAGTTGGCTTTATTGACTTTAAATTAGATTTAATTTTATAATTAATGAATCTTGACCTTAAGGCAATAGGGGAAACTTCTAAAGTTAATGCCCCTAGTTGCCAAGTTTGACCTTAGGATGAGATCTGATCCTTCCTTATTGATTTGGAAACTAATATGCCTTAATTAATTGATTTTAATCCCTTATTTCAATTATTTGAAGTCATATTTAAAATTGAATTATTGACTTAGATTTTATATTGTCCCTAATTAGGTCCTTAACTACCTTATCAACCTAGGATTAGTATGCTTAACCTAGGGGTTAGATTATAGGTACCTTTATGGTATTATTATCTTATGATACTATATAGTTTCCCTTTAAATTCTAATCATTTAATAAATGATTAAATTTAAGGGTTGAGACTATAGTAAAATAAGAATAAAGGTATATTATTAATTTAACTTGTCAAGGTAAATGTGACCCTTTGATGAACCTTTTTGGTCAGGAGATTCTCGCTCAGAGGTTTCACACCTTGGCACAAATTTTGAGGTAGGCCTTTTAGGGCACCTCTTCTATTCTTTAAAATTTTTGATAACTTCTAGGAGTGTTGAAGTCAACCATAGTCAACATCACCTTATACGTTTTCATCCTAGCTTTGCAGTTCACTTTAGAAAACTGAGATCAAGAGGGAGGTTGACCAAGTATCACAATCATGATGCCCCTATGTTTTATATCCTATTAATATTTCCTCAACTTAGTCAGCATTGTTTGTATAGACCTAGACTTATTGTTGTACGTTAGGAAAAAATTTGATTGTTGTGTTTTACTCATATTTTTGGGCATGAGAACTCGGATATCCCATTTTGTTGTGGAGTCCTAGGAGTAGATGTATGCCTTTGTATGACATGTTCTTCACAATATGAATTGAATAGATCTGAAGTAAACTCTCCACCTATGTCTGATCTCAAACATTTTATCTTTAGGCCTGATTCATTCTTGACTTTTGCTTTGAATATCTTGAATTTGTCAAATATTTTTTATTTCTCTTTCAAGTAAGTTATCCACATCATTCTAGAAAAGCCATCAACAAAAAGTATAAAATACCTTTCACTATAATATGATCTTGTCCTTGTAGGTCCACATAGGTATGTATGTATTAGAATAATTGAGAGGGGTTGAATCAGTTATCCATAGTCCTAAATACAAAATGTATATCAGAAAACAAATTCAGCTAATTCTGTAGCTCGGTAAACATAAAATACTAACTGTCTATGACTTTATCGATTACTAGTTAATTGCTCATAGTGATTACCGACCAAATCTAACATGAAATATGTAAAGTATGATATCCAAACAATCAAAACATAAACACATAACACAAGATATTTAATGTGGAAACCCTACAAAGGGAAAAACCACCTCGGACCCGTAACCCAAAATATTTTCACTCTTCTGAATAGATCTCGATGAAGAGCCAACCCTATTAAAGTTTACAAAACACACTGTAAGGTGTGACCTTGTTAGAGGATTTAACACTAACAGTTATTGTCCAACTAGCATTCACTATGGGGTTGACAGGATAACAATCTACATTCTATGAATGACATATAAGACTTTCAAGTCCACTTGGTTAAGAGATTTTATCTATTTACAATGGTTAAGATGTAACAACAGGTGATTTGAATACAATACAACTTGATTTGCAGATTATCAGATCTATTCTAAGTCCATACAATCCTCTGATCAATATTTCTTATTCAGTTCAACAACATTCAATAACTTATTGCCCCTCGGTAAAAGCTCCATGATGCTTAGTTAAATCTAAAGTTCGGTTCTTCTTCAACTAGTATGATTAGGCAAGCATGAAGCAATGTTCACACGATATCTCTGCAGTCTCCTTCCTCCGGCATAAGTTTCACTATGAAACCCTAGTCTCTTAAATAGACAATTAAACTATTTTCTTCTCATCCACCATAGTTTTCCGTGTAATATCCTTCGTTGATTTTGTCGCTTGAACCTTCCTCAGCTGATGTGTCAGTAACATGTTTTCTTTCTATCCTTTAGATCTTCTTCAAATTTTGTTAGTCATTGTTGTCGTAACAAACTTTATATTTTCACCTCATAATCATACACTTTAGAGCTCATCAATTTATGCCGACTAAACTGATCATTTAGTTCTTTTGTCCATACTCGGTTAACAACTAAATGTGTCAGTGAACACAAGCTCGGTTGATAATATCGCTCGGTATACACTACACTGGCTTGGTGTATACTAGAATGCTTCATTAACCAACCACACTACTTTGTAACATTTTGCTTCCAACTTCATAACATATTAATGCAACATAATCAAGTCAACAATATGAAGTCATAGACTCATCAATAAGTTACCAAGAGTATTCCTTATCCTCGTCTGTCATATCCATCTTCCTCAATGTAGATATCTTTGTTCTTCATCTTTTCTCTCCTCTTTACAAATGTTTAGATATTTGCAACTACCATGATAAGTACTGTCAAAACTAGTTGATATCAATGACAACATAATGACTAATTCAATTATCCTGCATAACAGTTCAGTGCTCAATGATCTCTAATCACTTGTAGTTCTTCAATCAGGCTCTTAATCAGTTGTAGTTCATCAATCTCTCCCTTTGGCATTGATGGAAACTCAAGCAATATAAAATATACCATACACATACCAAACATGTATTCTACAACTATGTAAGAAATGTTGTAAGCTCTCCCTAGCTTAATATGTTTAATCACTACGTTACATGACAACATTACATGTGTAGACTATCTTTTGTAGATTTTATCTTTAGCAGCTCTCAAACTCCTTCTATTTATCATCTCAGATTGTGTCTCCCTTAGATAGATGTTCCAGTGATCTCCTCAGGTATCATATTGTTTATCTCTCCCTTTGACAGCAATGCCAAAGAAACAAATAAACATACAACTTTGTGTTAGCCATGTGACTCTCTATTGTCTGGTTCCTATACTTTGTATGCACCAAATGTATCTTTGTATACTGATGTGCAAATCTTTGTTCTGACTCCTCAAGTCTTCCACAACCTTAGATAGTGTTGGTTGGTTTCCCAGTTTTAGGTGTTGTTTTTCAAAATTTTGATTTTTGAAGTATATCTCTGAGTTTCATGATTTGATCTCCAAGCATTTCCAATCCTAGAGCTCCAAAGTTGTTTAAAATTTGAAAAACCCTAGGTGTTAAGTCTAATTGTCTTTGAAAATCCAAAAAACCCTAAAGTTTGCTTACCCGAGTCTATTCGGTTGTTACCTTTTTCAAATCACTTAGCGGCCTTTTTGGAGCATGTGCGCTTTATATTTGTTAGTCAGTCACTTAGTCTCTTAGTTAGTTTAGCATATTTATTTTTAACTAGCGATAACCCAAATCCCTTTGTTGCACAGTCTCCCTAGGTTGGAAGAATATTCTTTATCTTCAAATGACTCAGTGGTTGCCTTCAATCGCCGAATCTCTAGATGATTATTATGAGATCTAGCGACTGCTATGATAAATTTTTACAAGACAACTATGGTCACTTTATCTTCAGATCAAAATACCTTCAATCGGGTGATCTCTGAAAGAAATAAATAATTGATATAGTATTCAATGATTATGAGGTTCGCAGTTGGTCACTGAATCTCCAAATGCAAGGTAGCGGTCTATTTTGGGTCACCAGATCTCCATGTTATTCAGGGATTAGTTATTTTATCTCATAACCTGGTGATTTCAATGGTCACGTGTTCTCATGATTCTCATGGTTATGTCTCAAGTGGTCAGTGATTCAGGGACATGGTTATCTCTAAGTCTCCCAATGAAGCAATTAAGTTATGAAAGGTATGGTGACTTAGCGAGAACCATTGGATGAAGATTTGATTAACAATTGGTGTTTAATCTCGTTACTTGACTGAGGTTAGTTAAATCTTCATGCGACTTGGAGAATGAAGGTTTTCGCATGATCTCTATTCTTAACCATAGTTAAAGGAAATATCTAGCGACAGTGAGATGTCTTCAGTCGTGTGGTCATGAAATGAGAGTGAGTTAAGAGAAAGGTTTTCAGATAGTTGTTGTCAACCATTGATTTAATTTTGATCGGGTGGTGGTTGTGTAGTCTCAAAATAAAACCATGGGTTAGAAAATGTTCTAGTGACCTTGAGATTTGCCTTGTCACCCAATCTCTAGGTTAAACTCAAGTTAAGAAAGTTGCTCAATGATTGGGAGACTGTCTTCAATTGGATAATCACCAAATGATCCACGGTTAAGTGTTGTCCAAAATTAAAAAGTTGAAAAATATGAGTATCTATTTGCCCTATTTTGTGATGTGTCCCTTCCTGATTGGTTGATAAAATAAGAATAATATAAACAAGTAGACTTGACTATAGTCGCTGAGTCTCCAGAAAAATAAATCAAAGTTTTCCTATCTTCAATCACTGAATCTCCAAAAAGGTAAATCAGGAGGTCTCAAGAAAAAGTTTGAAAAGTCAACAGGCTTCAGCAATTGGGAGATTCATTATGGTCGCTAGATCTCTTGATGGCCTTTTATCACCAAGTCTCAAGATAAAATTAAAAGGAAATAATTTTATAGCAACTAAAAGATTGACTATAGCCGCCAAGTCTCAGAATGGAAAACTTAAGAAAACACAAGGTCACGTAGTCTCTAGATAAATTCAACAAGATTCAAACTATTTAGCAACTATGATTCCTCACTATAGTCACCAAGTCTCTAGAACAAATAAATTCATTAAATGACTAATTTTTTCTTTAGTGATCTGATCTTCGAGAATGTAAAGGAGGCACCAAATCTTCCAGCGATCATGAGAATGTGTTGTAGTCGCTAGGTCGCCAGAAGTTAAATTTTGATTACCTATCATTTTCTCAGCTTACGGCTAGTGAATTGAGTTCTAAGCATGCCAAGTAACGGTGGAAGTGACAAAATTTTAGTTTCTTGATCTCTAACAAGTTGCTGCATTCAATTCTGCTAAATAAATATAGTTGTTCATCACTCATTTTGAATTACCAAGCATTTAGAAGAGAAAAAAGTGATAGAATTTCTTGAGATTTTTAGAGCAATTTCAAAGTTCAAAACATCTAGAATTTGCAGAAGAGTTTGAATTCTTAGACAAAATGAGCCAATTATCAGTCAGTGTGGCCTCTACCAGCAAAGGTGCTAAGGAGAAGGTTAAGGAAAGCTATTCAGATGAATTCCTCATCTTACTACTAGGGTCATCATAAAACAAGAAGGTTAGTGATGAGTGTTTTGTTCATGAACTTGCATACTGTAGAGATGCTAGAACATCAGATGTCACAGGAATTTGTTTGTTCAAGTACTTTTATAAGAATTTTGATAGTCTGGTCCCCATCTCAAACCCTTAGATGTCAGGGTTAGCAAAATTAATAGTTCTAGAGGTTTTCTTGTAGATGTCTTAATTATTCTATCCTATAGCTATGATTCCCTATCTAGAATAATTAGGAAGGGTGATGGTTCTCCTATGGTCACCCTCGACCAGAATTCATTCATGAGAGATTTTGGTATCTAGGTCACAATGGCAACAAAGATTAATCTATGGGCCCTAGACAATAGATATGTTAGGGAGGCTACTGTGGTGGTGAAAGAAATTCAAAACCATGTTCCCTGGGAGAATAGGAATTACATTGTGCCAATGGCTAGGACAATCTCGTATGCATACAAGGATCTCTAATTTTATATAAAGTACATTGCATATGAATTATGCAAAGTTCTAGGGGTTGATGGTGGGGAGAGGAGCACCTCGAATCTCCTAATGATGGTTTTGGACTCCCAGAGTCTTCATGTGACAAGCGGATATGATTACATAGGATATGTAATAGAAAAGATGCATGAGGGTTTACAAGCATTGAAGAACCACATGTCTACTTCTACACCTAGGTTTATGTACTATTCTTTGTTGATGCATCTCATTTTATATTTTAATTATGATATCATGAAGATGGAGGGCCTCGAGCCACAAATAATGTATAACAGGCAGCCAAATCCAGTATGGTTTTGGATAAGGGCTTGGAGTCCTTCTTCCTCAAGAAGTGATTTCTATGTATTTGAAAATTGGATAGTTCAGCCTATCCTCCTCAATTTGAGACTTAATCTTTCAAGGTTGTCAACCAAGGATTTGCAGTTGATAAGCCCCCAGTAATTTGTTCATATGTGGACCAAGGGTCACAATTGGGGGGATTTTTACTATGATAAAGGCTACACAATGATTAGGGTTTATGGGTGCCCTCAGCCCCCCCCACATTTTACCATTCTTTGTTCCACCAAGGATTTCATTTTTAGAGTTCATCTAGTAGCTTAGGCTAACCGATAAGGAGCACCTGGCTCCACATAGAAAAGGAACTTTTACTCCAAGGCACTTTAGAGTGCATAGTCTCACGATAGGCAAGAATGCCTTCAGTAAGGTGAATGATTAGTTAGGACAATTCATAATGCATGTTGCATCCTAAAAATATGTTGATATAGAGGGATTTATGGTTGCTCCTAGAAAGTATTATATCCCTAGCATCCCTTTTAAAAAGAGGCATGAGGAGTATCCTGAGGAGGATGTATTAAGAAATATAATAGAAGAAGAAGAACTGGTAAGAAGATCTAACCAGATACAAGAGTTATATGCTATGGAAAAGCAATTGAAGCAAAAGGGATTAGCATTCAGTGGTTTATTTCCCACATTGCATTATCTTCAAAGGCTAGAACAAATGATGGTCCAATTAAATACACTAATGAGGACTTTTGAGGATCAAATTGATGAGAAAGAAGGAACGAAGGATGTCCACTTGGAGTCTGCATGTGATGAAGACAATGATGGTGGCTACTCGGTGCATAGCATCCCTCCTCTAGAGAAGATAATGACTGAAAAACATCAAGCTAGTGAGAATGTTGTTGACTTGATAGAACTACATAGTTCTCAAGATACAAGTGAGCCTCCTGCAAAGAAGTAGAGATTGTTAACCGAAGAATCTTCCCGAATAAGGACTACAAAAAGGAGAAGGGACAAAGTAGGGGCCCTCTTCACTGGAAAAGGTGTTCATGACCACCAATTGAGGAAGAAGATAAGAGAGGAGAAAAGAAAACAAAAACTTGAGATAGAAGATGTTGAGTTACACTTGGCCTTGTGCCAAGATGAAAGAATGATAGAACAAGATGCATTCTTGAAGGATGACAATTTTATTCAGTCAGATGAATTCAAGAGCTTATTAATATGTCATAAGAAACAACAGGTTGCATCAAGTGTTTAGATCACTAAAGAGGGTCAAGTGCCTAATGAAGTAGTACAAACACTAAGGGAATATGACCCTAAGACTTAAAAAATCACCCTAGAGGAACCCAGACAACTTGTCAGAGCTAGCAATATGCTACTTGTACCTGGGTGGAATTTATATTCAGATTTTATTATTGATTAGATCAAGAGATGGGAGGATATAACATTATCCTTAGAGACCCAAGTAGGAGATATTATCAGAGGATTTGGGTATAGCCAAAGAAATCAAGCATTGGCTCTATGGAGCCTATATCCTAAACATAAAAAGCCATCAATTTTGAATGTAAAAGAAAAAATGGATGGTGACAAAATTGTATGGTCAATCCATAACACAAGAAACCTTGAGATATCTCAAGTATTGACTCATTTTGCTAAGCTTCATGAGGATAAAACAAAGCAACTATCAGAGACGTATGGTTCCCTGTTGGAGGATTACAGTGCACTTCTGAAGGATAGGGATGTCTAGATAATGAAAGAAAAGGCATTGGAAAAATCTTTAGCAGATTTAGAGTAGCAAATAATAAATACTCCTATAGCTACCCCTACACCACCTGAATAGCCAGCACTTCTTGAGAATAAGAGAGCAAGTGAAGAGGAGATTGCTGCAGATATTGAGAAGATAAGGTTAGAAAAGAATGAGGCTATCCTACAAGCCTTAATGAAGATCTTGCAGCATAGGATTGATATATTAAATGGGAAATCTGATTTGGTTTTCAATGCTTATAATAAACTACCTAAGTTGTAGGTGGAGGTAAATAATTATGTCTCAATTTTGAATGTTTATTATGCAACTTGGTCGGCTAGAGCACCACTTTTTGAAAGATTGGCAACTGTTCAATCTTTAAGAACTGATATTCCAGAAGTTTTTCTACAAGTAGGTGAGGAAATAAATAGAATAAAGGCCATATTACCAATTTTTAAAGGCAAATCAAATCAAATTGAGGCTAAGATAGCCATGCTCAGTGCATATTTCAACAGGTTTATCCCTCCCATTAAAGATAGGGATGTTGTAATGAAGAGTCTCCACAAGTGGAAATCAAATTTTGATCCTTTATTGCCTAGGAAAGAGGCATTTCTAGATGAAAGTAATGAAGTAGATGTGGAAAGATTTAATAACACTCTGGATGAAGCTGTAAAGGCAGAGATGGAACTTACCAGATTTGTGGCAAATGTCAAAGTAATAATAGATGCCAGATGGGAGAGGCAAAAAGCACAACTACAACATATCCAAAGTTATAAATGTCTGACAAAGCAAGAAGTAACTATGTGGGATGAGCTTACAAAGCCCAAGAAGATACAAGCCCAAGAAGATACAATCTACTGTAGTTGACTTTGATATTTTGGATGATGAGTAAAGAGGACACCTAGAGTACCTGACACCTAACCTCAAAGCATAGGGATGATAAGCTATTAATAAGAATGGTGTAAGCTAGTAGAAATGGCAGTCACCATATCTCGCAACAACTCAAGAAGCTATCATGAATATCTATAGGCAAATGTGTCAGTAATCAACGAGCCAGGAAGCAAAACAGTCCAAAATATGTTTGTCTTTCCACTGCCTGAGGGATTATTGTAATTTGGTTTATATTCTTTTCAGGGTTAGGGCTCCAACCATCTAAAGCTTGTTTCATTCTCATTTGATAAGAGAATTCCAAGATGCTTGAGTTGTATATATAAGTTGTATCCTCATTTTGTAGAGAGTTGGAAAAAGATAATAGAAAAATTGAGTACAATTGTTGCAGAGAAGACTTCTAAATTTTGTGTCTGAGCTTCTAAGCATGAGTCTTTATATGTAATTTACAGGTTCATTTTAATACAAAATACACTGTAGTTTCTATCTCCTATTATTTTTGTCTCTTTATTTGTATGTTTTCTCTTGTGTATTTTATTTGTAAGGCATTTAAAATATAGTAGTTGTTAAGAAACTTCTTCAATTGATTATGAGTTTCTCTCAAGGAGAGAATTAAAATCCTTGTTATCAATTATAGAGAGTAAACTTATGTGTAGAGATTTTGATGATAATAGTATTAGATTGATAGAATAGTTTGTAAGGCATTCTATTCAGATTGCAGATTTTTTGCAAGACATACTATTGTATTTCTTTTAAAATAACCTTGTGGATTTGCATTTAAACTCTTTATCCCATTGGATTAGGCATTGGTTTAGTGTTTGTTTCTTACAAGTTATCTTTCATAATTTTTAAAAGCACTAAATTTTATCTCATTACCAGTACTTTTACTTTTCAAGAATTATCTATATAAATTGTATCCAAGTGATATGATTTATATTTGTTGATTCCTTAAAGAGAGAATCAAAAAGGTTACTCTTCCTTGAGCTGAACTTAGAAAAAGAAGAAGGATGAATGTCCTTATACCACTAGTCTATGCTATCACAATTATGATTTCTATTGCTATCCTCTGTATCAGGGTTGTCTGGGCTGTTTGCAGTGTAGTGATGTTTCATTGAGATAATTTGAAAGATAAATAGCATAGCAGTGAAGAACACAATCCACCATTCAAAGTTTACTTGCAATATAGCAATTCATATAGGCAACACCCTTCTGAGTCCTATGGAGCTCAAAGTAGAAGGAGGATTCTATCTAATCCTCATCAATTAGACTCTTTCTTGCAAACTTGAGAGTTTCAAATTACCCAGCACATATATTTACCAAGTTTGATCCCCTAAGAAAAAGCTCTAACAAATTGGCGACTCTGCTGGGGAGCAAAATCTTTTGCAAAGTCATAAATAACATAGGTTTCAAGAAGATTTTGACTCCTAGCCTGCTTATTTCATACTAGTTAGTCACCATTGAAGATCAGAGTTATCCCTTTATCTCTCTATATTTTTCCCTTTTAAAATCTTGCTCATATACTTTCCCAAGGATAATATCTCCAAATTCCCAATCAAATTGGGTGGTGACTCTCTACAAAATCTTTGTACCAATGCTCAGTAAGACATTCATTATTTTACAATGAGCCATAGAAATACAAGGTCCTAGAGAAAAGAACATCTATAAGAAAATTTAGAAGGAGAACTTCTAGCTACCTCAAGGTGAAATCAAATGAGGAGGGAAAGAAACAAAAATGACATGTCTTTCACATGGAATTAGAAAGGAAGTGTGAGGACTGAGGATCAGGTTCAAACAAATCAGGAGGGAAATACATCAAACTATGAGGAAGTAGTTGATTTAGGAGTAAATCAATGTGATGATTACTATTCACCCTCTAAAAAGGATGGAGGGAGAGGACAACCTCATAGAAGAGGAGTTCCTGGAGGTAATAACAGAAGATCTAGAAGCCAAAGTAGGAATAGAAAAGACTTTGTTCCTTCTTTTCCCCTTGGTTACTCATTGCCTCAAGCTCACCAAGTGCCTAATGACCACCAAGAGGAAGTCCTTGCCCAAAATTCTTCATCAAAAACAACTCTCCTAGACTCTGAAGAAATTTTTGAAGAAGTGTTTGAACTAGAAAGGAAGATCCAGGAACAAGATGAAATAAGGCAAAGAAGAGAAAAAGAAAAAGAAGAAAAAATTAGACATGCTATGATAAGATTTGAACAATCGAAGAGATAATTTTTGGATTATGAAGCTATAAATTATGTTCCTATATCAAAACAGACTAAGGAACAACCCATTATCCAAGAAGTACATGAAATAAGAAACCCCAGGAATAAGGGTAAACAAAAAGCTATAGGAATTTCAATTAGTGAACCAAATCCTACCAAAAACTCTTTAGATCAAGCAGCAAGATTAGATGCTAACCTTGAAAAGGCCAAAAGAGAAAAGAAATTGTTGGCTAACTAATTAGAAAAGGAAGAGCTAAAGGCTACTGCAGCTGAGATGAAAAGAAAGATTGAGTTTCTTAGACAATCTTCAAGACCTACCAATATAGTTTCCACTTCTTTAGTACAAGGTGCAAATGTCTTGAATACTGCTAAAACAATCCCTTCATCGGGTATCCCCAAAGCCTCCACTATTTCAAATACTCAAACATCTACATCTTTAGGTGTTGGCCCATCTCAAATAGGATCTATTCATGAGAGACACAAACAGTTAGTTTTTATTGGAATCCTCGAATACCCTAATCCTATCCCTAATGAAATTAGGAAAAAACTCCCAAAATTCACTCGAAGTAATGCAGTCACTTGTGAGGAACACTTGAAGAGCTTTGTCAATGTAATAGATGACTACAACATTGAACCTGATGATGTAATTATGAAAAATTTCGTTCAATCTTTGACTAAAGATGCTAGAGATTGGTTTAGAAATCTACCTCATGCTAGCATAAGTTCATGGGAACAGTTCAAGCATTATTTTAAAGAACAATATGGTGATAAGACCGATGAAGGTTTCATGCTGAATGAGTTCAATAACATCAAGAAAAACCAAAATGAAGGTTTTTTTGAATTTAATATCATATTTTAGAAAGCTATGCATAAACTATTACAGGTTATCAGATTGGATGACAAAATATGTTTGGTCACCTACTTAAATGCTTTTGATTCAAAGATGGGGTATCTTTTGAGAGACAAAAACCCTAGAAACCTTCCAGAGGCCTAAAAATTGGCCATTAATATAGAAAGCAATAGGAGGATTTTAGGAAAATTGGGAAGAAGGGATGATTATAAACCTCAAATTTCAAATAGGAAGGAAACGGGGAAATTTGATACAAAACCAAAAGAGGAAGATAGTTTGAAGAAAATTTTGAAAGCTATAAAAGATTTGAAGCTTGGTGAGAGTAGAAACAATAGAATGCCAACAAATTATAGACCATCTTTTAATAACTTCAACAAGTTACCAAGAATGTAGAATTATCCCTATAACACTCAATGGAAGGATGGAAAACCAGTGCTTCCTAAAAGAAGGGATAAACCCAGTGATAAAACTCCTGACCCATTACACAAGAACACAGTGAACATGAATGATGATTTTCTATGGTGTATTATTTGTCAATCACCTCATGACCCTTATTACTGTGCAGTTGCTCAGAGTGTCTCTACAGATGGAGAACAAGAAAGCAATGATGGAGAATCTTATGATGATTGAGGATGTGCCATGACTTCTCCATGTATGTATGATGAAATAGACTCCACTGAAGAGGATGAGGGTCAAGATGTTTCTAGCTCCCAAGTCAGGAATGAGGTCTACCATCAGAAAGCTTTTTCTGATGAGGAAGATGGCCAATTAGATAAAGTCAAGTGTAATACTTTGAGAGATGATGGATCAGTTGTGTTAAGAAGGCCTTCTGATGAGGAAATTGTACAAATCATAGTGGATATGGTTACCCAAGCCAAGAGTAGTTATAATTTAAGAAATAGGGTGGTGGGTGACCCAAATCATAAGCCAACTGGTATATTCATCAAGAAATCAGAAAAGGATGTGAAACAATCTCAGGATAAACATAAAGCTACTGAAGTTGTCAGCAAAACTAAGATAAAAAAGAATGTCACTTTTGCTACCCCAAATATGACTTATAGAGTGAAGGCTAAACCCCTCGAGGAGACTGTTATTTCTTCCCAAAAGGAGGTTAAAACCCAAAACAAGGATCATCCTGGCCCTACTGAACATGAAGAAAACAAGGAGGTCACTATTATTAAACAAGATATAGTTGACCCAATATATATTCCAGTTGACATGAGTAAGTTGTTATCACAAATTATAGTCAAAGTTCCTTTGCTAGAAATGATGAGAATAGAGGAACACAAAGAAAAATCCTTAAGTTGGGTAAATGGGGTCACTCCTACTGATACCCAAAGTGCCACTAAGGTTGATAAATTCATTGCCTCTGTAAATGACTCAAGTGAAAACCAGTTTGGGGAAATTATTTCTGAGATTCCTCAAATTTATTTGGATAAAAATATTGTTAGTACTATGTCAAGAATAGTTGATCCTTTATTTCTATCTTTAGTAGTAAATGGGAAGTTTTTAAAGAACTGCATGATTGATTCAGGAGCTTCTAACACTGTTATGCCTACAAAAGTAATGAGGTCTCTGGGATTGAAAGTGGATACACCTCATGGAAGATGTTAGGTCATGGACTCAAGATAAGTACTAGTTGTTGGTACTATAAAATCATTACCTTACAGGCTAGCATCTTACCCAAATAAGTTGTTAACTATGAGTGTCTTGGTGGTTGACATCCCACCTCAGTATGGAATGCTACTATCCAGAAAGTGGAGTGCTTCAATGGGAGGTAGTATCTAGTGTGATTTATCTTTTTCAACCTTCAATATCGATGGAAATAATGTCAAAGTATCCAGAGAAAGTAGGACCCCACACATGATTGAATTAACCAATGCTGATGATTTGAATTGTTGTGTGGATGTTGATATGGAGAACTTTAAAGTGGAAAAACTCATTCCACAAGAAGAAGATGTAGACCCACTAATTGAAGAATTGAAGGAACAACAAAATGGATTAAGGCAAATGTATTTTGATGGAGCTTGTTTGAAAGAAGACTCAGGAGCTGGAGTCCTATTCATATCTCCATCAGGTACCACTTTCAAGTACTCTTTCCTATTGACTTTTCAATGTACAAACAACACTGTTGAATATGAAGCACTATCTTTAGGATTGAATATTTCCATAAAACATGGGATAAAGTGTTTAAAAGTTTAGGGTGACTCTGAGCTTGTGGTAGCACAAGTTAGATCCAAGTATGCTGTCAAAAATGATAGATTAAAATTGTATAAACATGCTATCTGGGATCAGATTGAATTATTTGATGCTTTCAACTCTGTTGGGTGGAAAGGTCTAAAAACATTATGGCTGATTTTTTATCTAATGTTGCTTTAAAGAGAGATGATGTAACTATATATGGAGTATCAATAATAGAAATAAAGAGTAGGCTAGTTGTTCTAGATAAAATTTACAACGGGCAGGTCTTTGAAGATGACCATGATATTTTAAAGTTTATCCAATGCCTTGACACTTATGAAAATCAGCTCATAGACTGTAACACTTTGGATGAGGAAATTGATGGTAAAGATATAGTTTTGGGAAATGAGGTAATCTAGTTGAGAAAATTTGGAGAAGGTAGATACTATGAAGAATGTTGCAAATGCATTAACGAAACTAGTGGGCACTGAGAAGTTCAGATGGTGTTCAGAGTCTATGGGCCTTTTGGCCTATAGCGGTTAAAGTTCCTGTTATGTTCCTGTTGCTCTTACAAGGTGTTCGACAAGTGGGAGAATGTTAGGAATAAGGTGTCTCAACCTTGGATAATTCCTATTCTTATTATTTTTTTTGTAAATGTATTTTTTTTGCAACTAATGTAATTAAGTGTGAGTGTACATGTCTAGTTGGCATGTTGATGTGTCACTCCACTTGATGTGTCGACATCTTGTGCGTAAGGAGATCATGACTGAAACGGTCATGATGGATTCCTATGATGTGTAAGAACTATTTAAGGAATGTGCTATGACAGGTGTAAGAGCATCTTATGACTTGGGCCTATTTGGGCACCCAAGAAGAAGTGGTTGGTGTGTGTAAGAGAATATGCCAAAAATAGGTTGGTATGATAGATTCTCTTACACTTCTCTTGTGACCATTATTTTTGGCGGATTCTATGACAAGCTATCATAGTCTATTCTAGGGATGGATGCCTATTCTTGGGATTGCATGTAACAACTGTGTACATGTGGCTTTGTGCATGGGTCTTGGTGGTTGTGCCCATTTTTGGGTCCTGAGGAGTCTATATATATGATGCTGCTTCTATGGGAGAAAAATAAGTTTTACTTGTCTCTCATCTCCTGAAAGAACTTGCATTGCAAGTGTGTTGTAATCTTTGTGTTGAAGATAATACATTGTGCAGGTTTTGGAGTGCTGGGGTTTTTTACCAAAAGGTTTTCCCCAGGGTATATCATTGTGTTATTCTCTATTTTTTTGTATGTATGGTATGTGGTTGCAATATCTTTGTTAAAGTAGTTAATGAATCTGAAATTGTAAGGATTTATAAGAATTTGCACAATACTCTCCTATAGAGATTAGCATAGGAAGCTATTTCCGCACCTGAGTTTCCTTACACAAATCACATTCCTAAAGGTTTAACTAAACTAAAAGCATTAAATATGGTAGCTAGGATGATCATATGTTAAAAACTAGTAATGCTAAGATAGAAGATCTAGAAGAAGCAAATTTGGGATCACCTAACACACCTCAAATGATTTATATTGGAAGAGGGTTAGATCCTCAAATTAGATACAATCTAATAAAGTTATTAAGAAAACACAAGCATGAGTTTGCATGGTCATATGATGACCTAAAATCCTATAGAGAGGACCTTTTCCAAAATGAGATCCCATTGAAGCAAGATGTTAAGCCATTTAGACAGAAATAGAGACCTATTAATCCATTATTGGCTCCCAAAATGCAACAGGAACTAGTCAAGTTGAGTGATGTGGGGATAATTAAGCCTATAAGGCACTCAACTTGGGTATCTAACCTAGTCCCAGTCAAAAATAAAAATGGTGATATTAGGTTATGTGTGGATTTTAGAAACCCGAATGTTGCATCTCTAAAAGACAACTATTCTTTACCTAACATGGAAGAAATGTTACATAAGGTTACTGGATGTGAATTATTATCTATGATGGATGGCTTCTTTTGATACAACCAAGTGTTGGTGAAAGAATCTAAACAATTTAAGACTGCATTCACAACACCTTGGGGAAGTTATGTGTATATCAGAATGCTATTTGGTCTTAGAAATGCTGGAGAAACTTTTCAAAGAGCCATGGATGTTGCTTTCAAGGAGTATATATATTTATTTATGGTTGTTTACCAAGATGACATGACTACTTATTCCAAGAAAGCTGAAGATCATTGTTCTCATCTTGAAAAAAATTTCAACAAGGCTCTGGAGTATGGTGTGTCCCTAAACCCCAAAAAGTGTAACTTTACAGTCAAAGAAGGAAGGTTGTTAGGGCACATTGTATCAAAGGAAGGGATAAGAATTGATCCAGAAAGGGTAGAGGCCATCTAGAGGGTCACTACACCAAAAAATGTCAAAGGTGTGTAATCCTTTTTGGGAAAAATTAATTTTGTTACAAGATTCATTGCCAACTTTGTTGAAATTGTCAAACCAACAATCAAGCTACTCAAGAAGGATGTTAAGTTCCACTAGACTACTGAAGCTCAAAATGCTTTTAACGAAATTAAAGAGGTTGTCCAAGAAGCACCAGTATTGAAATCTCCTGACTACAGCAAACCTTTCTCATTATTCTCTTTTGCATCATTTCACATGATTGTTGATGTATTGTTACAAAAGGATGAGGAAAATTTTAAACACCCAATTGCATTCTTTAGTAAGTCTTTGCAGGCTACTAAACTGAATTATGAGATGATGGAAAAGAAAGCATATGCATTAGTAAAAGCTATAAAATATTTTAGACCTTACCTGGTGTGTGCTAAGGTTATTGCATATGTTCCACATGTAGTAGTAAAGGATGTTCTCACATAGTCAGAAGTTACTGGTAAAAGATCTAAGTGGATTACTAGGATCCAGGAGTTCAATTTGGAAATTCATATTACCAAGCTAGTGAGAGGACTAGGTCTAGAAAAGTTAATGACTGAGGAAAACATGGATTTAGTCCAAGTTAACAGTGAAGGGATATCAGACTTGACAATAACAAGTATTTAAATGCAACCATATTATGCTAATATTGTTTATTACATTAAAAATGCTAGATGTCTAGAGCATATGACTAACAATCAAAAAAGAGCCTTAAGATTACAAGCTTAGAAGTACACATTAATACAAGGAGATTTGTACTAGAAAAATAGAGATGGATTTTTGATGTTTTTCCTTGACAAATATCAAGTAGAGAAGTTCTTGAATGAAATGCAAGCTAGTGTTTGTGGGGGGCATTATTCTACAAAGACCACTACCCATAAGATTTTAAGAGCTGGCTATTTTTGGCCTACATTATTCAAAGATTCTTTCCAATTTGTTAAGAAATGTGAGGCCTGTCAGAAGTTCACTTCCAAGTTAAAATATTTAGGAGCATTGTTGTTAAATCCAATAGTTGCAGAAGCACCATTTTCCATGTGGGGGATGGACTTTATAGGAGAGTTTGCTAAGAAATCTAGTGGTGGACATAGTTGGATACTTGTTGCAACTGACTACTTCACAAAATGGATAGAATATATCCCTACCAAGAAGGCAACAAGTAGAGTAGTGATTGATTTTTTACTAGACAATATTTTGACCAGATTTGGTCTCCCCATAAAGTTAATCACTTATAATGCAATGTTCTTTAGATCAGATGAGTTCAAGGATTTTTGTAAAGAAAATAGAATTATAACATCTTACTCATCTCCCTATCACCCCCAAGAAAATGGACAAGCTGAATCTAGTAACAAAAGCATTTTAAAAATTTTGAAGAAAACATTGGAGAAAAATAAAAGAGCTTGGCATTGAAAGTTGAAGCTTTCTCTATGGGCAGACAGGATTACAGTAAAAAAGGCTACAAGGAAGTCTCCATTTGAGCTTGTGTATGGATTACAATCAAGGTTTCCTATCAATAACTTGATGCTTGTGTACAAATTCATCCAAGATGAGGAGTTGGATATTTCAGAGCCAATGCAGGATAGAATCATGCAATTGACTAAATTGGATGAAATGAGAAGAGATAGTCAAAAGAGCAATGTCAAGTTACAACAAAAAATGAAGTACCTATTTGATAAGAGAGATACTACCAGAAAATTCCAATCAGATGACCTAGTGCTTCAATGGAATGTCAAAGCAGAAGATAAAGGAAAACATAAGAAGTTTGAATCATTATGGCTTGGTCCCTATATAATCCATGAAAGTTTTGGAAAGAATTCCTACTTGTTGAAAAATATGGATGGAGAAATTTTTGATTTGCCAATGCATAGGAAATTCTTAAAGCCTTTTTTCAACTGAAAGTCCTGGTTCTTATGCACATGTAAATTTCTTGTAAAATCTGTATAGGTTTATTTCCCTTTTAGTTATGTGTTTCCTTTCCTGCTTTAGGTTAGTCAGTTTTGGTTTGCTTTCCTAGAGATCTGTGGTTCTTGCTTAAACTCACATTTAAACATCCTTAGTTAGAGCTACTATTGGTTGGTTTCCTAGTTTTAGGTGTTATTTTTTGAAATTTTGATTTTTGAAGTATATCTCTGAGTTTCATGATTTGATCTCCAAGCATTTCCAATCCCAAAGCTCCAAAGTTGTTTAAAATTTGAAAAACCCTAGGTGTTAGGTCTAATTGTCTTTGAAAATCCAAAAAATCCTAAAGTTTTCTTACCCAAGTCTATTCGGTTGTTACATTTTTCAAATCACTTAGTGGCCTTTTTGAAGCATGTGCACTTTATATTTCATGGTCAGTTGCTTAGTCTCTTAGTCAGTTGAGCATATTCCTTTTTAACTAGCGATAACCTCAATCCCTTTGTCACCCAGTCTCCTTAGGTTGGAAGAATATTCTATCTTCAAATGACTCAGTGGTTGCCTTCAGTTGTCAAATCTCTAGATGATTATTATGAGATCTGGTGACTGCTATGATAAATTTTTACAAGACAACTATGGTCACTTTATCTTCGGATCAAAATACCTTCAGTCAGGTGATCTCTGAAAGAAATAAAGAATTGATATAGTATTCAGCAATTATGAGGTTCATAGTTGGTCACTGAGTCTCCAAATGCAAGGTGGCGGTCTATTTTGGGTCGCCAGATCTCCAAGTTATTCAACGGTTAGTTCTTTTATCCTGCAACCTAGAAATTTCAATGGTCACATGTTCTCATGATTTTGGTGGTTATGTCTCAAGTGGTCAATGATTTAGCAATATGATTATCTCTAAGTCTCCTAATGAAGCAGTTAAGTTATGAAAGGTATGGTAACTTAGCGGGAGCCACTAGATGAAGATTTGATCAACAGTTGGTGTTTAATCTCATTACTTGACTGAGGTTAGGTAAATCTTCACACAACTTGGAGAATGAAGGTTTTTGCACAATCTGCAATCTTAACCATAGTTAAAGGAAATATCTAGCAACAAGGAGATGTCTTCAGTCGCATGGTCACCAAATGAGGGTGAGTTAAGAGAAAGGTTTTCAGATAGTTGTTGTCAGCTGTTGATTTAATTATGATTGGGTGGTGGTCGCATAGTCTCAAAATAAAACCATGGGTTAGAAAATGTTCCAGCAACCTTGAGATTTGCCTTGTTGCCCAATCTCTCAGTCAAACTCAAGCTAAGAAAGTTGCTCAGTGATTGGGAGACTATCTTCAGTCGGGTAATCACCAAATGATCCACGGTTAAGTGTTGACCAAAATTAAAAGCTTGAAAAATATGAGTATCTGTTTGCTAGATTTTGTGACATGTCCCTTCTTGGTTGGTTGACAAAATAAGAAGAATATAAACAAGCGGGCTTGACTATAGTCGCTGAGTCTCCAAAAAAATAAATCAGAGTTTTCATGTCTTCAATCGCTGAATCTCTGAAAAGGTGAATTGGGAGCTCTTAAGAAAAATTTTGAAAAGTCAACAGGATTTAGCAACTGGGAGATTCATTGTGGTTGTTAGATCTCTTGATGGCCTTTTGTCACCAAGTCTCGAGATAAAATTAAAAGCAAATAATTGTATAGTGATTAAAAGATTGACTATAGTCACCAAGTCTTAGAATGGAAAATTTAAGAAAACACAAGGTCACCCAATCTCCAGATTAATTCAACAAGGTTTAAACTATTCAGCGGCTATGATTCCTCACTATATTGACCAGGTCTCCAGAAGAAATAAAGTCATTAAATGACTAAAATTTTCTTTAGTTGCCCGATCTTTGAGAATGTAAAGGAGGCACCAAATCTTTCAGTGATCATGAGAATGTGTTGTAGTCACTAGGTCGCCAGAAGTTAAATTTTGATTACCTGTCATTTTCTTAGCTTATGGCTAGTGAATTGAGTTCTGAGCGTGCCAAGTAATGGCAGAAGTGACATAATTTTCAGCTTTTCGATCTCTAATGAATTGTTGCATTCAATTCTACTAAATAAATACAGTTGTTCATCACTCATTTCAAATTACCAAGCATTTAGAAGAGCCAAAAGTGATATAATTTCCTGAGATTTTCAGAGCAATTTCAAAGTTCAAAATGTCCATAATTTGCAAAAGAGTTCAAATTCTTAGAAAAGGTGAGTCAATTATCAATCAGTGGAGCCTCTACCAGCAAAGGTGCTAAGGAGAAGGTTAAGGAAATATTCGAATGCATTCCTCATCTTACTGCTAGGGTCATCATAGAACAAGAAGGTTAGTTATGAGTGTTTTGTTGATGAACTTGCATACTGTAGAGATGCTAGAACACCAGATGTCATAGGAATGTGTTTGTTCAAGTACTTTTATAAGAATTATGATAGTCTGGTCCCTATCTCAAACCCTTGGACGTTAGGGTTAGCAAAATTAATAGTTCTAGAGGTTTTCTTAGATGTAGATGTCTTAATTATTTTATCCCATAGCTATGATTCCCTATCTAGAATAATTAAGAAGGGTGATGGTTCTCCTTTGGTCACCCTTGACCGAAATTCATTCATGAGAGCCTTCGGTATCCAAGTCCCAATAGTGACATAGATTAATTTAAAAGCCCTGGCCAATAGATATGTTAGGGAGGCTACTGTGGTGGCAAAAGAAATTCAAAACCATGTTCCCTGGGAGAATAGGAATTACATTGTCCCAATGGCTAGCACAATCCCATATGCATAAAAGGATCTCCACTTTTATATAAATTACATTGCATATGTATTATGCAAAGTTCTAGGGGTTGATGGTGGGGAGAGGATCACCTCAAATTTCCTAATGATGGTTTTGGACTTCCAGAGTCTTCATGTGACGAGAGGATATGATTACATAGGATATGTAATAGAAAAGATACATGAGGGTTATAGGCATTGAAGAACCACATCTCTAGTTCTACACCTAGGTTTATGCACTATTCTTTGTTGATGCATCTCATTTTATATTTTAATTATGATATCATGAACATGGAGGGCCTTGACCCACAAATGACGTATAAGGGGCACCCAAATCTAGTACAGTTTTGGATAAGGGCTTGGAGTCTTTCTTCCTCAAGAAGTGATTTATGTGTATTTGAAAATTGGATAGTTCAGCCTATCCTTCTCATTTTGGGACTTAATCTTTCAAGGTTGTCAACCAAGGTTTTGTAGTTGATAAGGCCCCATCAATTTGTTGATAAGTGGACCAAGGGTCACAATTGGGGGGATTTTTACTATGAGAAAGGCTACACAATGATTAGGGTTTATGGGTGCCCTCAGCCCCCCCACATTTTACCATTCTTTGTTCCACCAAGGATTGCATTTTTAGAGTTCATCTAGCAGCTTATGCTGACCGATAAGGAGCACCTAGCTCCACATAGAAAAAGAACTTTTACTCCAAGGCACTTTAGAGTGCATAGTCTCACAATAGGCAAGAATGCCTTCAGTAAGGTGAATGATTGGTTAGGAAAATTCAAAATGCAAGATGCTTCCTACAGATATGTTGATATAGAGGGATTTATGGTTGTTGCCAGAAAGAATTATATCACTAGCATCCCTTTCAACAAGAGTCATGAGGAGTATCCTGAGGAGGATGTATTAAGAAACATAATAGAAGAAGAAGAACTGGTAAGAAGATCTGACCACATACAAGAGTTATATGCTATGGAAAAGCAATTGAAGTAAAAGGGATTAGCATTCAGTGGTTTCTTTCCCACATTTCCTTATCTTCAAAGGCTAGAACAAATGATGGTCCAATTCAATACCCTAATGAGGACTTTTGAGGATCAAATTGATGAGAAAGAAGGAAGGAAGGATGTCCACTCGGAGTCTGAATGTGATGAAGATAGTGATGGTGGCTACTCGGTGCACAGCATCCCTCCTCAAGTAGATAATGTCTAAAAAACATCAAGCTGGTGAGAATGTTGTTGACTTGACAAAACTACATAATTCTCAAGATATAAGTGAGCCTCATGCAAAGAAGCAAAGATTCTTAACCAGAGAATCTTCCCAAATAAGGACTACAAAAAGGAGAAGGGATAGAGTAGGGGCCCTCTTCACTGGAAAAGGTGTTCATGACCACCAGTTGAGGAAGAAGATAAGAGAGGAGAAAAGAAAACAAAAACTTGATACAGAAGATGTTAAGTTTCCCTTGGCCTTGTGCCGAGATGAAAGAATGATAGACAAAGATGCATTCTTGAAGGATGATAATTTTATTCAGTCAGATGGATTCAAGAGCTTCTTAATATGGCATAAGCAATAACAGGTTGCATCAAGTGTTCAGATCACTGAAGATGGTCAAGTGCCTAATGAAGCAATGAAAACACTAAGGAAATATGACCTTGAGACTCAAAAAATCACCCCAGAGGAAGTCAGACAACTTGTTTGAGCTAGAAATATGCTATCTGTGCTTGGGTGGAATTTATATTCAGATTTTATTATTGATCAGATCAAGAGATAGGAGGATATAACATTATCCTCATAGACCCAAGTAGGAGAGATTATCAGAGAATTTAGGTATAGCCCAAGAAATCAAGCATTGGCTCTATGGAGCCTATATTTTAAACATAAAAAGCCATCAATTTTGAATGTAAAAGAACAAATGGATGGTGAAAAAATTGTATGGTAAATCCATAACACAAGCGACCTTGAGATATCTCAAGTATTGACTCATTTTACTGGGCTTAATGAGCATAAAACAAAGCAACTAGCTATCAGAGAGGTATGGTTCCCAGTTGGAGGATTACAGTGCACTTTTGAAGCACAGGGATGTTCGGATAATGAAAGAAAAGGCATTGGAAAAATCTTTAGCAGATTTAGAGCAGCAAATAATAAATACTCCTGTAGATACCCCTACACCACTTGAACAGGTAGCACTTCTTCAGAATAAGAGTGTAAGTGAAGAGGAGATTGCTGCAGATATTGAGAAGATAAGGTTAGAAAAGAATGAGGCTATCCTACAAGCCTTAATAAAGATCTTGCAGCACAGGATTGATATATTAAAGGAGAAATCTGATTTGGTTTTCAATGCTTACAATAAACTACCTGAGTTGCAGGGAGGTAAATAATTATGTCTCAACTTTGAATGTTTATTATGCAACTTGGTCAGCTAGAGCACCACTTTTTGAAAGATTGGCAGCTGTTCAATCTTTAAGAACTGATATTTCAGAAGTTGTTCTACAAGCAGGTGAGGAAATAAACATAATAAAGGCCATATTACCACTTTTTAAAGGCAAATCAAATCAAATTGAGGCTAAGATAGCCATGCTCAGTGCATATTTCAACAGGTTTATCCCTCCCATTAAAGATAGGGATGGTGTAATGAAGAGTCTCCACAAGTGGAACTCGTATTTTGGTCCTTTATTGCCTAGGAAAGAGGCATTTCTAGATAAAAGTAATGAAGTAGATGTGGAAAGATTTAATAACACTCTGGATGAAGCCATAAAGTTAGAGATGGAACTTACCAGATTTGTGGCAGATGTCAAAGTAATAACAGATGCCAGATGGGAGAGGCAAAAAGCACAACTGCAACATATCCAGAGTTATAAATGGCTGATAGAGGAAGAAATAACTACGTGGGATGAGCTTACAAATCCCAAGAAGATAAAGTCTACTACAATTGACTTCAATATTTTGGATGATGAGGAAAGAGGACACCTAGAGTATCTAACACCTAACCTCAGAGCACAAGGATGATAAGCTATCAATAAGAATGGTGTAAGTTAACTGGAATGGCAGTCACCATATCTCGCAACAACTCAAGAAACAATCATGATTATCTACAGACAAAGGTGTCAGTAATCAATGAGCCAAGAAGCAGAACAGTCCAAAATATTTTTGTCTTTCCACCACCTGAGGACTTATTATAATTTGTTTTATATGGTTTTTAGGGTTAGGGCTCCAACCATCTAAAGCTTGTTTCATTCTCATTTGATAAGAGAATTCCAAGATGCTTGAGTTGTATATATAAGTTGTATCCTCATTTTGTAGAGTGTTGGAAAAAGATAATAGAAAAATTGAGTACAATTACTGCAAAGAAGACTTCTAAATTTTGTGTCTGAGCTTCTAAGCATGAGTCTTTATATGTAATTTACAAGTTCATTTTAATACAAAATACCCTGCAATGTCTGTCTCCTATTATTGTTGTCTCTTTATTTGTATGTTTGCTCTTGTGTATTTTATTTGTAAGGCATTTAAAATATACTAGTTGTTAAGCAACTTCTTCAATTGATTATGAGTTTCTCTCAAGGAGAGAATTAAAATCCTTGTTATCAATTGCAAAGAGTAAACTTATGTGTGGAGATTTTGATGATAGTAGTATTAGATTGATAGAATAGTTTGTAAGGCATTCTATTCAAATTGTAGATTGTTTGCAAGGCATACTGTTGTATTTCTTTTAAAATAACCTTGTGGATTTGCATTTAAACTCTTTTACCCATTGGATTAGGCATTCGTTTAGTGTTTGTTTCTTACAAGTTATCTTTCATAATTTTTAAAAGCACTAAATTTTATCTCATTACCAGTACTTTTACTTTTCAAGAATTATCTGTATAAATTGTATCCAAGTGATATGATTTATATTTGTTGATTCCTTAAAGAGAGAATCAAAAAGGTTACCCCTCCTTGAGTTGAACTTAGAAAAAGAAGAAGGATGAATGTCCTCATACCACTAGTCTATGCTATCACATTTATGATTTCTATTGCTATCCTCTGTATCAGGGTTTTATGGGTTGTTTGTAGAGTAGTGATGTTTTATTGAGATAATTTGAAAGATAAATAGCATAGCAGTGAAGAACATAATCCACCATTCAAAGTTTACTTACAATATAGTAATTCATATAGGCAACACCTGCCTGAGTCCTGTGGAGCTCAAAGTAGAAGGAGGATTCTATCCAATCCTCATCAATTATAATCTTTCTTGGAAACTTGAGAGTTTCAGATTACCCATCACATATATTTACCAAGTTTGATCCCCCAAGAAAAAGCTCTAACAGACAAAATCCAAAGTGTGAACTATGCTTCATCAACATGAATGATCTTCTGATAAGATTAGGTTGATGCAACCTGAAGATCACATTAGTGTCCAATAGATAGGGGACAGACCCCAAGTCTAGTCCTCAAATATTCAAAAGTTTCCTTCGGTAGAGGCTTGGTAAATATGTCAGCAAGTTTCTCTTTTGATGTAACATATTCTAATTTAACTTGCTTCTCCTATACTTTTTCTCTTAAGTAGTGATACTTAATAGAGATGTGCTTGGTCTTTGAGTGCATTATAGGATTCTTTGAAATGTTTATTGCACTTGTGTTATCACAGTATATAATCACTGGCTCAGTGATTACCTAGTTAATACCTTCCAATACTTGCTTGATGTAGGCAATGTTTGAATAGTTTGTAGAAGTAGCAACATACTCTGCTTTGGCAGTAGACTGAGAAATACAAGGTTGTTTCTTACTTGTCCAAGTAGAAAGTCTTTCACCAAAGAAAAATGCTCCTCCGGTGGTACTCTTCCTATCATCTATATTTCCAGCCCAATCTGCATTGGTATAGACTTTTAGTTCAAACTTCCCTTCCTTAGGATACCATAATCCATAGTCCTCTTCTTCAGGTATCTTAAGATTATTTTTGTAGCAACCATGTGTGACTCTCTAGGATTTGCAGAAAATCTAGCAACTATCCCCACAGCATGTGCAATGTCTGGTCTACTATGTACTGTATACATCAATTTACCAATCATTGATTAGTACAGTGTCTAGTTCACCTCTATAGTTTCATCTTCCTTAGTCAATTTGCAGCCTATGACCATCGGTGTTCCAACTAGTTTAGCATCTTCCATGCCAAATGTTCTCAATATTTCCTTTATGTACTTGGATTATGTGATGAATATTCCATCATTCTATTGAATAACTTGCAAGCCTAGAAAGAACTTAATCTCTCCAAACATAGACATTTCAAATTCTTTGCGCATCTCATCAGCAAATGATTTATAGATATGATCTTATCCTCCAAAAATAATATCATCCATAAATATTTCAGCAATCAAAATAGTATCATCGGTATCTCCTTTCATATACAGATTGTTGTTCTCACTAGTTCTAACAAAACCAATACTTAACAAATAAGTATGTAGCCTTTCATACTAGACTCTAGGTGCTTGTTTTAAACCATATAAAGCTTTATGTAGTCTACATACCATGTCTTTCTTGTTTGGATCAACAAACCCTTCTGGTTTTTCAATGTAGACTTCTTCTTCTAGTATCTCATTCAGAAATGCAGACTTGACATCCATTTGATAAACTTTAAACTTCTTATGTGTTGCATAGGCCAGTAACATTCAAACTCCTTCTAGTCTAGCAATAAGTGCAAAGGTCTCTCTATAATCTATTCCTTCCTCTTGTGCATACCCCTTGCAAAATAGTCTGGCTTTATTCCTTGTAACCTCTCCATTTTCATTCAACTTGTTCCTGAAAATCCATTTAGTACCGCTAACATTCTTATCTTTAGGTCTTGGTACTAAGTTCCATGTCTTATTTTTCTCTATTTGTTCTATCTCTTCATTCATTGCATTTACCCATTCTTCATTCTCCAATGCAACTTTAACATTTTTCAGTTCATACTCACAAACTAAGCATGTACCTTATCTTGATTTACTTCTTTTCTGCATGCCATCTTTCTTGTCGCCAATGATTTGGTTCTTAGGATGATGTCATCTGAAAAATCTTGCTAGTACTTGATCTTTTCTTTGTTGTTCATCCTATTCAGGTTCATTCACTTGCTCGGTAGCTCCATCTTGATAGTCGGTTTCTCTTTCCTGTTCCTCGGTATTATTTTCCTAATGCCCGGTTGACACAATCTACGACTTTGGTAGGTGCTCTGGATGTTCAATGTAAGTTAATCTATCATAGTCTTCTAGCTCTCTAGTGCTTTCTTCACTATTCTTAGTGTCAAACTCATCAACCCTGACATTAGTACTTTCAATCATTTTATTAGTAACTTTATTTAGACACTTATATGCTTTGCATTTAGTGGAATATCGAAGAAATATCCCTTCATCCCCTTTAGAGTCAAACTTTCCATTTCTTTCATCTTTCAGAATAAAGCATTTACTACCAAACATTCTGAAGTAACTTACATTAGGTTTGTGACCAAACCCCAACTCGTAGGGTGTTTTATTTGTGTCCTTCTTCAATTTTACTTGGTTTAGCACATAGACAGTTGTGCTAATTGCTTCTCTCTAGTATGTCTGAGCCACATTCTTTTATATCATTGGTGTCCTTGGAAAATCTACAATTGATCTATTCCTCCTTTTAGAAATCCCATATTTCTGAGGTGTCCTTAGTGCAAAAACTTGTCCTTTAATACCATGCTCATTACAATAGTTAGTAAATTCATCAGAAATAAATTCACCACCTCTGTTAGATCTTAAGCATTTTAGTTCATTACCAATTTCTTTGTCTACTTTTTCTTTATACCATTTAAACATCTTAAATGCTTCTGATTTTTCTTTTAAGAACATTACAGTCATCAATCTAGTATAATCATCAACAAACAAAATGAAGTATCTATCTCCATAATAGCTTTATGTTCTCATAGGACCACATAGGTCAGTGTGAACTAGCTCCAAAATTCTCTTTGTTGAGTAATCTTTGCTCTTAAAACTAGATTTTGTCATCTTACCTTTCTAACATTGATGACACATTACATGATCTGTCTTAGCTAGGCCATGAAGACCTCTAACCTTTTTCTTTTTACTTATCTTGATCATGTTATCAAATTTTACATGGCATAACTTTTTATGCCACAGCCATGCATCCTCATCTTTCATCATTAAACAAGAAGACTTATCATTATCAAGATAAAACAAGTTACCTTTCATTTGTGCTCTTGTTCCAACAAGTTTTCGTCCATCACCAAATATCTTAGCCTTTTTGCTCTCAAAAGCTACTGGGTGACCTGAGTTGTTAAGTTGTGCCACACTTAGCAGATTATAATTTAGTCCTTCTACCCAATAAGAATTATCACATCTGATTTTATCATTTATCATTAAAGTTCCTTTTCCTCTAACCATACAAGGTGTATCATTACCCATTTTTACAGATCCTCCATTATATTGCTCAAGATGATCAAATTTTTCTTCATCATGAGTCATGTGATGGGTACAACCACTATCAATAATCCATGTATCATTTTTATTAACCTTAAAAATGAGTGTTGTCTCTACATACCTTTCTTCTTCCTCAGAATCATCCTTCATCGCAACAAATACTACTTCTACATCATCATCTGTATCAGAATCACTATCATTCTCTTTAGCAATGTAGCATACCTTTTTTCCTTTATCATTGTTGTCTCGGTTATCTCTATTGTAGTTTCAGTAACTTTTGTTGCCTCTTCTCCCATATCTTCCTTCACCGAATCGATCCTTGTTTCTATCATCTTCTTTCTTGTTTGGACAACTAGCAACAATATGACCAACTTCTTTGCAGTTAAAACATGCTAAAGGTAATTTACCTCTATATCTACCTTTACTTTTAGGTAATCTCCTAACCATAAGAGCTTCAAGCTCATCAAGCTCATCATCAAAATTACTATCATTATCATCATTATTACTTCTACTACTAGACTTACCAATCTTTAGAGAAGTCATGAAAGCATATTCAACAGACGGTACAACACTATTATCAAAATTATCTAGTTCAAAGGTTGTTAGCTTACCGATCAGATTGTCAAGAGTGAGAGTATTGTTAGGTGCAGACCTCATTTCATGTATTGTAGAAATTTTGATAGCATAAATAGGCAATAAGGTTCTCAATATTTTGCTTACCATTGTATCTTCTTCAATAACTCCACTGGATCCTTTGATAGTGTTGACTACCTCCTTTATTCAATTTGTGTACTACACAATGTTTTCTCCTTCTTTCATTTTCATCTCATCGAATCTCCCTCTTAAGCTTTCATCTCTGGCTCTTCTAACATTAGCATCACCACTATAAACTAGATTAAGTTTATCCCACATGTCCTTAGAAGTAAGGCAATCCTTGACATCTTCAAACTCGGCATCTAATAGAGCAGCAGCAATCTCCATCATAGTAATATTATGCTCATATCTATCTCTCAATTGATCAAGAGTCAAAGGACCTGTAGGTGGTGCAATGTAGCCATTATCCAATAGGGTGAGGGCAAAATTCCCAATCCCAGATATATGAAGTCTCATTTGGCTTTTCCATATTGTAAAGTTATCCTTAATCAGCTTTGGCACTTCCCTCTTATACATTTTGTGATCTTTATGTTGAAGTCCTTAAAACTCTATTCTAAGCAACCAATATGCTATGATACCAAATGTTAGAATAACTGAGAGGGGGGTGAATCAGCTATCCACAATCCCAAATACAAAATGTATATCACAAAATAAATTCAATTAATTTTGTAGCTTGGTAAACATAAAATACTAACTATATGTGACTTTACTGATTACCAGTTAATTTCTCATAGTGATTATCGACCAAATCTAACATGCAATATGCAAAGTATGATATCCAAACAATCACAACATAAACACATAACACAAGAGATTTAATGTGGAAACCCTGCAAAGGGAAAAACTGCCTGGGACCGGTAACCCAAAATATTTTCACTCTTCTGAAGTGAGCTCGGTGAAGAGCCAACCCTATTAAAGGTTAAAAAACACACTATAAGGTGTGACCTTGTTAGAGGATTTAACACTAATAGTTATCATCCAACCAGCATTCACTATGGGGTTGACAGGATAACAATGTACATTCTATGAATGACATATAAGACTTTCAAGTCTGCTTGATTTAGAGATTTTATCTATTTACAATGGTTAAACTGTAATAGTAGGTGATCTAAATACAATACAACTTGATTTGTAGATTATTAGATCTATTCTAAGTCTATACAATCCTTTGATCAATATTTCTTATTCAATTCAACAACATTCAATAACTTATTGTCCCTCGGTAAAAGTTCTCTGACACTCGGTTAACTTTACAGTTTGATTCTTCTTCAACCAGTATGATCAAGAAAGCATGAAGAAATTTTCACGTGATATCTCTATAGTCTCCTTCTTCCAGCATAAGTTTCACTGTGAAACCCTAGTCTCTTAAATAGACAAGTAAATTATTTTCTTCTCATCGATCAGATTTTGCCACCTAATCTCCTTCATTGATTTTGTCGCTTGAACCTTCCTCAGTTGATGTGTCAGTAACACATTTTGTTTCTATCCTTTAGATCTTCTTCAAATTTTGTTAGTCGTTGATCTCATAACAAACTTTATCTTTTCACCTCGTAATCATACACTTTATAGCTCATCAATTTTTGTTGGCTAAACTGATCATTTAGTTCTTTTGTCCATACTCAGTTAACAATGAAATGTGTCAATGAACACAAGCTCGGTTGATAATATCGCTCGGTATACATGCACTAGCTCAATGTATACTGGAATGCTTCATTAACCGACCACACTACTTTGTAACATTTTGCTTCCAACTTCATAACATATTAATGCAACATAATCGAGTCAACAATATGAATTCATAGACTCATCAATAAGTTACCAAGAGTATTCCTTATTCTCATCTGTCATATCCATCTTCACCAATGTAGATATCTCTATTCTTCATCTTTTCTCTTCTCTTTACAGATGTTTAGATATTTGCACTACCATGATAAATACTGTCAAAACTAGTTGACATCAATGACAACATAATGACTGATTCAATTATCTTGCATAAAAATTCAATGCTCGGTGATCTCTAATCACTTGTAGTTCTTCAATTAGGTTCTTAATCAGTTGTAGTTCATCAGTATGTACCAGGTCCAACTTTCCTTTTTTTGTATATGATTTACTTTTATAACTGCTTCTAGTCTACTTTCCCATAACACATTCTCTACACATAGTGTTAGATGGTTTTACAATTTTTGGTAGGTCTCTTATTGCATTGGTCAAGCTTGCCTTCACAATATTATCAAAATTGACATGACAAAACCTTTTGTGCCATAACCAGTTGTCATCTACCTTCACAACAAAACAAGAAGCTCCAGATGTATTTAGCTCAAATACATTACCTCTAGATTTAGTACCAGTTGCAATTAGTTTTCCTATCTTACTTTTGATAAAACACTTCCTATCAATGAATTTCAATTGATACTCTTTGTCCATTAGCTATCCAACACTCAACAAGTTATACTTAAGTCCATCAACAAGCAATACATTATCAGTATTAGTCCTTCCATCCAATGAAATAGATCCTACTCCTATGATATGTTTAGGAACATTCTCTCTAAATCTTACAACACCACCATCATATTCCATTAGTTTAACAAACTTGTTTTTGTCTCCAGTCATATGATGTGAGAAGCCATTGTCTATAACCCATTTAGATCTCTTATCAACATGTGATACTAAATATTTTTCCTCATGTATTTGTTTTTCATCTTTAATAGCAATAAATCCAACTTCCTCATAATCACAATCATCATCAGAGATACCTTCACTAGCATACTAACATTCCTTTTATTTTGAATACTTAGGCTTGAAAAACTTAGGTTTGTGTTTAGGAACTCTTGTAGGACATCTAGATGCAAAGTGACCTATCTTATTACATGAAAAACATTTTAAAGGTAACTTTCCTTCAAATTTACCCTTACCTCTCTTTTCTCTTCTAGCGATCAGTGCAACAAGTTCATCTAGCTTTCTTTATTCTTCTTGTATCTGTTCCCATTCATCAGCATATTCACCAAGCTCTTCTTTTATGTTTTCACTGATGGTGCTCAGAATTGCAAATATTATCTTTCTGTGAGTAGATGTCTTAAATGTTGTCTCAACTTTAGGTATAGAATCTCCCATTTCTATAGCTTCAAAGGTAGTTAGCTTTGCAATCAATATTTCTCTATTAAATTTTGGAGTTAAAGGCATAATCTATTTTATAGCCTAAACCTTAGTCTTGTAAATAGGTGTCAATGATCTAAGGATCTTCTCAATGACTTCTTCCTCTTCATAAGTGCCTCTGGAGTTTCTGATTCCAATCAAAACCTCAATGACTCTCTGTACATAAGCTCTAATATTTTCATCATCTTTCATTTGTAACTTCTCCATCCTTTTTTTCTAGTTCTATAACCTTTCTCGTTTGGTAAACTTGTCTCCTTCATACAATGCTTCTAATCTTGTCCAAATCTTGTGTGTTGAATCCATATTGTTCACCTTAGTGAATTATCCTTCTAAAAGTGCATTGATCAGTGCTTCCCTTGTGACCATGTTATATGAAAATGTCTTCTTTTCATCATCAGTAGCCTTATCCAATTCATCTTCAGCCTTCATGGTTACAACATTCTTTGTGATCATCCAATAGTCAATACCCAAACATAGAAAATGAGTTTGCATCTTGTTCTTCTAACTGTCAAAGTTTTTGGGATCAAATTTTGGACTATCCTTCCTATAGCATGTCATCTCCAAGATCACCTCAAGTTGTTAAGCTTTCTCTCTAAGGACCAGTAGCTCTAATACCAATTGTTAGGAATAACAGTCCACTAATACAACTGAGGGGAGGGGGGTGAATCAGTTGTTTGAGAGATTATTAAACTTTAAACTTTGAATAGAAGCAATATCAAATCAAATGAACACAATGAATGCCAACATAATAACACAATATTGTTGTCGAGGAAACCCTGTTAAAGGTAAAACCCCGGTGGGAATTAAAACCCACTAATGATGTACTAAGAGTATAATATCCTTGTCAAAAGATCTAGCCTTGTCAAGAGATGATTAAAGCATTACTGTATATAGTACTTGTTAGAGGACAGACCCTATTAGGAGTCAAGAAAAGAGGTAGGCTCACTGCCCAAAGAAGGTTATGACCACCTTTAGAACTCATTGTTCTCAACACAAGTGTATGTAATGAAATACATAATATTTGAACTATCTGATAGCAATTGTCTTTTCTTGATTAGTTCCAATGAAATATATAAATTATCCTCTATTGTACATCCAAGAGACATAATCTCATAGCTTCCACAATCTTCCTTTTATATTGTTAGTGCTTGAAATGATTACAGACGAAGAATACAAATTAGAAATTCTGATACATAACTCTATGGACCCAAAAGATACATCTGACAATATCAAACACTAAGGTGCTAAGGATTTAAAGCCCTCTTCACTTTGAGCTTCAAGATCAAGCGGGTGTACCTAATAGATTCAATTCTATAAAGAATCACAATAGTTATTTGTGTCCTTGACATAGATATAAACATCTAATTCTTTCAACATATATTCAAGATAAGTTGTTATTTAATTGTGTTGATGGTGATAAATGTAAATTGAGCAAAGACCAGTGCCAAATCCTAGGGCAAAGAGTCAAAGAACATACATCCATAGAAATCCCTCAAATATAATATACCCAAAACCCAGATGAGATTCCTTACAAATCAACCTCTCATTCACACATATTGTCATCAAATTCTAGCATAAACTATGAATTCCCAGAGATCTCTCTCAAGATTTACCCTTCCCTTGAAAGAAACTTAAGATTAACCCCACTATTTACCTTGTAAATATTAAAAATGCCCTACAGATTTAATACATGAAAAACTCAAGATTCATATCAGAAGACAACAAAATGTGCAAAGGAGTTTCAATACATTTTCATTGATATTTTTATGTATCAGTAAATTCAAAGACATGAATTCTTAGAACCAAAACATAGATTCAAAAACTCTCCTTACAAATGAATTTCATCACCCTTTTACAAAAGTAAAACTTGCAATATATATCACTAGCCATCTTGGAATCCTTAGGAAAAGGATGCAACATGCTTCAGATGGATAAGACAGTGACAGGTACAAAAGACAAAATAGAAATTACATCATTGACAAGAAAGGGAAGAAAATCTAGAAATCTATTTCAAATCATTGTGAATCCTCATAGGTGGCACCTTTATCTGTAGATATTTCAAGGTAACTGCTGAAATTTGTTACATGAATAATGACTTCCTACCAGCTAACTTACATTATTCTCTTTCTAATAATTACCCTCCATGTATTCTAGGATCAGGTGCCATGTGTGACTCAATCATCTTCCATTTCCTCTAAATCAATAGCTACTGGCTCCATCTTCTTTCAGGCTTTGTAACTTCTTCATCTGCCAGTCCCACCTGGAGTCTATTATGACCTTAGCATCATTAACAAACTTGGTGCAATCATTTTCTATTTGGATCATGTCATCCAGAATGTTGTTGAACCAGCCTTAATCCTATTGAAAAATAACCCTTAGACAATTTAAATATTTTAGCCGCAACAGTTAATTGATCAAGTTTAAAATGTGGTCATAGATCCTTGGTTCTTCTTGGCAAATTAGGTGGTACATACAAATGAACAAAACAATCAAAAAATGCTTTAAAAAAGAATTTCTACATCACCCTTCAACAACCAATCAGGAGAAAGTACATTGGCAACACCTGGCACTGAGGAACCACCACTTTAAAATCTTCATCGAGCTGGACACGTAGTGGTAGGGTGTGATTCCATCATCAGTAAACCTCTTGCATCTTTTCATTGAGGCTTCACACCTATTGCACGATCACTTTAAAACTGTCAGATCTTTATCACTTTAATTGTGGTAAGTCTTTAACCACTCCTCTTATGGAGATCATGCGACAACAAGCTTCCTCAGGGTCGCTGAAAGTTTATCTTAACCATGGTTTTATCATGAGAATCAGCAACCAATACATCTCCTAGTCTCTAGGTGTTTACTTTAACTCATGTTTGATTGTGAGATCTGGAGATAACCTTATTTCATTTTTCCTTTTAACCTTATCGTTGAATCTCTGAATATTTATTCACTAACTACCGGCACTTGGAGATTAGGAGATAACCATATTTGCCAAGTCACTAAACATATTAACTTAACTGTCAAAGATCTGGAGATGACTATTTCTTGTTAGTTCTTTATTATTTTATAAACCTGCAGACCCATTTACAAATAGGGACACGCATCAAACTGGCATGATTCTATGAAGGCTAAACATCTTACATATCTTCATTGAGGCAACACACCCTCTGTCTGATCTTTATGTATATGGATGTCAGACTTTGCACTACTTACCAACTAGGCCCACCTAACATACTAGTCCCACTTGCCTTGATCCCTTTTTTTAGCTAAAGCATCCCCCAGCCATCGGGTTTTGCACTTCTTACTGACTAGGTCTAAAAGACAACACTTTTTTCAGATTTCTCTTTTCTTACATCCATCAGACTTAGCACTAACCATTAGGAGATTCGAAGACAACCTTCCTTCATTGAATCACCAAATACCTCACTAAACCTTTTCACTGAAATCATGAGATCAGGAGATAAGTGTTGATATTGTGGTGACTGATCATGTAGTGGGTGTTGATATTGTGACATTGTAAAACCCTAAAATGGTTGATTTTAGAGGTTGCCCTAAAACATTGTTATAAGTGGCTGAGATATATAATGCATTATAATGTTGGTGTATGTTTATGTTGGATAATAAGAAAGATTGGATGGTTGTGTAGGTGGACGTAGCCCAGGTTTTGGGTGAACCACGTTAAATATGTGTGTTATCTATTTTGAGATTGTCTTCTTCTTTTGTTTCTGCATATAACTGCTAATTTTATATTATTATGGATCTGTCAATCCCTAACAATAACTGCACACTACTAAGCCTTAAACCTTTTTGCCAAATCTTTAGATCATTTGAGGTTTAACTGTTATCTTAAGAGACAGAGAGATAACCACCACATTAGATCATTGAATACAAAGACTTAACTACCCAAAGTCATGATACTTAGAGAAACCTTTGTCGCAGGATTGCTAGATATAAATAACTAACTACCTGTCATTTGGAGAATAAGATATAACCACTAGACAGTTAAGCTCTTAACCCCATTCTCTAAATCAAAAATGATTTAACACTTTCATTGCAAGATTAAGAGACACAAAGGGCAAATACAATAGCCACGTGCATAAAGAGGACTTAAGTGCTCGAAAAAGGTAACTTCAAAACATAAGATCTAGGGCACGACTAAGAACTTTTCAAGAAAAAAACCCTACCAAGGCAAACAAGACCTAGGGTAAAGAAAAGTAGACATTTTCTTTGCACATGATTATTCTGAGACCTAGGCCACTTAGAAAAACTTTCAAGGAACATAAAATAAAGGAGACATAGGCACAGCTCAAATGTCAACAAGAACTAGAAATGATACTTCTTAGAAAACCTAGAAAATATCCCAATGGTGGCTCTATCTAAGGATGTTTGAAAGCAAGTTCATAGAAAGAATTCATGAATCTCTAGGTGGTAGAACACAAAAATACTAACCTAATACAGAAAAAAAAAAACACATGACAAAAGAAAACACACCTATACATATATTACAAGACTGATGTGCATGGAATAATTTGACAATTAATTGAAGAAAAACTTAAGAAATTGTCCATGCACTGGCAAATTGTGTTCTTCATCATCCAAATGTTAGAAAGTAAAGTCCACCAAGATAACTGAGAGGGGCGGGTGAATCAGTTATCAAATAAATATAACTTTTATCAACTTCAATAGATTTTAACCATGTAAGCAATGTAACCAACAACCGTAGAAAGATATACATACACAATAACATAATGACACAAGATATGTTGACTAGGGAACCTCTTGATCAAAGAGTAAACCCTGGTGGGAATGATGCCCACAAAAGATGCACTAATATGAATATTCCTTATGAAATGATGGACTTTGTTAGGAGTCTTATGAAATACATTTAGTACATATGAATCCCTATTAGGAGATTTTGAATCCCTATTAAAAGATTCTAACTCTGTTAGGAGTTATGGAAGACATAAGGACCCACTGCCCAAATAGCTTCAGGGTAAGATCACCGAGCTCACTATCCAACTAATCTTGTATTCCTCAATAGAATAATACCAAAAGATTATTGAGCTCAACAATTCAATACTCCTTCTTTGATTGTGCCAAACTACACCAACTCCTTCAGATCTCAATACTTCGCATATCTTCTTTCAACAATTTCACTTTCACAATACGCTTACATTCATCACATTCCATATTACAACAAGGAATACATTCCTTCCTTTATACCACACTCAAGTAATTAAAAATGAGTCGGCATACAAATTACAAAATAAAAGTTTCCACACATTACATCAAAATTACACAAAACTGTCAGCTTCCAATCAATATAATTCTTTACTCGTGCAACCTTAGATCTTGTGCTATCAACCATGTCACTATCAACATGTCTCCAACTGCTCTCTAAATGTGCATAACCATATTCCATCCTAATTAGGAGATATCATCTAATTTCCACAAACCGCTACTCAGGAACACTGCCTGAATACTGCTTCCACTTATTTCCTCATAACTTCCATGAATAAATGAATTACTATCTGCACTCTTAACCATGATCTAATAACACATCATAGAATAATTCCTTAACTATGCATAGCTTCATCATCAGTATCCCAAGTGCACTAACTCAAACACTGTTTGCTTCTCTGCTAATCTTCAGTAGATCACTACACTGACATCAATGACAATCATAGTCATGAATACAAAAACAACTGCTATAGAATGGTTGTTAATACTCCCCCATAGGATATATTTAGCATTCATTCCTAACAATCTCCCCCATTGGCATTGATGGAAACATAGATGAAAAAACATCCAAGTTCCATAAATCCACTCACTGCAACATTGTTGTACTGAAAATGCTTCAAGTCTTCTTCATCAATCAAATCTTGCTTCATTTTCCTATTTAGTTCTCTTCAACAAATGGTACAAATGGTTTTTCATGTACACTTCTCCCCCATTGACATCAACGACTAAAATTTCATCATTATGTCAACAATAACTTCAATGTCAAAAGACATTGTTCAAAAAACACATTCACTAGAGTCCTCATGACTCAGCTCAGATACACATACTCCCCCATAGAGGAAGTACCAGCATCCAGTCCAAAAGAAAAATAGGACTCATATACCACTGGACGGATGCAATAATCTACATCACTTCTCAAAAGTAGGTTAGGGCATAACCACAAGCATACCTCTTAGATACTCAAATGTATCCTTAGGCAAAGGTTTTGTAAATATGTCTACAATCTGCTCCTTTGTGCTTATGTACTCAAGTCTAACTTTTTTCTCTACTACTTTCTCTCTCACTACATGATACTTTATCTCTATATGCTTTGTCTTAGAATGTAGCATAGGGTTCTTAGACATACTAACTGTGCTGGTGTTATCACAATGTATAACAACAGGTTCAACAAATTTTACTCCAATATCCTTCAGCATTTTCTTCATCCAAATTATCTGGTTACAATTGTTTTCTCCTGCTACATATTCTTCTTTTGTTGTGCTTTGTGAAATACAATTCTTCTTCTTGCTTAACCAAGAAACCAATCTTCCTTCAAGGAAAAATGCTCCACCATTGGTGCTCTTTTTATCATCAACACTGCCTCCCCAATCAGCATCTGATGGTGCATGTCCAAACCATAGTTCGTAGGGTGTCTTGTCTATGTCTACTTTGATATGTACTATGTTCATTGTATACATGGTTGTGTTCATTACTTCTCTCTAGAATATCTTTGCTAAGTCATTCTCAAATAACATAGCTCTTGCTACTTCAATTACTGATCTATTTCTTCTTTCTGCAATACCATTTTGTTCAGATGTCCTCGGCGCCAAAAACTCTCTCTTAATACCATTAACTTCACAAAAGATGTTAAATTCTTTAGAAGTGAATTCTCCACCTCTATCTGATCTCAAACATTTAATCTTCATTCCAGATTCATTCTCAACTTTGTTCTTAATGATCTTAAACTTATCAAATGCTTCATATTTATCTTTAAGAAATGCAATCCACATCAATCTTGTAAAGTCATCAACAAGAATCATAAAATACCTTTCTCCATAGAATCCTCTAGTCCTTGTAGGACTACTCAAGTCTATATGAACAATCTCCAACTTCTCTACTATTGTAAACTTCTTGCTTGGAAATGAGCTTCTCTTCTGCTTAGCCATCACACATTCCTTGCACATCATGTTAGTAGGCTTCATAATTTTAGGCAAATCTCTTATTGCAAGAGTAGTACTTACTTTCACAATGTTATCAAAGTTTATATGACAAAATCTTTTGTGCCATAACCAACTGTCATCAATCTTAGTAATCAAACATGTCATCTTAGTAGGATTCAATTGAAATACATTACCTCTGGTTCTAGATCTAGTACCAATCAAATTTCCATCTCTGTCTTTTATCACACATGTTTTCTCAGTAAACCAAACTTGATATCCCTTATCAACTAACTGTCCAACACTCAAAAGATTATGTTTCAAACCATCCAAAAAGTAAACATCATCAGTAGTAGTCTTTCCATCAAGAGTAATAGATCCTATACCTTTAATCAAACAAGGTTCATTGTTTCCAACTCTAACAACTCCTCCATCATAATTGTTAAACTTTACAAACTTTTTCATGTCTCCAGTCATATGATGTGAACAACCACTATCTATAATCCAATCAGCTTTCTTTTCTACTTGAGAAACTAAATCCTTTTCTTCCTTAATTTTAGTTTCAGGATTTTCTTCTTTAATTGCTACAAATCCTATATCATCATTGTTCTCAGTATCACTTTCACTCAAAGATTTCTCCAAACTAGTTTCAAATTCTTCATCATTTGCATAGTAACATTCTTTAGATCTTCTAGGATTAAAGTTATTCCTATACTTCTTGACTCTTTTAGGACATTTAGATGCAAAATGACCATATTCTTGACAAGTCCATCATTTAAAAAATTTCTTACCATTTGGTTCTCTCTTCACAAGCAAGGAAATACCTTCTTTAATCTTCTTTTCTTCTTCATTTCTAGATTTGCTACTGCTAGCATAATCTCCACTCACACTAATGCTTCTTGACAAAGTAGGACAAATACTAAGAGCACTGAATGTTGTCTCCATTCTAGGTAGGTCTCCTGATAACCTCAGGTTCATTTTAGCTACTTCAAATCTTCCAAGAAGAGTCTCTCTTGTAAAGTTCATAGTACAAGGTATGACTTGTTCAATCATTTGTGTTGTGTGGTTAAATGTAGGAGTCAATGTCCTTAGAATTTTCCATGTCACTTCATTCTTTGTCTTTGTTCCACCATAAGATTTTATACCTGCAACAATCTCTGACATTCTACCAATATAGCTTCTAACATATTCATCTTCCATCATTCTTATATCTTCAAAAGCACATATCCAATTATGTAATCTGACTTTCTTTGCATGTTCATCACCTTCAAAAGTAGACTGTAAAGCTAACCAAATTTTATGAGATGTTTTCAAATATTTTACCTGACTGTACTCATTCTCCGGAAGGGCTAACAAGAGTGCTTCTCTAGAAAGTATGTTACACATGAATAGATCTCTTTCATCATTAATACATGTTTCAATGTTATCTTCATCAATGATAGTCTTCTCATTCTTTGTAATCAACCAATAACTTGGTCCTAAAAATAGTAGATGTGTCTTCATCTTTTCTTTCCAACTATCAAAATTGACTCCATCAAATTTAGGGCTTTCTTTCTTGAAATTTGCCATGGATCTCCTTAAGTTGTTAAACTTTTCTTTCAAGGACCTGCTGCTCTGATACCAATTGTTAGAAAGTAAAGTCCACCAAGATAACTGAGAGAGGGGGGGTGAATCAATTATCAGATAAATATAACTTTTATCAACTTCAATAGATTTTAACCATGTAAGCAATGTAACCAACAACCATAGAAAGATATACATACACAATAACACAATGACACAAGATATGTTGACTAGGGAACCTCTTGATCAAAGAGTAAACCCCAGTGGGAATGATGCCCACAAAAGATGCACTAATATGAATATTCCTTGTGAAAAGATGGATTCTGTTAGGAGTTTTATAAATACATTCAGTACATATGAATCCCTGTTAGGAGATTTTGAATCCCTGTTAAAATATTCTAACTCTATTAGGAGTTATGGAAGACAGAAGGACCCACTACCCAAAAAGCTTCAAGGTAAGATCACCGAACTCATTGTCCAACTAATCTTGTATTACTCAAAAAAATAATACCAAAATATTACTAACCTCAACAATTCAATACTCCTTCTCTGACTGTGTCAAACCGCACCAACTCCTTCTTCTGATCTCAATACCAGATCTCAGTACTTCACATATCTTCCTTCAACAGTTTTGCTTTCACAATACACTTACATTCATCGTATTCCATATTACAACAAGGAATACATTCCTTCCTTTATACCACACTCAAGTAATTACAAATGAGTCGGCATACAAATTACAAAATAAAAGTTTACACATGTTACATAAAAATTACACAAAACTATCGACTTCCAATCAATATAATTCTTTACTCATGTGACCTCAGATCTTGTGATGTCAACCATGTCACTATCAACATGTCTCCAAATTCTCTCTAACTGCGCATAACCAGATTCCATCCCGATTAGGAGATATCATCCGATTTCCACAAACCGCTACTCAGGAACACTGCCTGAATATTGCTTCCACTGATTTCTGCATAACTTCCATGAATAAATGAATTATTGTCTATGCTCTTAACCATGATCTAATAACACATCATAGAATAAGTCCTTAACTGTGCATAGCTTCATCTTCAATATCCCAATTGTGCTAACTCAAACACTATCTGCTTCTCTGCTAATCTTCAGTAGATCACTACGTTGACATCAATGACAATCATAGTCATGAATGCAACAACAACTGCTACAGAATGGCTGCTAATAATCCCCCATAGGATATATTCAACATTCATTCCTAACATCAGATTCTTCAAGAAATAAGAATCATTTCCATGCATCTGATGAATGATATAATGGCCCAACCATAATGATTCAAACTTTTTATGTTTTCCCTTACCTTCAGCCCTGGCATTCCATTGAAGGACTAAGTCACCAGACTAAAACTTCCTGATACTAGCTCTTTTGTCAAAAAAGAAATTTCATTTTTTTCTATAATCTAACTTTTTCTTTTTGACTCTCTCTTCTTATCTCATCCAATTCAATCAATTGACCATCTTGTCTTGCAAAGGTTCAGAAAACTCCAAACCTTCATCTTGTATGAATTGATAGATAGACAATAGATTATTAATAGGTAACCTAGACTTCATACCATATACTAATTCAAATGGAGACTTACCTTTGGCCCTTTTTACTATAATTCTATTTGCCCACAATGCAAGTTTCAACTTTTCATGCCAAGTTCTCTTATTCTTTTCTAATGTTTTCTTCAGGATCTACAGAATGCTCTTATTGCTTGATTATGCTTTCCCATTGGCATGTCGGTGATATGGGGATGAATATGAAAAAGTAATTCCCATTTCAAAAGAGAAATCAAAAAATTCCTCTAACCTAAAGCACATGGCATTGTCAATTACTAATTTGACAGGAACACCAAACCTAGTAACCACATTATTCATCAAGAACTCAATTACCACTGTGCTTGTATCTTTCTTAGTTGGGGTTGCCTCAATCCATTTTGTAAAGTAATCTATAGCAACCAGTATCCAACTATGTCCCCCACTAGATTTCTTTGCAAATTCTCCAATGAAATCAATACCCCACATGGCAAAAGGAGCTTCTACAACTACAGGGTTTAACAATAATGCTCCTGAGAATTTTAACTTATTTGAGAATCTTTGGCATGGCTCACCCTTTCTAACAAATGAATTAGTATCCTTAAATAAACTAGGCCAATAATAAGTAGCCTTTAGAATCTTGTGAGTTGTTGCTCTGGTTGAATAATTCCCTCCACATAGTCCATAGTGCATCTCTTTTAATACTTTCTCTGACTTTCCTTTGTCCAAACACGAGCAATATTCCATCTTTTTCTTTCCAATACAAGTCACCCTACAGGAACACATACTTTTGAGCCTATAATTTGAGCCTCCTCTTCTGATTGTCATTTAGGCCTTGTGGGAAACTAGCATTGTTGAGAAAATGCATAATATTTGAATACCATGGTTGCATCTCAATGCTTGTAACCATTCTTTCACCCATTGTAACATTAATCACCTGGATCAGATCCAGATTTTCTTCAATTGTCAACTTTGCTAACCCCAAGCCTCTAATCAATTTGGTAATATGAATCTCCAAATCAAACTCCTAGATTCTATTAAGCCACTTGCATCTTTTCCCTATAGCCTCACTCTGAACCAGAATGTCTTTGATTGCAGCATGAGGACATATGCATTAACTTTAGCACAAATCAAATAACGCATGAATGCTTTAATTTCTTTCACCAATGCATAAGCTTATTTTTCCATTAGCTCATAATTCAATTTAGCTAACTATAGTGATTTTCTAAACAATACAATGGGGTGCTCAAAACCTTCCCCATCTTTCTATAATAAGACTGTTGCAATAGTATGAAAAGATGCAAAAGAAAACAAGGAAAAAGGTTTGGAATAATCAGGAGACATTAAAACAAGGGCTTCTTGGACTGTTTGTTTAATTTTCGCAAAGGCCTTTTGTGCTTCCTAATTCCAATCAAATCTTACATCCTTTTCCAAAATCTTAACTATGGGCTTGACCATCTCTGCAAAATTAGCAATGAATCTTCTGACAAAATTAATTTGTCCAAGGAAAGACTATACACCTTTAAGGTTCTTGGGAGCAGGGACCTTTTTAATTGCTTCAACTCTTTTAGGATCAATTCTTACTCCCTGTTTGGACACTATATGCCCTAATATATTTCCTTTAATAACACTTGTATGGTGGAAAATATGGATGGGGTCTAGAACAATGGGGGTTTGCACATAAAAGAGACCCTAAACCAATATTTAACACATACATGAAATTCTAATGATATGGAAAGTAAATCTAGAAGACTAATATTGAAATGAAAAAATAAAAATTACTTACCTCCAAAAAAGAATCTGCTAAAAATCTTGTCAAATGGTCTCAGAAATTGTTGATTTCTGTGATCTTAGACCAAAACTGTGAGATCTACAAAACCCATAAATATTTTTCTTTTTTGAGAAAGGTCGACCTTGACCCAAATGAAGGTCAACCTTGACCCCAAAATGTCGACCTTGACCTACACTGCTTTGACAGAAATTCTATTCACAAATCTTGAAAGTTTTTCGAAAAGGGTATCCAGATTTGCATTGTAATTCGTTGTTCCACACCTGTTCCTACAAGAAAAATGGTTTTGTTTGTTGGGTGGGGAGGGGTTTGCCTTGGTAAAAACCCAATTTAGTAATTAACCTTGAAATTGAATTGAAATTGTAGTAATAAACAAAGTAAATGGAACAATTCACCTTGCTTATGTTGAAACCCTTGTGGAAGATTCAAATCCTTGAATCCACAAGTATGGATGTTCCAAATGAATGTAGAATTATAGGATGTCTCAAATCAATTACCTTTAGATCTTCAGCACCAATCTTGAATGGATCTTGGAATAGGAAGAGGCTTGGATGGATATGGATGGAGAAATCTTCAACAAGAGGGCTCCATAGAGATTGAATCCTTTAATGGCTACCAATGGATCTCCTTGATGAATTGGATCTTGAATGCTTGAATGCTTGAAGATAGATGAATGCTTGAATGCTTTTTTTCTCCTTCTTTCTTGATTCTTGATTTCTTGATTGATAGATGCTTGATTATACTTGATGTGTGAAGGAGAAAATGAGAGGAGAAGGATTCCTTATATACTAGTCTAGGGCACAAACTTCTAGAGAGGCTGACATAGGGGAAATAAATTACCCTTAAACCTATACCCCTAGAAATGAACCTAAATGAAATATAATTTAAGAGTTTACCATTTCAAAGCTCGAAACAGCCAACCTGGAAGCGGAAAATAAATCTCTCCAAAACCCAACATCTGAAATCCTTGGGATTTTGAAATTTGGAACCTGGATCAAGGTCAAGGTCACCTTGACCCAAAAAGGTTGACCTTGACCCTGAAGTCAAGAATCTTAGAATTTCAAATCAAGATGCCAGAAACAAGCAGGAAAGAAGTGAAAAATAGGGCAGAATAGGGGAAAAAGCCAGATCCAAGTCAAATACTCATTCAAGGCATTTAACATGACCCCAAACCACTTACTCGAAGGGCTAAACTAGTCCTAAATGGAAGTGCTTCCATTTTATTATGATACATTTAGCCCCCACTTTAGCAAGAGTATGGAATCGATGCAAACTCTTGGTAAAGGAGATCACAAAGAAAAAGAAAATATTATTGAAATCAAAGGGACAAAGCAATCCTCAAGCCCCCAAGGACTCAAGTCTTTGTCAACTCCAAGATTACAATAAGAGAGACATCACTAGAAAAAAGAAAAAGAAGAGGGAGGAGTGGCTAGCTTGCCCAGTAAGATGTGTGTATCTCACAGTGAACCACAAAAAAGATAGGATGGCCCACCAAGAAAGCACTTGATAGTCACCCCATAAATTTGTGTGCCTTCTGGTGGCTTTGTGCATGCATGTAGTGCGTCTCCTGATGGCTTTTATGAAGTACCCATGAATCCATATCCTCATATCACCATAGAATACATTTGTAAAATGTGTATCTCTTCAAGATTTAGCAACTTATGTGCATTACCTTTCGAGGATTTAGCATATTTGAAATTGAAAATGCGTGTCTCTTTAGGATTTAGCAACTTATGTGTGTTACCTTCCAAGGATTTAGCATGTTGTAAAACAAAAGGTTAGAACAAAAATGCATAATATAGAATGAGAGAGGTCGTATATATGCCCCCCTCCTTAAGATGGAAAAATACATACTATTTTGACATGTTAAGGAAAGAAAAGAACAAGGATAAAGCCTTCTTCAACATCAAGACAATATCCATAGACAACACTCAGTCCAAGCCAAGAAGGTCACAACTCCTATGAGGCCACGGAAGGGATGAATGCAAAGGGATATCATGAAAGAAGGGAAAAAGTGTTAGAGTAAAGTATTAATTATGTTAATTAATCTTTACTCCCTTCTTAAGATGTCAACTTCCTTTTGCTTTAGTTAAAAGCACATGCATTAGTTGGTCTAAACTCATGCATTAGTCATGTAATAGTCTAACTGATTATTGCATGCACTTGACTTTGCCTTTCAAGGCTTTCGATCTCCTTTATAAGGATGATCCATTGTACATTATTATTTATTCAGTTATTTGAGGATATTTTCTTCTTCATCTTCTGAGTCAAACCCTTGCCCTCTTCTTCTCTTGACTTCTTGTGACAGGTTTTTGTATGCAGGTGATCTTCGGGTTTCTATGGATTTGTGTTGCTCAAATCCTACATGGTATTAGAGCCTAATCTGCTACAGCTTGTTCGCGTTTGAAGGATTCAAGAGATGAAATTCATCTACTTCAAATGAGGGCTTTTTTGGGGTTTTTATTGAATCTAGGGGGACCTATTTTTCTGGTCATCTTGGCTTCAAACAGACCTAATGGTTGTGTTCAGAGCATCCAAGAACCCCAAGATCCATATAAAATTTGTCCAATTTGGACATAGTTGGAATTTGAGAGAAAAAAAAATTACAATCGACTCTGGCATGGATTTCGAGGCAATCAGTATTTTTTGGAGCACTTATGGTCCAAACAGACCTCACAGTTGCATCCGGAAGGCCCGAGATAGTAAAAAAGCATATAAAACTTGTCTGATTCAGACAAATTGGCTTCTGAGGCAAAAAAATTTTGCCTCCCAGGGCCGTACGGCCCTGGCACACACATCAAGGCTCTGTACGGTGATTTTTCCCCCCAAAAAAAAATTCTTTTATTTGGGGGTGTCGCCCAGTGGCCACCCCCGCACCACCCAGCGGCAACCTCATAGAGGCCACCACCCGGGCGACCACCGCAATCAGCGGCCATTTCACGCCACACTGCCCCTCGCCTCCGTCGACGCCGACCCCACCGCCAGTGCTCCACTCCGGCCCGGCTGGCCCAGCCACACTCGCCGCTGGTGAACCTCGCTCCACCACCTCCCACGGCCCCTCCTCTGCTACGGCAGCCCCGCCGCCCTCCGGCACCATCCGCCTAGCCCCTAGTCACATGGGTGACCAGGGGCTCCTTTTTTAGCCCCACAGGGCCCCTGCTGATATCAGCAAGTATGCAATTTTTTAATTTTTTTAAATTGCATGGTTTTTTCAGGGCTCTTTTTAGGGGTAATTGGGCTTTTTTTGCGATATCTTGAGCATATGAGATCATAATTGGGCATAAGATATATTGTCGAAAAGCTGGTTCCAAGCTCGATCTGAATTTGCTGGTATGGTTTTGTGATTTTTCCATTTTGATGCTCTTTTTTTTTGTCAAAGTTAGCTATTCTCTGTGATCGTGGCGTTTTCAGACCTCCTGCATTCCGGGATTCGTTTCTCTTGCATTCGGGCTCCATTTTTGGCAAACAAGATATTGTCGAAAAGCTCTTTTTGAGCTTTTATCAGATCTGATGGTTTCATGTGGTTTTGTGTCCTTTTTCTAATGTCACCCATCCTGAGATCCTTGCAGACACCTTCTTTGGGCCCTCTAGCGCAGCTGTTGGTTTTTTGCTCATATCTTGAGCATACGGTGTCAAAATTTGGCAAACGAGATATTGTCAGAAAGCTGATTCTGAGATCTTTCCAGATCTAAAGGTTATTTTATCTAGTATTATTTTTTTGATGGTGTTTTTCTCTATCAAATCCAAATCTTTAGTTATGCATTCCGGGAGCTCTATCTTGCACATCTGGTCTCCGTTTTTGGAAAATGATATATTGTTGGAAAGCTTGTTCAAAGAGATTTTCAGTGCTATGAGTCATTTTTTCAGATTCTACTCCAGGTTCATTTTATTCAGATTCTTGCTTTTTTGCAATCTGGTGGATATCTTGGTTGTTACAGGTCCTGGGATCTCTTCCCTTTGAGGGATGGCTCGTCTTAGGTTGTTCTTTTGGTTCGGTAGCCTTTGATATTCTTTGAGCAGTGTATACTTCATTTTTTGTAGCATTCTTTTATGCACACGCACTGAGATAAAGTGTCATTCTATTGCTTTGATGGGATCTGACACATGTTCATGCTATTTGTACTCGCACTCCATTATAAAGTGCTGAAGGGGTTTGATGTTTTCCATCTTCTTTTGTCAAGTGAGTGTTCCTTCCATGACATTAGCCTCAAGTATCTCTATATGTGTTTGTACTCTTTCTACACATTCGATGTTCTAGATTCTTCTTCATCATGCAGTTCATATTGGACGATCTTCTCAGTGTACCTATCATTACTCCCTTGTCAGCAGTATGGGGGGGTTTCTACTATTGGTTTTGCTGCTTCCTTGGTTTGATTGTGTGAGCCATGTATTTAGTATTTGATCCTATGTACTAGGCGGTTGCAGTGGCTGGGTACCTATGCATTCTGGTGAGATGGATCATTTACCATATGGACACTCTTTTCTTTCCTATTTTGGATGCACTCTTCTAGCTTTGATTGATTAGCTCTTCAAGCTTTTGGTGTTTATGCCATCTGTATCTTCGAGTTTAGGTGTTTGCCTTTGTTTGCCTCCTGATTTGAGTAGTGTTATTTGAGGGCACTCATGTAGATTACAGTCTTCTCTACCTGGTCATATTGATAGAGTTTGCAGTTTCATGCTTCAGTGATGTTGTACATGTTCATCTTTGTTCCTATTTTTTGGAACATTCCTAGTTTTGGAGGCTTCTTCAGTCCTTCAAACTAGTCTTTGTCTCCTTTTGGAGTAGAGTTTTTCCCATGTGGTTTTCTCTATTTCTTTTCTTTTTAGAGACTCTCTTTTGTACTTGGGTACCTGATCAAGCCTTTGTTGCTGGGACCCATTTGCTTTCTTCTTGCATTGTTTGTAGATGCATCGTTGCTCATCTTAAGGGGGGGTGTTAGAGTAAAGTATTAATTATGTTAATTAATCTTTACTCCCTTCTTAAGATGTCAACTTCCTTTTGCTTTAGTTAAAAGCACATGCATTAGTTGGTCTAAACTCATGCATTAGTCATGTAATACTCAAACTGATTTTTGCATGCACTTGACTTTTCCTTTCAAGGTTTTCGATCTCCTTTATAAGGATGATCCATTGTACATTATTATTTATTTAGTTATTTGAGGATATTTTCTTCTTCATCTTTTGAGTCAAACCCTTGCCCTCTTCTTCTTTTGACTTCTTGTGACAGGTTTTTGTATGCAGGTGATCTTCGGATTTCTGTGGATTTGTGTTGCTCAAATCCTACAAAAAGTAACCCTTGTGAGGGATAGCACACTATTTAGTTTCCAAGGTGAGAGATTTATCAACCATGGAAACCCAATGTCAAACAATGAAATAGGTTATGATCAAGGACATAGATCCTCAGTGTAAACAAAAATTTTCATGTATGATTGGATGTCACATAATAGATAGATATTTCTTAACCAAGGGAAAAGTGGATCTTGGAAAGATAGAAAAGAAGGAGATGACATCCTTGCCCCCCAAGCATAGGAACAAGGATGGAAGGGGACCTATTATATTGCTCACAACACTATACAAGACAATGATCCCCCAAGGATTAGGCTAACATTGTTTACTGTTACCCTAATTTTCATATGCATGCAAATTTGGCTAAGATCCATTCAGGAGTCCCTGTTTTAACCCTGCCAAGCATCCCTGAAGTTTCATGGTTTTATGTCTGGTTTCCTGGCCTCTGCAATTTATTTTTGTTGCTTGGTTTGCAAGTTTAAAATTTTGAAAATCTAGCCATTAGAGACCACTTAAGTCCCTCAAATTCCCATGTGCACATTTAAAACCTTCGGTCGCCAAATCTCTAGGTCCCTGGTGGAATATTCTTTTCATTACCCGACTACGTGAAAACCCTTTGTTCGCGAGATCTCCCAGTCAGAAGGCATCTTTCATTTTTATTCTGTGACTTGGCGATGGTCTCTTCAGTCGGGTAATCGCTCAATGTCTTATGGCGATTATCCAAATGTTTCAGCGACTGGGCGATGCAGTGGTCGCATAATATCTTATTCCTGGCAGTTAACTCCTTGACAGCTAGCAACTCAGTGGGCGGTTTGTTCTCTTTGGTCGCATGATCACTTGATATTTCGGTGGTCTTAGACTTGCGAGGGTCCCAGTCAGGAAGATCGACAGTGAGTGCTTGATCTCATGGGGTTTCTCTGACACATGCGATCTTACATCGACTGTTGGATCTCCCAAGTATGTAGCACTTCAAGGATTTTGTGGGTCCATTGCCACATCGTCCTATGTGGAAGGCTTTCATTGGTCAAGGGATAATGACTTGTAAAGTATGTTGGAGCAGGCCCAGGGACAGTCTTACGTCTGATCCTATGGCTGGCGTATAATCTCATGGGTTATGTCAGAGCCATGAGATCATGCACCGATCGTCGATCTTGTTCTAATGTCAGAAAAGGCTCAGGTGGGTCCTTTCTTGCTGATGTGCTCAAATATGATTGGTTGCCAAGTGCTGATGAAGATTTCCAAGTGGGTCCGTTTGTCAGAGGGTCTCGACTTAAGAAGAAATCAACCACTGGTGCATGATCGGAAGGAATATTCGGAGGCTATGAGATCATGCGCTCGTCGTTGGATTGGAATCTTATCTTTAGTGGGTCCATGTCAGAGAGGTGCCGAGGTGTTTTCTGATGGAGCGATCAGAGCGAATGGAAGGATGACATGTGGCAGGTCTGGGCCCAGGTTTAACAAGTGTTTGGCATTTCTGACAGAATCCCTTTGGTCACTCATTCGTGGAATGAATTAGTGATGCTCCAAATGTTTCGTGACTTGGCGAATAAGGCTTTTGTCTTGTTCGCTTAATGAAACTAGGGTTAGTAAAAAGACTCAGCTATTCAGCGAATTCCTTGTTCGCTGAATCGCTTGACCAGACCGAGGTTGGGAGAAGGATTTCACAAATTAGAAGAGGTTTTCAGTCACGTAGTCACTAAATGACTTAAAGGAGGAAAAGTTCAAGGTGGGTCCAAAATAACAGATATGCTGACGTGCTCGGATCTCATTGGTCACGATATGCTGATATGGACTCTGACTTTTCAAGAAGGTTTACGACTATTGTAAAGTTGATCTGAGCTATCCATTTTCTGGGAAGAAAAGGATATCGTCAGGCACGCTTTAAAATGACCGGCTAGTCATTGCTATTTAAATTCAAATATCTCAGTGAGGGTTTTTGCCAGTATTTGATTTGTAGGCCGCAAGCGGCAAGGTAGCTCATAAAATTTATGTCTCCAGGATATTTGCAGTTGGGAAAGATGATGAAAAGCCTAGCCGGCCGCCATGGGTCGAGTCCTATCCCTAAGAAGTACCATTTTTCGCATTCATGGTGAGACTTTTGTGCAGGAAGGTTGATGGATCCAGGTTGCTTGTCTGTAGGCAATATAGTACAGGGATGGGTGCACAAAATATCTGATCGGTTGAGATATTTGTAGAGTTACATTTATGATAGAGAGTTGACAGAGTTAGGGTTGGTTTTATTCTTGTAAAAATCTTTGTAACCCTAGTTAGGTTTTAACTCCTACCTATGTGCAAAAAGAGGAGATGTATATATTGTTTTTGGAGCTTTTAGAAGCTCAGAGTTCACATTTTGTAAAGAGAAAAAATATCTTTTCTTAGAAGGCTATCTGAGACATTTGTTCTGTCCTTTAGTTTTCTACATTCTGTAACCTCCCATTAATAATTCAGATATTGAAGGTGTTTTTGTGACATTCTTCATGTCCCTATGCCTTCTTGTGTGAGTTATTTCTTAATGAATTCAGTATTTACATGCTTCTCAGTGATATCTTAGGATTCTTGATCCCTCTTTCTTTCTGCAATTTTGTGTATCATTATGGATGATTTGATGTGAGTGCTTTTGTGGGTATACTTCAACCCCTTAACTATCTTGTCTCATTCCTATACCTAGTTGCAGAGGTGAATGTTTGTTTGCAGGTCATAGATTGTTGTCTAATTCCAAAGGGTGTTATTGTTTGTGAAAGAATCTCTCTTTCCCTAAATAACTCTTTTTATCTATAGACCCCTCTATGAAGTACTTATGCAAACCTATTTAGTGAGTTGTGATCTCCTAGACCTAAGTCCATTCATTGATTTCATCTTTTATACTGTAATTCATACCATATTTTCGGTGTATCACCTAGTAGGTAGTTTGCTTTCAGTCATTTCCCTTTCAAGCATTCCTTCTATCCCTTTCCCTCAAAAGTTTACTTTTCATGTCTAGAAGCAAATTAGGGTGATTATCCAAGAGGAACCAGCCTAGAACTGGGAGGTCTCATCTCAGTTAGCAAGGTCCCACAACCTAGAGATGATTCCCATGTTATACTAGGTTATCAAGACTATGAGAGCTTGAGACAAAGGCGCAAACTTAGTGTATAACAGGACTTCAAAGAATCTCCAAGGAGTCTTCCAAATCACTCCTTTATTTTCTATGATCACTCAAACATGCCCCTTCAATAAGATTCAATGTGAAGACCCAACCCACCTGATTAGCTACCCTCCAAGGGTTAACACCAGTCCTCACCTCCACTTGACTCCACACCATTTAAGTGCTCAAACCAAGTTCCATGCTTCTCAATTCCTCATTCTAGGCCAGAAATCTACTAACCCTCACCAATGAGTAATTTGAGTTTTAACTTCCCACTTTCCTAAATAACTTTCTAAATCAATGAGGTTTTAGATACCCTTTTGCAAATCCTAAAACATAGGTCATTCTTGGCTGTTGGTCCTTTGGAAAATCCTTTACAAAACTTGTATGTCTCTGTTTTTACACCAATTTGATAGGGTGACTCCTCTAAGAACTATCCTAGTTCTTTACTAAGTCTGTTTCTAGACTTCTTAAGGATTCTTCCTTTTAGTACCCTATTACCTCAGGAGGTTCACTTTGCTATCCTCCTACACCTAGAGTTTCCCTACCAATTCAAATGTTCTCTTCTCCCATGAACTCGCAATTGTAAGTTCATCTATTAACCAATTGTCTCTCTTCTAATTATCTTGTAGGAGTCGAGGGCTCTTCTCCATTCTGTTCACTCACTGAACAACTCTTCTGGATTGGTCAAGCAATCATTTTTCTTGGTACTGACAACAAGCACTCCTATAAGTGTGTTTTTACTACTCTTCCCTAGCCGGACTATAGCCAAGCTCGCCTAGGGCAAGAGAGTTTCATTTTCCTGCATTCCTACTAGAAAACTAATAAAAAGAAAAGAATATACATTGGCTCCATTTGTTCTAAGCACAATACTAACTAGCACAGTTCAAATGAAGTCATTATTTATAGCTTGGTTGTTCCTTAGAATCCAACCAAGTACAAGACTATATCTACATAAACAGAAACAAAATTACAAGAATGAGAATGAACACACACAATAGCTAACGACAAGAATTTGATTAACTTCAAATGGAAATTACACACTGATTAAATCAACACTCAATAAAAATTTGGTTGGATTCAATTGATTTCTAATTGACTCCTACGTCTATCCAAGTATTCCACTTTCTAACTAATGAACCTCACAATTTGAAATCTCAAGGTCTTATATTGGCCTTGGATCTGTACAAAATTACTAGAACTAAAAACCCAACTGAATTTTCATTCTGTGTACAGTTTTAAAAACTAGCTCATCGGTGTAGCCTATCTTGTTGACATGATTGGGGATTGGTCTAATTGATTCTTGGTTGCTCTGCTAATGTATGTCTTGCCAATGATCAACCTACCATATGTCGATGCCATAAGTTCGGTTGGTCGTGCATCGGTAAAGCTTGTTCCGATACCTTCGTCGGGGATTGGTCTAACCCAAATGGCTCTCCTTCGCTAGTGCAAGTCACACTGATAAGAAATGTCGACATGACTCAACCTGATGTTCCCATCAGCCATCGGTTGGACTCTAAACTCCCTATGCCGCTAGACCAAGTTACTCCGATGGACTTTGGTCGGCGAAACTCTACCTGATGTGCACTTCTCGGTGAAACTCTACCCGATGTGTACTTTAGCAAGACTTAACCCAAAAACTCATCGACCATCAGTCTTACTCAAAACTCCCTTCACTGCTAATGTTAGCTATCCTGATGAGTGCTATCGGCATTGCTTTACTTACTCCTTTTTCAACTTGATTTTTCCTGATGTTCCTTGGGGATTCACTTGTGCAAAACAAACTGTGAACCATTGGAAAAACACCCTATGTACATACTTCTTCAAATCAAAATTTGGGCTAATGACTAACCCCTAGGTGCTCCTGCACCAAAGTTGAAGATAAAGGCATGCTCATATTCTCTTATTTAATAACCTTAATGGTCTCGATAAAAAAATATTAAAAAAAATAAAATTTGTGGATATTTCGATGGTCTTTGGACTCTTATACGACGGAGAGGGCTATATGAGTGACGATAAAATTATCGTACTATCGTCAGAATTTTAACGCATACTTTATAGCTTTTCGACGATGAAGGCGTCGCCTATATAGCATCATTGTCATTTTTTATTACTGTTAGTGTCATAAGTTGGTCGTAAGTTCGACCAATGGTGGAATGGGTTGGTCGTAAGTTCAACTAGAATTCTTGACCACACAGTCGATTTCTTTCGATGACTACGTCATTGTATTATGACTACAATGTTGGTTGTCGATCACTTCGACAAAAAAAGTTCGACGTGCACGTTCTTCAAATATTCTATGTTTTTGAGTCGCAAAAATGAGGAACGCGCGTCAAAAATTGGGCAAAAATCTACTAGTGAAAAAACCCTCCACACTTTCTTGGAGTAGTTGGAAATTATTTTTTACATAGGGGTTTGAAGGGGTCATCAAATGCGACCGATAATGACCAATAGAAGGAAGATGGAGAGGATTCCTCTTACCCAGTTTGATGCAGTTAGCTCCAGAAGCAAAATCTAGGATCCTAGATGTGGTAGGAATTGCCCATATTCTGGAAACCCTGTCAATATTTCATCCATCCTCCTTGCTGCTCATTTTCATAGCTGCACTTTCAATCCTTCTTATTTTCTTATTCCTCACCATCTGCCAACCAGATTCTGCCTTTATTTGTGGAGGGAGAGCCCTATCCCCATGACAAATTATAGAGTTTTGAACCATATTCTTGTTCGCATTTGCAGAGCAGAGATTCACAATCAAGAAATCACTACAATTCCCAACTACCTTTCTTATGTTAGATTGATTTTTCAGTTAATTTAGCCAATCTAAGATGTAAGGGTGTGTTATTTTCTTTATCAACCCTATGTCTCCATACTATTGCTTAAGTCCAAATTCAACTTAAGTTTAAGTAGCTAGAATGTTCCATGCAAAATTTTAATTTTCCTTGGAACAAGTAATGCTCAAGAATTGAAAATAAGTTTTGAGAAAAAAGGAGTTGAAACAACAAACCAACTCCACCAATCACTACTTAAAAAATTAAGCAATAACCACTAGCCAAAATAAATTAAACATCTACATAAGAACCTACCCTAATTAACATCATATAACAAATATAGAGAAAAATGAAAAAAATAGAATTTTGGAAAAGCCAATAATTCCTAATAAAATAAATGCAAACGTCCAAAATATCAAACTCGAGTTCACAAGCACCATCTACCCGTACTCCAATGACCGAGTTATTATTATTATTATTACTATTACATGCAAACTAATGGATAATTAAAACATGTGGCGTTAATAACACGCCAGGAGGCCACCGACTTTCGCGTCTGCGGAGAAATTGGCAAGTTAATCAAACCTTCTTTTACGCGCTTTAATCTATGCTAATTGCTGTTTTGACCAAGTTTATTTTCTAGGCTGACTCGCAAGGGAGAGGCTCATTGACTCTTGAAGACTGAAACCACATAAAGCCCAAACTACTCTATTGTTCCTCTTAACCGTTTTGTTTGCTGAATTCTGATCAGAAGCAGATTTGGCTTATTGGGCTTGTGGGTGCTGGATCGATGGCTTCTTCAGTCATGTCAACCTTCAAGATTTTTCTCATCACAATGTTTTTAACATGCTGCTTCCTTCAGGCTCAAGGCCGCCCTGGTAAGCCCTTCTATGCTTGTAGGTCATACATAGTTTCTATTTCATTTTCACGTCCTCGTTATCATCATCCCAAGGAAGAAGGCCTGATAGTGGCCGTGCCCATTGAGACTCACAAGATTGATATTTTCAAGGGAGATCTGAATGGAGAGCCAAATCAGGTTGTTTATGAATCATGGGGATTCACCAACAATTACAACCCATTTCACAAACCCAACGAAATGCATAACTCGTTTGAGAAAATTAATCATCATGACCACCAGAAGCAGATGATGAGTACCTTCCAGAAGAGGGCTAGGGATGTCCTGAGCATTCTTATTGCCCTTTTACTCGGTGCTCTCTGTGGCGCCATTACATCTACAATCTTTCATGTGATCTGGGCCCTGGCCACACACAGGTACAGGGTTTCATCTGCTGAGGCAGAGGCTGTCGGTGCCGATCCCAAAGATTTTGGCTACCAAAAATTGCCTGCAAAAGAAGGGCTTGAGGTGCCCACCAAGGAAGGGCTTGAAGTGGCCACCAAGGAAGGGTTTGAGGTTTAGATTAACTAGGACCTCTGTAATTATCTGGTTTATTATATAATGCATATGCCTGCATAATTTTGTTAATTATGCTAGGTGAAGGCAAACTCTGCAGAACATATTATGTAATTTTCAGTACATTTGCTTTTCTAACTTTTTTCTTTCAAAGAGATACCAAATGATATATCTTTTAGCCAACTTGATTATAATTTATTATAAATTATTGTGCTAAACATAAAGCTTTATATATAGATGACAATGATATTATGGGTTTTGCTGTTTTAACCAATTTTGTGAAGCTTGTCGATTCTTAAAATGACTTTCGTTCTTCAATATTCCATTCTTAGGATTTTACATTTCTAGTCCTTTATCTGTTCAAGAGATGGTCAGATAAGACTGGACTTCTATCTAACAACTTGATGTTGATGAAATTATTCCTTCACCCATCAGTCTGTATGTGTTGATGGGTAATGATATTCATGGAAATTTCTGTTATAATCTGTTAAGATGAAATATATGCTAGAAAAATTGGGGTTTTATACGCTAAATTGACGATGATAAACTTATTCTGATATTTATGAGGCCTTATATCTAGGTGCAATGATGTTCATAGGCTTTGTCGTTAGTCATGTTGATGACAGATTGGTTTTTCTTTTATACCAATGTGATGAATATTAAACTATTGTGCTACTTTTATATGTGGATGGAAATGTTAACTTATAGGTTTTGTGATCTTTACCTCTTTCTGTTCAAGCCCTTGAAACAATTTAGGCTAAATTGAGGATTATAAACTAATTTTGCTACACATAAGTTGCTTTTTTGGATACAAGTGATATTTGTAGGATTTCCAGGTTTTACATTTTCTTTATTCGATAGATTTGGGAAGCTGGTTGGGTTTCTTAATGCCAACTTGATTATTATCAGCAAACCACGAGGATTTTTGCATGTTGATGGAAGTGTTATTCGTAGGAATTACAATTTTATACTTTTCAATTCATGATATTTTATAAACAAATTGAGTTTCATTCTGACTATCTTAAGTTTTAATGATTAAAAAGATATGCTGCTGTACATCCCTCTCTGTATGTGGATATTAATGATATTCCTAGGATTTGCCGTTTTAGAATTTTATTTTTTTCATAAGCTTTGCAAAGTCTTAAACTTTGACTTGTTAGGGATTGAGAAGTTAATTGGTGATTTAGTGATGGCGCTGATCTGTATGTCCTCATAGGGGTTTGACGTTTCGGCATTATAGTTGATCTGCATATTCATACAGTATTTATCTTTATAATTCCAATCTATGGTTACCTTTTCCTTTTCATAGCCTGTAAGTTCTTTCTATTATTTATGTTACTGATTGTGATGATAGTCATCTGATTTCCCAGAAGGATGATGTTTATGTTCGCACAAGTATTTGTATTGTGGACCCTCATAATTTTTCTCCAAACTTTTGGTGCACTAGCCCTAATGAAATTCTATGCAGTAGAGGGGTTCAACCTTTCTATCGTGGAATTCAAATTCCTATTATCTTTTCTTGTCCATAATTGTAAAAAATATTTGCCTGATTGGTGGCAGTGATGATTTGTATGTCCCCCATAGGGGGTTGGAGTGTGGACCTGTATGATTGGTCATCAAACTCATAAATGGACCTGGGATGTGAGTATTAGAGACTGCTTTTAATGCTAGTTACAGAAAGTTGCCATTGATGTATGATATTTCCAAGTTGCTTTTTATCTTCAATTTGAATGTATTGCTTAGAGCCAAACAAGTGCCTCGACTACATCAAATTGTCAATAATAATATACTTGCTCTTTGAAAGTAATTGTAGATGTGCATTGCGTATATGTGTGAATTCAAAGGCAGGATTTTGGATTTATCTGGAATTGACTTTTATTTCTACTCACTTTTGGGACTTACGGTATGGGAAGTCAACATGCGTGCTTTGACTTGATTTTCCAAATTGTACAATGCGATTTCAATCTCTTAGCCAATGTCTGAAATGCTTAAGCAGGGATGGCTGTTTTTGTATGATATGGGATATATGTTTCCACTTAATGTTGTCTTGTGTGGTATGTGAATATAATTTATATTAGTTGGATTTTTGAACATGATGTAGTGATTTGGCTCTGATAGCGCTATAAATTATGTTTCTCTTTGGAACATTTTCAATGTACTCATTTATGGTTCCCGTATTTTGAACTGCTAAATATTATAATCAAACAATTCAAAAGCAAAATTTTGCTTAGAAACTGGTTATGGTACTGTTAAATCTAGATATAAATTTTACTGGTGAGTACTAATTTTACTGGTGAGTACTATTTGTCATTAATTCTAAACTAGTTTTTATCTGCGCTACATTTTGAAAAGAGTTCTTCACATAAATTTGCACCTCAACCTTTGAACGAGGGTTCTCCTATTATCAGAAAATTTTATCATACCCCAACTCAGCCCTAGGCTGAGTGGAACAAGGATCTGTACCTTTCGGTGGGCTATGGCCTCCTCTCAGAACACTCTCCTGTTGAATCTGAAAAACAAATTAGATCCTGCTGCAATTTATTCAGCACCATGGCCATGAGAAAATTATCTAGTCTTATTTGCCCACCAAAAATAGAAATGTTTGTTACTGCGGAATAGTTGAAAGCCTACCTAAAGTAATGTTTACCATGGTTGAAATGGAAATTAGATTCTGCCCGCCCAAGGAAATGGTCTTTATTGGTAATTGTGCAAGAAAACTAGATACCTGAACAGTCTATGCATACTCATGTTATGCCAGGGGGATATTTCATGACTATTTTCTTCAATAAACAAGAAAAATAATTGCTTTTGCAAGGAGGCCTGTGGTTTGTGGAAAATAAGGTTTGTTCTTGAAGAATTAGTCTCTTGTGTTTAATCTCTTAGAAGATCTTTTGAGCATGGTTCTTGTATGGGTTAGGCCTGCCCCTGCTTTCCAGTGGATATTGACAAGAGAATCCACCTTTAGAAAGTTGGAGTGATAGGTGAGTACATTGCTGCATCTGAATTTACTAAGTATCACTGTATTCTTAACTATGTTAAAGGTCTGTGTCAATAATGATTTGAAAAACCTTTACAACCACGGTCATATTCTATTTTGGTGTAGGATTCACAATGAACACAACTATCTGCCCAGGCTTTGCCTTATGCGTCAACTACAAAGAGAGAAAAACTTCCTAAAGAAATTAGTTGCGACAACTTCTCAAGAGCCCCAACAGTGTCAACTGGCCTTTCCAAAGATGTATGTGTCCAATCACAAAGTCAGTGCCCTGCAAAATCAAGGAAGACTTCCAGGTGGCATATGAATTTAAATTTAAAAGGAAACAAACTAAAACTCTTTACACCTTTGGCCTTGGAAGAGGAACTCTAAAGTGAACAGCTAGGTGAGTCATCAAAATTAATTCATAATCAACTTGGGAACAGAGAATCAAAGCGTTGAACTTTGACCAGATGCTTTTCATATCAAGAACTGATGGTTCAAAATTTATCCCTTGGTTCAGGATTCATTGTCCAATTTTGAAGCATTAATTCTTCCGCTCAAAACCTTGATTTTAAAAATAAAAAGTGAAAGACAATGCCAAAAGTTTTCAAGAAAACCCCTAAAGGGAAAGCTCAAGAGATTGCAGAGACAACAAATTGTAAACATATTCAGAAGAAATGCTTGTCCTTATCCATGAGAAGTGCCTTTAAAAGATTTTGAGGAGTCCGTAGCAATGTTAGCTTGAAGTGAAGTATACAATTCAGGTCTGTACTACAATTGTGGTAGGATTATATGTTTTTTGATTCTATAAAATTTTATTTTGTATTATCTCAATTTAGAAGTTGAAATCTGGTTTTTAATACTTTTCTAAATGACATCTATTATTATCCATGGACATTATTGTTTAGTAGATATTCAGATTTTGATATTGTAAAATTTTGCAAAACTTTTAATACATCACTTTTCATTACCCCAAAAAATGAAATGTAAATGTGCATGTAATGTAGCATGCTACACTGCTTTTGGCTGCAGCGATAGATAACATCACAGACTCCTCTGGCCTAATACTAAGTGTGATTGTTGTCAAATTGTGTGATTAAGAACTGTTTGTCATGTTTGACACCATACAACTCCAATGCCATTCAAGAATTACAGTTGATGTATAACTGGTGATCATAGACAAGTATATTTAACCAGAGAGAATGCATATATTTTCAACTTACATTTCTTCTCACCCAATTATTAAGGGCTCTGTGCCAACCGCTTAATCCTATCAGAATACCAGCAGTGTGAATAATTTCACTGGAGCAACTAAAATTAGTCAGATATGTTCACCATAGGCGAATCTCCAATATAACTCAATTAATTCACATTTTATACTGCTTTGCAGTTGACTTACAATAACACAGCGTTCATGCAAGGGGAATGGTGGTGTTCGTCATGATCTTTCCTCCACTGCCTTTTTTTCTTTGTCACGACCTTCTAGATTGTTTAGATCTTGTCAAGATGCCCACTGTCCATAGCAACTTAGGCCTGTGCTCCTGCACTTCAGGCAAACATGTTGCTTTCAAGTTTTCTTTCAGTGATCTTATCTGTCACCTTAATTACAGGCTTTTCCATTTTCCTGTATGACTATATTGTGTGCAATTAATTTAGCGAGTGCTTTTTTGGGACTTTATATCAGCATTTAATTTCTTTGATGTTTTAGTCTCCCATATTTCAAATCCTGTACATCACAGTCACACACATGATATAATTATTAGAAGCCCTCATGATATCGTCACAACCTAGAATGCAATATATGCCAAGGTGATACTAATTCTCTAAACTTGAAGGCAATACTGGTTATGGTGTAATCATGATCTTTCTTCCAATGCCTATGCTTGCTTCATCATGATCTTCTAGATAGTTTAGATCTTGTCAAGATCCCCACTACCCACTGCCAATAGCAACTTATGCTTGTGCTCATGCACTCAGGCAAACATATTGCTTTCAAGCCTTTTTTCAGTGATCTTTTCCGTTACCTCAAGTACCTGTTTTTCCCTTTGCTTGTATGACTATTTGCCATGCATGTGCTTTATTGAGTGCTTTTTGGGGAATTCTGTCAATTTAATTTCTTGATATTTATAGTCTCTAATGCTTTAATTCCTGTTCATCATAATCACACAATATAATTTCTACAAGTCCTTGTGACATAATTACAGCCTAGAATACAATATATTCCAAGGTGATACTAATTCTCTACGCTTGAAGGCTGTCCTGGTTATGTTTCATCCATGTGAATTTTGTTTTGCAGTAGATTGATGGGCTGCAATTCCTGTGCTCAGACTATGCTTCAAGAGTGCTACTTAAGACTTTCCAAGGTTTTCTGCATCCCTCCAAGTTCCAGTGATCCACAATTTGGCTTATAGTCTTCTACTTTTCCATTTTTGTTACTAGACCCACCATTGAGCATATAAGTTATACTGCATAAGTAATGTAAATCAAACATGGTTCATGATCCTACGAAACCTTGAGGATTTAATTACAACCCAGAACAAAACTTTTAAGGTGATTCTACATCTCTCGCCTCCATAGAGCATATTCTGTACATGGTGCATTTGCAACATCTTTGACCAACACTGAGTTGATGGGTTGTGATACCTTTGCTTAGACTCTGCTCCCTCTTTGTTACTTTGACTTTCCAAGGTTGCTGCTCCATAGTTATGCTCCAAAGTTTAATAATGCCGCTTCAATTCCCTTGTTACTCCACTTTTGTGATAAGGTCCTCACTGGACCCACATATTTTACATTCTTCAAAGATCACGATAAGATTATCATGATCTTATGTCTTGATTCTGCGCAAATGTTTTTTTTTTCCTCCTTACGGATTTCTATTGCTCAGTATTCTTTCTGTGATTTCTGTCATTTCATTCTTAGGAGATTTTGTACCATGTATAGTGTAACTCTGAGTTGTCTGCTCACTTGGATTGTTTAAAAGAATCTTTGTGTCCAATGTGAACTCATTTTGGTTTGCAATAGAATCAATCCCATTTTCACATCTTTCTAGCAATTCTGCACATGTCTGTCTTATACCACAACTTTGATACATGACCACAAGAATTCCCAAGTTGTTAGAGGTCATGTGCACAGATCGATTTTTCAAGAGATTTGAACAACAGGCTTGGGCAATAATGAAGTTTAAGCCATTTTTAAGATACTGAGGGGATGCTACATATTATGTTCTATGAAACAGCCTACTCCTGACATCAAATATTTTCAAGGTAGCTTCAATCAATTAAATTTTTTTTTAGAACTTAACCTTTTGCTACTTCAACCATAGCTTGATTCTGATTTATGTCAAATGCACTCCTTGATATTTGTGTTTACATTAAGAGATTCTTTGGTTGTCAAGCAAGTAGGTAACTCTAATAAAGTAACCAAGCTAGAATTGATGGTGAAATTGACCACTAACAACCACATGGCTTGATTCAGAAACAAACATACTAGATCATAACTCAACTGGCTTTGCGCAACATTAGAACATGTACCCTGATTATTGACCATGCTTGATCTTCCCATGCTATGTATCTCATGAAATTGCAATTTATTGCCTCCATGTCAATACTTGTTTTAGTGACACATATGGTTCAATCACTTGGTTACAGGATATGTTTTGGCTGTAAGAGGCATATAGTGTATTGAGTCTAAAATTATAATTACGAGTCTAAAATTAAAAATTACACTATGGGGCTGTGTATTTTGGTGGCTCTATAGGCACTGCTATAATGTTGTGCATCCCTTAACTTAAAGGTTGAATTATGATATTTCTATCAGGATTGAGTCATGTAGTTTTCAAGTCAAACTCATTGACTTATGCCCATACGATATGCAAAATATTAATTCTGTCACTCACTCCCTCTCTACGTATGATCTTATGGCAACATCTCCACAAAATGGAGCCCTAGACTTACCAACCTTTCGTGTATTAATCAACATCAGCATACAATAGGACATACCACCCAAAGAGTATGGTTGCCCAATGTTTACCATATAAGTTCAATTCTATATGTAAGAAGTATAGTTGTGTCCTGATTCAATCACATAAATGAGTTTTTTTAACAATAGAATGAGAATGCTTTTGATTAATGCTACTTTTTCCATATCCAAGATACTTATGTTACAACATGAAAATTCAATTTATACTTTCAGATGAACTAAAAATTGCTAATAATTTTATGAAATATAGCTAAGAAATCAAATGACCCCAAACTTTACCTCTTTATCCATGTTTCATGTTTATTTCTCTTGGCTATTACTTTCCAATATAGGTCATCAAAATTGTAAAAAGTGACATAGATGAACGAAGGGGTAAGTATAAACAATCTCACACTTTGGGATTCGGTGTTACCACTAGCTCGATGTTACAGACTTCTATGTGATGATATTCTACATAGGTATTTATGTAATTATGGAGGTACAAATTGGCCAATTTGAGGGCCTATAGGAAGCTTTCTTCTCTCTAAAAGTGAAGGACATAAAACATGAAGGTATCATACATTAAAAAATATTCATAATTGTGTCATAGGTAATACTTGAAATAAAGGCCATTATTAGGATGGTTGCCACTTGTGGCACTTGTAGGATGTCCATGACGAATAGGACATGCTTTGGGAGGATGAGATAGGGGTTTGTAAATAAGTGGATGAAGCATGACCATGACCTAAGACTTTAAGGGTCCATTTGGGTGCTGGAATACCAAATGCCAATTCCAGTCAATTCTGGAAGATGCTGCAATTTTGGAAGATACAAATTCTGAAAATGATTTTCGAAATATAGGCTGACCTGTTTGGTTCACCCGGAAGATGACTAAAAAGATGCATAAGGAATTTTAATTCTTTATTTTAATTTATTTAAATATAGTGTGTATATGTCTATATATATATACACACATACATGTGTGTATATATACACATGCACACGTGTAAATATACATATACACGTGTATGTGTATATATACATACATGTATACATATGCACACATGTATATATACACACACATATACACACACACATATACACACGTGTATATATACACATACATGTGTGTATATATACATATATATACATGTGTATATACACATACACGTGTATATATATACACAAATACACGTGTATATACATATATGCACATTTATGTATATATACATACATATACACACGTGTGTATATATACACATATTTATACACATGTATGTATATACACACGTGTATATATACACACATGTATATATATACATCCTTATAGTCACGGATCCCACAAAATATTAAATTTGGTTTTATAAAAATTGGAATTGGAATTTGAAATTCCAATTCCACCTATTTGAGTGGAAGATGAAATGCCCATTTTGGGGGCAAAATTGCAATTTCGAAATTCCAATTCCAATTTTTTGGATGGACACAAACATGGAATTGACATTATCCAGAAATCTAATTCCGGAATATCCAGTCTAATTCCAACACCCAAATGGGCCGTAAGTGAAAAATGCATGTTAGATATGAAAATAAATACAATTATTAATTCATAGAAATGTAAGATGTATTGATTAGGTTATTTGTTCTTCTAATATCACATTATTTAGTACAAACTTACATTTTAAAAGATCAAATAAGGTTCCCTTAAGATTGAACAACTTTTTGTGTGATCCATAACCCTTATCCTTTACCAACTTTGCTTTCTTATGAGAGGGAAGAGTTAAGAATTATCCAAATTAACTAATGATCCATGCTTTCTTATGGGAGGGAAGAGTTAAGAATTATCCAAATTGACTAATGATCCATGAGATAGAAATAAAGCATAAAATATTTATTTTATTATGTGAACCATATAATAGATACATACCATATCTATGCATAAAATATGAGAATTTGTTGCCAAAGGAACAAGTTAAATCATTTGAAGCAAATCCAAACTAAATATAAAATTACAAGATCTTTTATTAATTGTTTCATTACATCTACAAGTACACAATTCCTTGAACTATAAGAGACAAAGTATAGAATGTTATGTAGCATGGTTGTTCTTGTGGTTGGATGTTGACTTGTAGTTCATGCTTGACATATAGGAGTCTCTTTCCTTCTACGACACTGAGTTGTTTATATAAGTACATGATTGAAGGTGCAATAAGGTAGAAGCCTTATGCAAGGTCCATTCTAGAGCTTTCATTGTCAATATACTCACATAAAGTTGGCAAGTGACATTTTGGGGTCAATGTTTTTGATATTAAAAGCAACCAAATAACAAAGGAACCCTTGTTGAGGTGGGGTTCCACAATAGAACTCTTTGGCAGTAGAAGGATGTTCCCCTTCTTTACTCCTCTATCCTGCTTCCTATTGAGGTGGAAGCTTCTTTTGAGGTGAAGGTTTCTTCCCCTCTTAAAACTTCTTTCTTGCTTCCTATAGAGGTGGAAGTTCCTTCTGAGGTGGAGGCTCAGCCTATTGAAGTGGCTAGTTGCTGGATGGAAGAGGTGGGTTGGAGTACTGTTGGTGAGCTCGACCATTGCTGGAGGGTTCTATTTATGCCAGAGATCTTTGATGGTCTTATCCTTTTCTTGGTAGGTTGTGATTTGGTGGTTTGGGGAGTCTTCCTCATTCCCATCTCATTGTTAATGGTTGGGGGAGCCTTTCAAAACCCTAATGTGCTCGGCCTTTGCCGGAGAGTTCTATTTTTGCTAGAGATCTTTGACGGTCTTTTCTTTTTTTTTGGCAAATTGTGATTTGGTGGTTTGGGGAGTCATCCTCATTCCCATTTCCTTGTTAATGGTTGGGGGAACCTTTCAAAACCCTAACTGCTATGGTGTAGCTGAAGATTTTCTTGCTCAAATGTTGAAGTTGCTGTTTTTTCTTTGGTTTGGTTCTGATAGGGTGGACTGGTCCATCTACCAACTTTGTTGGTTGTTTAAACCCATTCTGGTTATGGGAGCCATCAAAACCCTTATGTCCGATTCAGGGAGCTTGATAACCCTAGATATCTGATGTTGTTGTAAAGCAATGGCTTTACACTACTGGTTTTAGCAGCTTGTGCCTTTCTCTGTCTATTTCTTTTGGCTGCAGTTGTTATGCTAATGTTGTGGTGCTGGTAGTTCTACCGGCTTTATGTGTTGGAGGGGTGCTGTAAGGTTTATCCTTTTCCCTAGCTGTTTCATTTAGTTCTGAGCTTATTCTTCCAATCTTCAAGCTTTGGGTTACAGTTCCCTCCAAAAATTAAATGTACATGGTTTCGGGCCCCATTCAAAACCTGTCTTTACCTTAATAAAAAAACAAAGGGGCTGACCCATTACAAAAGTAGGGCCCAATAGTAGATTGTCAAGCCATCAACAACACATAGTCAGCACAATTGGTCCTGACTAGACTTAAAAACAAACTGCCAACACAAAGCACAAAGACTTTTGCCTAACCATGAAGGACTAACCTCACACTACAAGAGAAGAAGGGTGAGGGTTCTTTCTATGCTGTCAGACAATTGTCCATGTGATACTATCCTTAGGCTTCCCAACAAAAGAGACTCCACTAGGGCAATTGTTTGCAAAACCACCAGAGTGTTGTAGAAGTCGAGCAACGTCAATAGAAACTTGGTGCAAAGTAGTAGTGAAAGAAGATGGAGTGGATATGTTCTCTTGGACAAAGGGCAATGAACTAGCAGAGATGTGAGTAGCAGTGAGGGTTGCAATAGGAGCAAGACATGAAACAACAACAAAAACCTGGCTCCAAACTGTAGCAAGAGCATCTTCAAGATTTTCCGTAGGGGTTTCTTCTTCATCAGCAACCTGTGAAACCTCAAAGGACTCATAAAGAGAGTCAGCAACACATACTATCAAATGATCATTACTTGCAACCTTCCACCAAGAAGCAACACCTTTACGACTTAAAAGAGCGCAGTTAGTAGCCATGTGACCAGTATAGAAGTAGCACCGACAACAAAAGGGAAGGGCCTCGTAATCCAACACTTGAGTCCATGGCCTATTGTATACACTTGAAAATGGCCAAACCAAGTTAAAGCTAACAATTGATTAAATATGAGCCATTTGGATTAATTAAATTAAAAAATCCCAAAACTATATAATTGATTTAATAAATTAATTATATAGTTTAATTAAATAATTAAATCTAACACCTTCAATTTGCATACATGGCTAATTTAATTATTGTTTGAATTAATTAATCCATAAATTCCTCACCAACCACAACAAGGCAAAAAACTCAATTCAACCAATAGGAGAGGAGTATTGTGTGCACATGGATTCCTAATAAGCTTTTCTATGTTGACCCTTCATTTTGGAGAAACAATCTTGTCCCTTCATTTGAGACACCTCAGAAAACACAACTCAACCATAAGCTTGAACATAGTTAACTCAACTCAAATCAAACTCAATCCCCTACCCTTGGGATATCCTATAAATAGGATGGACAATTAGAGCAATTCATCCATCTTCCATTTAGAGCATCCACATTATAGTTAATTTTGCATCCACTATCTTTGAAGGCAAAGTGCATTTTAGTAATAGCATCATCATAATGGAAAAATTCATCTTAGTTTTGAATCAATTTGAGCATTTAGAATAATTTAATTCATCTAATGTCACTAATACAAGGAAAACCTTTGATACTTTACATTTCAGCCACATAAAAATCATTGGGAGCTTTGCTAGCACAAGAGGATGAACAAGGAAAGCAAAAATCCATGTACTGCATCAACAAGACCTTGGTTAAGTATGAGCTTAACTACACGTTTATAGAAAGAGCATGCCTAGCAATGGTTTTTGCTCCTAAAAAACTATGACATTATATGCTAGTACACAAAATCAAGTTAGTTTCTAAGATAGATATGTTAAAATATCTTCTTAATAAATCAGCTCTCACCGAAAGGTTGGCTAAATGGGTCATGGTGCTAAGTGAATTTGATATTGAGTATATAGATCAAAGGGCTATCAAAGGACAAGCTATAGCAGACCAATTAGCAAAAGCACCAATATCAAGTGAATAACCTATACAAGTAGAATTTATGGATGCACATATTCTTACACTTGTCCCTCAAACATGAAAGATTTATTTTGACGGATCATATACTCAACATGGCTCGGGAGTAGGAATTTTGTTCATTACACCTCAAGGCTTCACAATACCAAAGTCATATAAGCTTTTGTTTTCATGCACCAATAATATAGCATAATATGGAGCTCTTGTGATTGGAATCAAGATGGCATTAGAATGGAGAATTACAAAATTGTAAATTTATGGTTACTCCCAATTAATCATTAATCAAATTAATGATGAATGCCAAACTTAAGATGAGAAAATGATGCCTTACAAAAGGATGGTAGATGATCTTAAGAAATATTTTGTGATGATCAGTTTTGAACAAATACCAAGAGGTGAAAATAAAGCAACAGTTGTCGTGACGACATTAGCTTCATTACTACAAGTCCCTAATCAAAATAAAAGATATGAGTTCTTGGTGGAAGAATTGGTAAAACTCGCATAAGACCAACCCAATTCCCAAATAATATGCCTACTTGTTGGTCTTGATTCTGTTACAAGTAGTGGTTGTCGTTGCACCAAAAGATCGACCTGCTAATGCTCGATACAACCACTAGACTTATAAAAGACACATGAGGCGGTTAAGCCATGTCACAAATCCCAAGGGGAGAGTTGACTATTTTGCCAACAATCTCCCCCTTAGCGTTACCTGAGGAGATTCAAATCCGTGACCAAGCTCTGATACCACTTGTTACAAGTAGTGGTTTCTGTTGCACCAAAAGATTGACCTGTTAATGCCCGATACAACCACTAGACTTATAGAAGACACAAGAGGCGGTTAAGCCATGTCACGAATCTTGAGGGGAGTGTTGACTATTTTTCCAATAGATTCCCCATGGTATGGTCATATCTATACATACCTAAAATATAATATTCTACCCTTGAATCAATATCGTAACAAAAAAAAGGAACTTTATACACCAAACTTCCCATTATGTCTTTATATCAAATACTTTCTATCAAAAACGTCTTGATGGAACAATGCTTAGGTGTCTAGAGGATGAGGAGCTTTGGACCGCTTTACAAGATGTTCACGAAGGTATTTGTGGGTCTCACTCTAGTGGATTTATCATAGAAAAGAAATTTATTAGGATGGGATACTATTGGCCAACAATGGAGAAAGATGCCTGCTAGTTTGTAAAGATTTTCCAAAAATGCCAATTCCATGGGAACTTGATCCATGTACCCGCACAAGAGCTACATCCTTTTACCACACCTTGGCCTTTCTATCAATGGGATTTTGACTTGAATCACATAGTTTGTAGATATGGTATTCCTCATGCCACCATAACAGATAATTGAAAACACTTTAAAAACAAGGATGCTAAAGAGTTATGTGAAAAACTCTATATTATTCAACATTTTTATCCATTTACTATCCATCAGGAAATAGACTAGCAAAATCATCCAACAAAAATATCCTTAAGATTCTCAAGAAAATAGTTGATGATTCAGGTAGGGATTGACACATTCAATTAAATCCAACATTATGGGCTTACATAACCAACATTAGAACACCTACCGACACTACTCCATTTTCATTAGTGTATGAAACTGAAGTAGTAGTGTAGACATGGAAAATTGGCAAAGGCTTAATTCAATCAAAAGGTGCATCAAGTCATCAAAATAGCACTAAAAAATCGATAAAATGGAACAAAGGCAATTTGAATCAAAGGAAAATTCAATTAAATGATTAAATGATTAAATAAAGCTTGAAAAGGGGAAAAACACTAAGAAATTGATTAAATTCAATTAATGACATAGTTGTTGAAAGAAAAATCAAAATGAACCTCTTACCCTTCATGGCTGAATTTAATTACTTTAATTAATTAATAAATATGAAATTCCCTCAACAAAGGAAAAAGGAGACAAAATGGACACAAATCACTCACTTTTGTTGAAATGGTCCAGCCTTTTGAAACCATTTAAATGTTTGTCCCCCAATTTAGGGACAAAGCAAAGCCAATTGACCTTACCCAAGCATAACCATGGTTATCTCACTCTACCCCCTACCCTTGGGAAAATCTTATAAATAGAAGGCATTTTGAGGCATTATTCATCCACTCCATATCTTTGAATTGCAGCAAAGCTCTTGCAATTTGCATCCACACCACTCACTTAGTATTTTCATTGATATTTTAGCTTAATTGTTGATCATTTTAGAGATTTTCTTATCAAATAGAGCTAGAATTTGATAATTAGATCTAAATTTGCATATCATATAGCTTAATTCTCATCTTTAGAGTGTCACTAGTGAGGATTTGCAGCTGAGAGCCTCATTTACCACTTTATTTTAGAGAACCATGAGATGTTGATAGATTAATTGTGCATTATTTAGATTAGTTTGCTTTGAATAGTGTGAATTCTCTTTAAATCTTGTTATTTCATGAAGGTGTAATCACTCACACACAAATGGCGCCCACCGTGGGGCTCTAAGCCTCAAATTTATCAAAATTTCCACGTTATTTGCAAATTTAGGCTAGAATTGCATGATTTTGCTCACTGTTTGCAGGTTACAGGAAAGAAATCACGCCTATCAGTAAAGAAATCACGCCTACAGTAAAGAGATATCGCTCGCGGAAATTTAGATGTCGCCTGGAGTCTGAACGCTCACGCTTCTGGATAAAGAAATCACGCCTGCGGACATCAGATTATCGCCTTCTGCACAAAGATATGATGCCTTTGGCTATTTTAATGTCGCCTACAACGAATTAAAAGCCGCGGTCGACGAATTAGTTCACGCCTGGTGTAAAGGGAGTTTGCCGCACTTTGCTTTTTATTTGTCGCTTTTATTATTTGAAATTTCGCTTTCATTTAATAAGATGTCGCTTGACTGAATTACTTTGTCGCTTTTGGTTAAAGAGTTTGCGCGTTCATTTAATTTGATATCGCACGTAATCATTTTAATCTCGCTTGAGCCCCTTTTGGTGACGCTCGCGGTTAAACTGATTATGTCTTTGTTAAATTAGATATCGCCTTTGGTAAAAGATATGTCGCCTGGTATAGCATCTTTTTTCTGTTAGTGTAATTGCTGTTGTCGCCTGTAAGAAAGATTTCACGCTTTTGTTAAATTTAATATCGCGCTTGTCTATTTTAATCTCGCTTGAGCCCCTTTTGGTGACGCTCGCGGTTAAAGTAGTTACGCCTTTATTAAATTTAATCTCGCCTGTAGTCTGGACAATGTCGCCTGGCAGTATTTTCACTATTTTGTCAAAATAAGGACTGTATGCTAATTTTACTGTCATTTTTTTTATCAGGAGCATGGTCTGTCATAAGAAAGTGCAAAAACCAGAGAGAAGATACAACTTAGAGGAGAAATTGATCTCTAAGAGGATAAGGAAAGAAAACCGGGTACATTCTACCTTTGTTCTCAATAATAATTTAGAGAAAGAAGTAGAATTGCATGCCAAATATATTGCTGTTGTAGATGCTTACAAACGAAAATATGTTTCATTGAATTGGGAATTTAGTCCTTAAATTTGTAAGAATTTTGCAAGTATCTTGGTAAAAAAAAAAAAAAAATCAAAAGCATAATCAATTACATCATTTTTAGCTTTGATTTTGGTTTTCCCTCACTTTGTTTGTATTGTGCTGACTAACTTGTTGGTGGAGGGAACATTTTGCCAAGGTAAGAGAAGGATTTGGAGAGAAAACAAAAATCTACTACTTAAAAATGCGCCTAGCCTTTTCTAGCATCGTTTGAGGTATTTTTCTCATCAAGCTTGCACTTCCCTTAAATTGTGGCATTTTCAAAGTTCAAAAAACATAGTTTAATCATAAAAAAGGAAAAAAATAAACACTTCAATTCTAAGAACCCCTTTGTCACGGGGTTGAAAAAGAACCAATTTGATTATGAGTGTTTGGGATAAGGGAAAAGCAATAGGGATATGCTCTTCACTCTTTGAGTGAATCAAATTCCCAAACTTGCTCTACCAAATCCATTTTTCATGCTTTTCAATGAATATGTTTAAAACTTAGTGGGCTCGCCTCCCGAGATTGCCTTAGAAGGGCCGGTGAGAGGGACAGCCCAAAGTGGGATACACTTGCTTTTGCCGCGAGAATCCGACCCACTATAAAACGAAACGCGGGTATCCTTAATGGGGTACACGACAAAAGGATTTTAGCTCTTTCGAACTTCCTCTAGTAGTCCTAACGGATTGCGCAAAATCGTGCTTTTGTGCGTGTGGGAAGCCCCTTAACATAGTTGGGGGATGAAAAGCTAAGATCTCTTTTGAACGGAAAACTTACTACATAACGGTAAAATAGCAAAACTACCTATTAGAGCCATGTTTACGAACCAATTATGTGCTAGGTAGATTGTGTGGAAGCTATTCTTGTGTTAAACCTGTGAAAACGTTCAAAAATATACACATTAGAGCATTCTAGGGATATGGTACCCAATTGATGTGTGTGTTGAGATTGTTTTTATTTTCAAACAAGATATTCCAAAGTTATTGATCAAAACACCATTAAAATTTTAAACCATTTAAAATTGATCAAAAACTTTTACCTTATTCCAAAAACAGCTTATCAAGAGAAGAAAGTCAACACACCCTTAAAGTTTGTTCATGCCTGTTATTACAAGGTCATTTTCTATAAGGAGAGCATTACAAACAGACGGGACCTACAACGGAGAAGAGCTCCCATTTCCAAAGAACACTTTCATTACTTCACAAGTGACTGAAAATCCCACTAAGGCAAAGGACATTAACAACATGTTTAGTGGTACCCTAGGAAATATCGATCCCACTAACCAAGGGAACAACATGAATGGGGGCATAGATCCCAATAACAACCAAGGGAACAACATGAATGGAGGTATGGATCTTAACAACAATCAAGGAAATTCTAATAATGGAGGAAGAGACCCTAATTCTCAAGAGGCAAATTCACAAGGCAACAACTTATTGCCTCCTCATAATACAAACTTACCCCCAACTGCAGAAGAAGCCACGATTGAAAGAGCATTAGAGGCAAGACAATGTCCTTATTTCATAGAACTAATGAAAAAGACCATGCTTATGGATAAAGAAAAACACTTCATGGACTTAATACAAACGGGGGTAAAGCTACCTAAAGATTTTGACATAGAACAATTAAAGCCCAAGGAAATAGAAGACCCTATGGAAGCAATGAGGAAACAATTCAAGGCATTACAAATGGAAATTGACAATTTGAAACAAAATGGGGCTCCTAAGCCTTTCTCTATTGAAACATTATGTCCTTTTCCATTCGATAAGAGTTTGGTCATGGTGCCTTTTCCCATTAATGTAACATTTCCTAAATATGAGAGATATGAAGGAACTTCTGACCCACATGATCATCTTCGGGGGTTTTGTGCATTGAGTCTTGAATTCATGCATGAATCAACCTATTTAATGAGACTATTTCCAAGAAGCTTGGGAGGAACAGCCATGGATTGGTTTTCAAAACTACCATCCGGCATAAAATCCTTTGAAGAGTTAGCATCTAAATTCGTGACTCATTACTCTTATAACATCAAACATGAGGTCACCATGATAACGTTATGTAACACGAAGCAACAAGATGGAGAAGCCTTTCTCACATTCTTGCAAAGATGGAGGACTGCATTTGCTAGATATCCAAGAAGTGTACCGGAAAAAGAAAAAATGGATATCTTTATTAACGGTTTGAGAAGTGAGCTGAATTATAGACTAAGGATGCAATGTCCCAAAACCTTTCAAGATCTAATTGATAACGGAATTACAACGGAAGAAGTGTTGATTAAGAGTGGAGAGTTGAAATTGCACAAGGAAAATAAGAATAACTCTAACTCCAACAACAACAATATCAACAATAACAACAATCCAAATAAAAGTTGGTACAACAACAATAGCCGTTATGCTGCAAGGAATAACAACAAAGGTATTGTTAATGATGGTGTAGTGGAATCCAGCAACTTGAAGGTGATTCCATTTGCCCTTACAAAGACACCAAATCAAGTGAATAATGCTAATCAAGCATATAATGCACCTCCCAACAACAACAACAATGCCAATAAGAATAATCAAGGAAACAAGGATCAAAACAGCAAGTATGATAAGTATTTGAAACCCACTCCTGCAAGACACTTTACACCCTTGGGAGAATCACTTGAAACTGCATTAAAGACTCTCATAGCTAACAATGTTATTACATTACCAGCCATTAAACCTTATGAACCAGACCACAAGCCGGGTTGGTGGGATGCTAAGCATCATTGTGAATATCATAGGATTCGGGGGCACCCTACAAATGAATGTTTACAATTAAAGAATGTGGTGCAAGACTTGATAGATAACAACATAATCACTGTTGATGGACCCCAAAATAATGAAGATCATACGGCCTTCAAACAACCTTTTTACAAACATGATAAAGGTGAGTCATCAAATGGCAAGAAACAAAGTGCCAATAATATCAACTTTGCGCCATCATATGATCATATTGTTAATGCTATCATCATTAATGAACAGCCTCAAAAGGAAGCAACAAATGTCATTACAAGAGGGCAGAATTCTAGAATGACTTTACAAGGGATAGTCCCTCAAAACACCAATATCCCATCATCCAACATTGTGGTCAAACAATCTCCTACAACAGCAAGACCTTATAGTTTGGTAGACCAATTGCAACGTACTCCAGCACAAATCTCAATCTTAGAGTTATTGAAGTTGTCACCAAATCATAAAGGGATTTTGGAAAAAGCTTTGGAAGAAACACATGTTTCTACTACCTTAGGGGAAGAAAAGTTTCAAAATATGGTAGGACATCTTGTGGCTCCTCACTGTCTTTCATTTTCAGATCAAGATGACATGTCTATAACTCATCCTCAAAATTTGCCATTACATATAGAGGTTTTGATCGAAAGGCATAGAGTCAAAAGAGCCCTTATTGATGGAGGGGCTGGCCTTAACATATGCACATTGAGTCTTGTAAAATCCTTAGGTTTCTCCGAGTCTTGCATTGACCCTACAAAGAAAATCACCATAAAAGCTTATGATGAGGCTGAAAGAGCTTCTAAAGGCATGATTGTGTTGCCCATCCAAGTGGGACCAGTTAAGAAGGAAACCAAATGTCAAGTGTTGGACATGAAATTAACCTATAACATTTTATTGGGAAGACCTTGGATTCATGAGATGCAAGCTGTCCCCTCCACATACCACCAATGCATCAAGTTCCCATACATGGGTGAAGAAATCACAATTGGAGGAGACTCAAATCCATTTCAATATTGTAATGCACTCAAACCCTTGCATGAATTATACATTCCACATAATCGTGAAGGAGTTGTTCCAAGAATCACCAATGAAGATGCACAAAATCCTCTTCAAGCTAGCTCAACTACATCAACTAAGGGCAAGGAAAAAGTGAGCTACGAGGGTCCAAATGTGATGGAAAGTCCATATGTGGCACCTAAATTGGAAACAATGATTTACAAACCTACTAAAGAGGAAAAAGAACAAGCTAAAGCAGATCATTACCAATACATGAGTGAGATGATGAACAAATTTGACAAACAATGCAAGATTAGTTCAAAAGGGGTAGGAGAATATTCAGTTTCTCTATTTGACATGCCCATGTCTCCTAAATCACATGGAAAACCCTCAAAAGAACATCTTCCACATAAGTATAATTCTTATTTTGTGAGGGAAGATAACAAAGCAACATGGGATAAGGAAGAGGATGATGTCCTTCAATGGCTTTATCATGATGAGGATGGTACCCTAGACACTCCCATGGAAAGAATTCAGCATGTTAATATACAAACAGAACAATATGGGAAAGGATTTGATATTATGCAAAAGATGGGATACAAAGGAAGAGGACCCCTAGGTCAAAGAAATAGAGGATTATTAGAACCTATTGAACCTGTTTGGAGGGCAAGTCATGAAAAAGCCGGAGTAGGTTTTCAACATAAGGGAGAAAGTTCAAGTCCAATGCATGATTTTCATCCTCAAATAAATGCATTAGAATCCGAAGGAGATAGTGATGATTCTAGGGATTATGAATGGGATACTTTATCAGATGAGTCATGTCAAGATAAAGAAGTCATTGCTATACATACTTATGCAAAAATCCCAAAACAAGATGCTCCAATTAATGAAGAATCTTCTATTCAAAGGCCTAATATAGAACAAGCATCTAGTAGTGGAGCATGGATAGAAACATTTTGGACACCTTCAGAGGAGGGAAATTCAAACGTTAGTTTTAACCCGCTTGTGGCTTTTCCCACATTGTTTCCCGTAGAGGTCAACGAGGATTCAAGCGAAGGGAACTTTGACCCTGCTTCCATGGATCATCTTGAGGAAGCACACATCATAGACCTAAACGATACAATGTATGAACCCTCAAACGAAGTCATGTCCATAAATCCTATTGATGATACCTTACCCAATAATTCCTTAATTTTGATACATCCAGACCTCATTGATTGGGATCAAACTGAACCACATGACTTACTTTACTTCCCAAATGACCAAGCCACAAACCAATACCTCAATGCGGTTGAACCCCCTTTCATCAACGAACTCAATACGGACATGATGACAACAGCAAGGGTCCAATCTCTTAGTCAAAAAAAAGAAAAAAAAAAAAATAAAAAAAAAATGAAAAGTTCTATTGGTGAAAACCCAACTGTGGCACCCTTAGAACCAAAAACAATGAAAATAAAAGACGTTTCTTTTGGTGAAAACCCAACTGTGGCACCATTAGAAGAGAGATTGGATACTTTGCCTGAACATGAAGAAGAACGGTCATCTATTCTTATAGAGCCAACAGAAAAAGTTAACATTGGCACGGAACTAGAGCCAAAGGTTGTACACTTGGCTGCATCACTTACATCTATGGAAAGAAAGGACTTTATCAAATTCTTCCAAGAACAACAAGTAAATTTTGCATGGTCATATGCCGATATGCCTGGGTTGGATCCTGATTTCATAATGCATCATCTGAATGTTAGACCCGGAGTTAAACCTGTAAAGCAAAAACTAAGGAAAATGCACCCACATGTGGCTCTTCTAGTCAAGGCAGAATTGGAAAAATTGTTAAAGGTGGGGTTCATAAGAACAATAGCATATGCTGATTGGATCTCTAACATTGTGCCAGTTACTAAACATGATAAATCTATCCGTGTGTGTACGGATTTCAGAGATTTAAACCTTGCATGTCCCAAAGATGACTTTCCATTGCCAAGCATTGATACCATAGTGGATTTGACAGCAGGTCACGCAATGTACTCATTAATGGATGGATTTAGTGGCTACAACCAAATCAAGATTACTCCCGAAGACCAAGAAAAGACAGCATTTACTTGCCCTTGGGGTACCTTTTGTTGGAATGTTATGCCCTTCGGTTTAAAAAATGCTGGAGCTACATATCAAAGGGCCATGACAACTATTTTCCATGACATGATGCATACTTTTTTAGAAGATTATGTGGATGACATTCTAGCAAAATCCCACAATAGAGAAGAGCATTTACAAATCCTAAGAAAAATATTCATTCGGTTAGAACAATTCAAAGTTAGACTAAACCCAAAGAAGTGTGCCTTTGGTGTCCAATCCGGCAAGTTATTGGGTTATATAGTGTCAGCAAAAGGTATTGAAGTTGATCCTGAAAAAGTACAAGCAATTCTAGAAATGGAGATTCCAAGAAATATTAGCCAAATGAGGTCACTCCAAGGAAAGATTCAATCAATAAGGAGATTTATCTCTCAATTAGCAGAAAAGTGTCACTCCTTCACAAGATTGTTACACAAGGACACTACATTTATGTGGGATGAGGAATGTGATAAGGCCTTTGCTACTTTGAAGACTTATTTGATAAACCCACCTATTCTTATGTCACCTATCAAAGGTAAAGAACTGTTGTTATACATATCAGCCACAGAAAGGTCTCTAGGCATATTGTTGGCACAAGAAGATGAGCAAGGAAAAGAAAGGGCAATCTACTATCTTAGTAGAACCTTAATAAAATATGAACTCAATTATTCATTCATGGAAAGAGCATGTCTAGCAGTGGTTTTTGCATCGCAAAAACTAAGACATTATATGTTGATGCATAAGATCAAATTAATTGCCAAGATTGATCCTCTCAAATACTTACTAAGTAAAACTGCCTTAACAGGTAGAATAGCAAAATGGGTCATGATCTTAAGTGAATTTGACATTGAATATGTTGATAGAAGAGCAATTAAAGGACAAGTGATAGCAGATCACTTAGCAGATAACCCAATGGAGTCTACACAAACCATGCAAATTGAATTTCCAGATGCAGAAATTGTCAACATAGAAGCAAAGACATGGAAGTTATATTTTGATGGATCTTACACACAAGGAGGTTCTGGAGCAGGTATATTATTGGTTACTCCTCAAGGATACACCATTCCAAAGTCTTATAAACTCTTATTTCCATGCACCAATAATATAGCGGAATATGAGGCATTAGTCATTGGCATCAAAATGGCTTTAGAATGGAGTATTGCAGAATTACAAGTGTATGGAGATTCCCAACTCATAATCAATCAGGTTAATAATGAATACAATACCAAGGACATAACATTGATGAAATATAAAACCTTGATTGATGGATGGAAGAAGTACTTTGCTTTGATCACATTTGAACAGATTCCAAGAGAAAAGAATAGAGCAGCAGATGCCATGGCTACCTTGGCTTCATTGTTACAAAAACCAGATCAACATGAGAAGTATGAGTTCTTGGTGGAAGAGTTGGTAAAACCGGCATTTAACCTTCCTGACACCCAAATTGTTGCTCTTTTACATGGACATGACTCTCCTTGGTATGGACCCATCTATACTTACCTTAAAGACCAAGTACTCCCCATAGACCAAACTCGTGCCCAAAAACGTAACTTCATACGCCAAGCCGCCCGTTACCTAATCCTTTCAGACACATTGTATCGTAAGGGTCTTGATGGGACGTTACTTAGATGTCTAGAGGAAGAAGAGTCTAAGTTAGCTTTACGCGAGGTCCACGAAGGCATTTGCGGGTCACACTCAAGGGGTTTTAATCTAGCTAAGAAAATCCTTCGTCTAGGGTACTTTTGGACAACATTGGAAAAGGATGCTTGTCAATTTGTGAAGACATGCAGCAAATGTCAATATCATGGTAATATGATACATGCACCGGCTCAAGAATTACACCCATTCATTACACCATGGCCTTTTTATCAATGGGGTTTTGACTTGATTGGGATCATATATCCTCCGTCTTCAAACGGACACAAGTATATCATCACAGCAACAGAATACTTCACCAAATGGGTGGAAGCAGTTCCATTAATAACAGCAACCGGCAAACAAATTTCAATGTTCATTTTGAACCACATAATTTGCCGCTATGGTATTCCACATGCCATTATCACGGATAATGGGAAACAATTCAAAAATCAGGATATTGATGAACTTTGCAGGACATTTCACATTACACATCATTCATCATCTATTTATTATCCACAAGGCAATGGACAAGCTGAGGCAACAAACAAAAATATCCTCAAAATATTAAAAAGATCAGTTAACAAATCAGGAAGAGATTGGCACGTGCAAATAAACCCCGCACTATGGGCTTACAGAACTAGTATCAGAACACCTACAGGAGCCACCCCATTCTCTTTAGTCTATGGAACTGAAGCAGTTCTACCATTAGAAGTTGAAATTCCATCTCTACGGGTTTCATTAAGAGGATTGATCACTGATGAGGATTATAGGATTGCTAGACTACAACAATTGGAATTGTTAGAGGAACATCAGACTCAAGCTTATGAGCATTTAAAAGGTTATCAAAACAGGATTGCCCACAATTACAACAAACACATCAAACCAAGAACTTTTCAAGTAGGAGACTTGGTACTAAGAGAAAATCCCAAAAATCAAGTTGAAAGGGAAAAGAAAGGAAAGTGGGAAGCTAATTGGATAGGCCCATTTGTTATAGCATCATCCTTTGGAACTGGAACATATAAATTATCAGATTGTAATGGTGAAGAATTACAAGAACCCATAAATAGCATTCATTTGAAGAGATTCTACACCTAAAACAGATGAAAGAGTATAAAGAGTATCAGATGAGAGAGCATCATAATTATTGTACATAATTGAAAATGGAAAATACCAAAAACATTTGAAAATAGAAAATCCAAAAACATTGGAAAAGAAGAAAGATCAAAAACAATGGAAAATTGAGCCTGAAGAAAGCAAAAACATTTGAAAAACTATCTCTTGGTGAAAACCTAGCAAATAGGCGCCAAGGTGATAATGAAAAACAAAAAAAAAAAAAAGGAAAAAATGAAAAAAAATGAAAAAAGAGAAAAAGTGCCTTGGTGAAAACCTAGCAAATAGGCGCCTTGGTAGCAAAAAAAAAAAAAAAGAGAGAATATCCAAAAGTGAAAACTTGGTAACAAGCGCTTTTGGTTCCCTTAAGTCATTTCCTTCCTAGTCACATGTGTATATAATGCATTTCATCATCCCATTTGTTTAAACCTTCATTGCATCCGTCATTTGTACATAGTCATCATAACAGTTTGTAGCACCATCCTTTACATTGCCTAAAGTTGTCAAAGTTGATATATCAAATACTTGGGGGCAGCATAAATGGATTGGAAAGTGGGTACCTCAAAAGGGATTCATATGAACAAACATTCAGTCACAAGCAGAAAGAGATCAACATTTTCAGAAGAGAGATCAGATTTGTGTAAACCTTTGATTGATAAATAACGAAAAAGTTGACTACCACAACAAAATTCCATGAGCCTAAATTGACTTATTATTCAGGATTAAAAATCAAAATCATATCATGATCAAACACTTGGAAATATATTTTGTTGAAAATCAGAAAACAATGCAAAACACTTAGATAGATTCTTTTGAAAAGTTGGTTAAAAATCTGTTTACTTACATTCATTCAATTTGTATCAAGTCTTTTTTAGCTCATCAAGGATGTTTCGACTAGATTGGCAATGATGGAGACATGATATTTTTCTTGACTATGATGTGACTGTTTGGAGGAAAATTCATTGCCTTATGAGAATTCATCTGAAGACATGGTCGTCAAAGAACCATCGAGGATTATCTTATAAAATAATGAGTTAACCTTTGTTTGTTTACGCAACCGGATACCTTGGATATTTAGATTCTTCATATCTAAATGACAAAATCCACTTGCAACATAGAATCCGACAAAATCGGTATTCGTACTCTCATGATTGTTTTTGAAATCAGTGATAGTCGTATCGATGAGACCGATGGGAAAGCAAAACGGAGGTTACCATATGAGCAGTAAAGTAAAAAGCGATATTCATATCATCATGTCAGTGGGCAGTGGTGGTTGTGTCGACTTTCCGGTCCCAAGTGCTCAATGATGAAAATATATCCTCAAGGCATTTATTTGCTAAAAGCTAGTGACACTTAGCTGCATTCATAAAAAGGTTAAATGCATTCTCATATTAGATTAATTGCATGTGCATTTTTTTCCCAAGGGTTTTATTTTCGCATCAAAAAGGGGGTACATGACATCATTAACAGGGTTAAATCAACAAGGACAACATCATTTCAACATCATCTTTTCTACAAAAATAAAAATAAATGAGATTATACTTTTTGCATTCATTCATATCATTAATCATTACATAGATATTATCAAAGAAAAGAAGTAAATAATCATTTACATTTGCATACAGACGGCATACATGAGAAATAACATATCAAAACTGCATCCATACATGAAGAAGAAATGCATCCATCTATCTATATCATACATAAGATACGTTGCATCCATAACCAATAGTCATCCAAAAACAAATGCATTAGATAAACACATATAGCAGCATCTAAAGGAAATCTCATATATCATCAAGTAAAAGCAGGAAAGATCATAAATGTTCTCATATCACACGTCTACTCATAACAATGATGTCATAAAACTCAACTCTATAATCGCCCATCAACAGGGGCATC